>VDFB02193867.1:499507384-499561177 GCA_007258455.2 Sequoia sempervirens | reverse complement strand
CCTAAACTACCTCACACAATTTTAGAGGTTGAGAGAGGCTAAAAGGGAAGGGAAATGAGTGCACTACTTTCCTTCTGCAAAAGATAGGTGTGTTCAGAACAAGGTGAGTCGGCCTCAAAGGTTTTAGACTGTAGACAAGATAACTCACTTCCTAATGATGATAGTGTGGGAGCCAAAATCCAACATGATGCACTAGCATCTCATAGATGCATTTGCATCCTCTATAGATAGGGGTCTAGCAGAAAAACAAAAAGCTCAAAGGGGCTACTAACGACTTGACTAAAAAACTTTTATATATTTATGGGAAGAGTATAGAAAGAAAAAAAAATGTAGAATAAGAATAATACTTTAATCTATTCTTATACAAAAATGATAGTGTGAATTTTTTTTTCCTTAATCTCCTTTTTATTTTTGGATTTTATACATTTTTGGCTTTGGTATGTGTTCATGCTTAAACAAAAAATTGTTCAAAAAAGTGTGCAATGCACCACTTGGTGGCTACACAGATTTGTTTATCATCTTCCTTTCAAGAGAAAGTCAAGGCACGTGTCAACTTTACGAGGATTTTCTTTGAGGCTATCTTCATAAAACTGAGATTCTCTTCCAGCTCGACATGTCATTTCTTCGCTTTGGGAAGGTTGAACTTTAAGGAGAAATCTCCTTTGGAGTTTGTCAGAGCATGCTAGGTTTTCCTTATTTTTGGGCTGGAACATTTGAGTCAGCATTATTAATCTACATGATTGGTCAACCAAATTTTTTCAAGTTGTTTTCTAGGATCATATTGTTTTTAGATAGCAATCTTTGCTAAATATCTAAATGGCATAATGAGGTAGTTGAGAATTAATGAGAAAATATTTCTGCAACCTAACCAAAGATCTACAATTGGATCATTAGCTATCAGATGCTGGAATCTAGCAATATTTACTTTTGAGATGTTGATGGTGGTTCTCCCTTTCCAACTATAAATAAGAGGTGACAACAGAAAGGAGTTTCCATGAAGCTCCCTTCCTAAATAAAGAAGTTCTTTTAGTTTTCCTTAGTTATAGACATTTTCAGAAGTTTAAAGTTGGTAGAACATTGCCTTTCTCTAGCATGTTATATTGTTTTAACTCAAATTATTATTGGATTGGCATTTGACCTTTGTTTTTTAAGTTCATTTTATACTGAAGTGCGAAGTGTTTGGGAGAAATATTTGAAACTATGCATGTTATTTCCTTTGTCAAGTTCCTTCTTTATTCTTTCATTAAGAATAAAACACTATGTTAAGCTTGATTCAAATAGTTTGAGTAGTTGATTTCCATGCTACAAGCTTATCTGATATATTAATAACCTATAGGAATTGGATTATTTCCATTGAAATTTTCTAGTTTCTTTAAGGGTTATTGTTTCTTCATATTATGTTGTAACAAGAGGGAGAGTTTATGCAATTTCTGAATACTTTTCTATTAACATTGGGAACTTTTATGCTTGATTAGACCTTAATGAATACTTCTTGTAGGGAGATTTGAAATACTGTATTATACTTGTATTTAGCCTCTGCTTCTTGTTCTCTTCCCAACAATGAAGGTTTTTGGAGTTATGTGTCTATTATATCATTCATAGGAGAAAATTTGAGTTTAAAATGTTGTAAAACCTTTGGTACATCACCACTTTTATTTTTATTTTTACATTTCCTTCTACCTTTTTCTCCAAACTCAGAGAAGAGTCATCTTTCTATAAAAATCTTGGAGGTATTTAGTGAGGCACAAATTGGTGCCCCACTCGTTGAATTTCCCATAAGGCTATCAGAGAGGCATGAGCTTTGATGATGAACAATTCTTTTTTTGGCATGCCTGGTGGGACCTAAAGTTTTCCAAATGTCTAATTGTAAGTCTAAAATATTTCATAAATTAGGCCACGGGAATAAGCTAGAAATTTCATGCCCATAATCCAAACAAGAGCATCCTCAAGAGGCCATTTCTAGTACTCATAGTTACCATCCTTGGTATCTAGGAGAAGAAAACTTACAAGTTCTATATCACCTATAAGGAGTGATAGATCGACGAGTGAGAGCCTAGGATTTAGAGCCTTATCTACTCCACCTAGAGGCTGAACTTTCCAAATCAAAATACTAGTAATATACACAATTCATAGGAATTTTTTCTCCATGGCTCATGTAGCTACCCCTGCTCCTAGAAATTTGTGACCAAGGATAGTGGTAGTTCACTACAACCACCCACAACCCAAGACATGTGCCCTGCCATACCTACTAACACCCTCAAGGCTATTCCAAGATATAGCAGAGGTATGCAGGGTACAAAGCATAGTGGAAGAAAATATCATTCTTAGGCTATAAGACACCTCCTTCAAAGGAAAACTCAAGATTGGTATGGATCTTTGGCTTATGGTTCTATCCGCTCCTAGGATCAGCTCAGAGAAAAGTTGTTTGAACACTTCTCAAAGAAGGGATATTGCTCCTCGTTGCTACATCAATTAATCACTATCAAAAGAGCCCCACAAGAGGCCATGAGTGACTTCAACCCCAAGTTTCACAAAACCTAGTAAAGAGACCTAGTGACTAGTGAACCCCCTACTGCAATGGAGTTTATGTTCTACCTAAAGAATTTCAATTCAGATGTCATGGTTATGATAACCTCTATGAGGGGATATCTTACCTAACATATATGATTTGGGTATGAATGTGGAGAACACTTTGATCAATTCTCGAAAGCTTCCACTATGACCTTCAATGCCCATATTCATAGAAATATCTAGTGGTCTTTAGGAAGAAGCTACTCCAAGAAATTTTGCTACATAAGTAGTAACATCGATTGTGCCACAATCCATGTATGTATACCCTATCGTATAGCCAAGAATGTCAGGCTATTATGCTCTATCAGCATACATCAACAATATGAAGAGTCTCATGCAGTATTTTACTAATGAGTTAGTTCTCATCAAATGGTATCAAGTGACACCTTCAAAGCAAGCCACTCATACCTATCATGGGGGAAGGCCATCCTATCATCAAAACTTGTACCAAGGACCAACAAGAGTAGGAGGTCAACAAATGACATCCGTAAACCAGATAGTTCCAGTCACTATGCCACTACAGACAGTCAAAGACAACTAAATTAAAGAGTTAATCCTAGGCTAGAACAACCTAGCAGAAGATGAGAATGTATGGTGCTTCCCATGTAGTGATAGTCACATGCCCAAAAATAGTTCAAGGGGAAATATGCAAAAGAAGATAGCAAAAAAATGAAAAAAAGGGCATGCCCCCAAATGCGAAAGAATATGAGTCTCCTAAAATGAAAAGTGACCACTTTAGAGCACAAATGCAAGGGATTTCTTTAGAACAAGAACTGGATATCATGCTATACCAAGTGCTATTTTCATGGATGGAGGAAGAAGATGCGGTATTTTTGAATGAAGCTCTGACGACTAGTGCTCCACAAGTACAATCAGACTACAACACAAGATCTAAAAGGGGCATAATGAGAGAATACATACAATAAGCTCTTTTGTGTCCTCAACTATGTCAACTATCATTAGAAGAAAATCAGGCTCCACATGGCACTAGCCGACCTACTCAATAGCCACAAACTTCATCGTTGCTAGTGAGGGAGTTGGATAAGATTTCGAGCCCATTCATGATGTATCATTTTCCTCCAAAGACAAGAGAGATACCACCATTTAATCCCAAGGTCTAGCCAGTTAGAATGCTCAATGTGGTGGAACAATTGAAGAAGGTGCTTGCTAATGTATCTCTATGGGATGTCATATATATTCCCAAACAAAAGATGTTTCTTTGGGAATCATTAAAGAAGGAAGAATACATATCGTAGATGGATGTGAATTTTCCATTATGATCAAGATAAAGATAAAGAACCGGCATTAGACCCTCAACCTTTGAAAGTTGTAGCTTATGTGAATGACATCAACAATGAATAATAGAAAGAGGTAAGCAATCGAAAGTCCACACATTTATTTTTAACACTTATTGTGGGAGATAAGCTTTTGCATAATAACATAATTGATTCAAGAGCTAGTACAATGGTGATGCCAAAGCAAGTGGTTGATGCCCTAAAACTTAAGTATGAGCCCCTTGAGAGGGGAATCATGCAATTAGATGGGAAGAAGGTTCTGATCATCAGTTGCATTAAATATCTTTCTTTAACTCTCTTCTCATGTCCAAGATAAATGATCACACAAGAAATAGTGGTGATAGACATTCCCCCAGTCTTTAGAATGTGTCTTTCAAGATATTTCACCACAAATCTTGGTAGGTATTTGATGATCGATTGGTTCCACTTGATATTGAAGACCAAGCATGGGGAAAATATAAAAATCTTGTCTGAATCTTCACATCTGAAACACTTAGTGGATAATGCAATCCTATGCTTTGAAGCAACACATACCTCCTTCTTGCAAAGGGAGAGATATTGTGTAGAAATGTTGGAGGATGAAGAAGACATTAATGATCTAACCCTTGAAGAGGAGGTCCTCCTCAACCAATTGATTGACTCTGACCCATTTGGAAACTTTCATGTGACGAGACTAGACACCTATGTGATCTTCAATGATGATCAAGTCTTTCTAAAATTGATAAAGGATCAAGAGGAATATGATAATCTAGGTGACAACCATCTGTGGACCTTATATTTTGATGGCACCAAATGCAAAGTTAGTTCTAGAGTAGGTGTCTAATTAGTGTCCTTGACAGGATAAAAAAACCTCAAGGATTTTCATTTTTAGTTCTCATGCTTGAACAATGATGCGAAATATGAATCCTTGGTTCATGGTCTTATTCTTGTAGAAAAAATAGGCATGAAGAGAATATAAGCATTCAAAGATTTAGAGTTAGTTGTGAGCTAGATCCATGGGCAAGCGACTGCAAAGAATATAAGAATGAAGCCATAAAAACATTAGATATGGGATTTGATTGAGATTTTTGAAGCTTTTAATATACAAGTCATTCTTTGATCTCAAAAGAGTGTTGCTAATCAAATGGCTTCAATCAGTTCACAATTTGAACCAGTTTCTGATTCAACAACAATGTAGAATGCAATACAAATAATTGTTCGACTAGCAATTCCCAACAATGATCAAAATTGGTAGGTATTTGAGGATGATATTCAAATTGCTGCCTCTTTATAGAAATTAGGAAGAGATTCTAACTATCCACAACCTAAATTAGAATCCCTTGAAGGGAAATTTATCTAGTTAAAAGGAAATAAGCTTCCTTGAGGTTTGATCTCCCTTGAAAATCATTTTGATTGCTAGGATGCAATAAATAACAAACAAAGGTTCACTGCAGATGTAAGAGATTATGAAGAGCTTGATGTCAAAAGTGATAGAAAATTAAAGGTTAGAAGGGATGTTCCACAAAATGATAAGGAAAGACTAAGGGATCTATGTTCTAGGTATGATGGGGTTGTAGCCTAGACCTATGAGAATCTTAGAGGGTATGATCTAGGCATAATTCAACATACTATTCACATGGCTAAAGGATCAAATCCCATTTGACAAAAACAAAGGCCAATTAATCTAAAGGTTGAAGTGTTGATGATGCAAGAGATCACCAAATGGATCAAATCAAAGATCACATATTCAATTAAGAATTCCACCTAGGTGTCAAATCTAGTACAAGTTCAGGAAAATAATGGTGATATTAGGCTTTGTGTTGATTTAAGAGATTTGAATAAAGCCTCACTCAAGGACCACTACCCTTTTCCATCAATGGAGAAGATCCTATATATTGTGGCCACATCGAAGATGTTTTCATTGCTTGATGGTTTATTGGGTTATAACTAGGTATATGTGAAGGAAAGTGACCAACATAAAACAATGTTTACCACTAAGTGGGGAACATTTTCATACTCAAAAATTCCCTTTGGACTTTTAAATGATGGTGCAAATTTTTAGTGAGCAATGGATATTGCTTTGAGAGGATTAATTAATCAAATTATTTTAATCCCAAAAAATATGTTTTAGGAGTGCACCAAGGTAAGCTACTTGGTTTTTTGGTCTCAAAGGAGGGAAGATTAATAGACCTAGAAAGGGTGATATCTATAATGGAGCTACCCCTACCACTAAATCAAAAGGGGCTATAGTCTTTTCCATGGAAGATAAAGTTTATCAACAAGTTCATTTCAAGTTTCATAGGCATCGTGAGGTCCATTACGTTGATGCTCAAAAAGAACCTAATGTTAAAATGGAACCCTAAAGGAAAAGAAGCTTTCAAGTAGATAAAGGTAGCTATCCCTGCTGCCACAATTTTGGGTAACACAGACTTTTCCAAGGATTTTCTACTCTATGTATACAGTGGCCAACATAGTATAGCTTTTGTACTCACTCAGAAGGATGAAGAAAATAATGGAGAGCATCCTATCGCCTTCTACTCAAGAACTCTTAAAGGATATGAAGCCAGGTATGATTTTGTTGAAAAACAAGCTTTTTCCATTGTTAAAATCCTAAAGAAGTTTTGAAAACTAGTGTCGGCCAATAGAATCACCATTCTCATCGGACATCCCAATGTATAGTAGTATATAATAAAAGGCAAGATAACCAAGAATAGGGAAAACTATATCACCAAGATCCTAGAGTATGATGTCGACATTAGACCAACCAAACTGGTTCAAGGAAGAGGTTTGTGTGAATATCTTGTGTAGGAATCAAGTTTTGTAGCTAAGAAGGAGACTGATCAATTTTACACAAACCAGTTCGAGTCTAACGAGTTCTTGGTGATGGATCGAACATAGTATATGTAAAAGATGCAATACCCAACAAACCTTTTTTCCTACAAAATGCGATACTATCAATTGTAAGGCACTAGGTATGTATTAATAGAAGGTATCTTATTTAAAAGGAATTATGATGGTGTCCTCCTCCAATGCTTGAAAAATCCATAGGCATAAAGATTTCTTAATGAGTTTCATAGTAATCCTGAGGGTGGAAATTTTTGCGCCAAGACTACCACCTTAAGATAATTGGAGTAGGATACTGTTGGCCCTCCATGGTTTCCAAAGTGCATCATCTAGTGCAAAAGTGTACTTAGTGCCAATATTTTGTTAGCAAAAGAAATAATTTTGTGTTTCCTTTGAGCCCAATTATAACTAAAGAACCCTTTGCTCAATGGGGTTTGGACTTCATTGGGATGATAAATCCTATTTCTAGTGCTAGCTATAAGTGGATCCTTACAATGACTAATTACTTCACAAGGTGGATGGAGGATGTCACCCTAAAAAATGCTATAGAAGGCAAGATCGTCAACTTCCTTGAAGAGTTGGTAACCAGATTTGGTTCACCAAAAACCATCATATACAACAACGCACATGATTTTTGAGGTTTGAGGATGTCATATTTCTCTATCAAACATGGGGTTTACCTTCAAACTTCATCAAATTACTACCCACAAGGAAATGGGCTAGCGGAGTCGACCAACAAAAACCTAATTAGGTTAATCAAGTGCATTGGGTCAGAGTGACAAAGGGATTGGTACAAGCAGCTGTGAGCTACTCTGTGGGTAGACATAATCCTAAATACCTCTCCTTATGAACTAGTATATGGAAAAGAGGTAGTTTTTCCTATTTCTATAGAGATCCATACCTTGCAATTGCAAAAATCCCTCGAGATAGAAGATAGCAGAAGAATGTGATGGAACCTTAATTATCGTGTCCAATCTTAAAGCCTTGTTTCATTTAGGAGGGTTTTAGGATTCATTTTCTTAATGCACTTGAATGTTCTATTTTGTTGTTGACTCCCTATTGCCCATTGTTGGTCACTATTTAAAATTTTGTGTCTACTTTTATTATTGGGCATCTGGTTCCCTAACCAATAATCTAGATACAATGGTTTTGGGGTATCTAAGTCCTTTTTATTTATCGTATCATCCTAGGAAGTACCCTCCATTAAAAATACTTATGAGCACATGCCTAAAGGTTTTCACTTAAGATCAATCGGCCTTATGTATTTATCACTCATCACTAGTCACTTTTGAAATGTATGTTTCAAATAAGCGACGAGTGATGAGGTGATATCTCTTTGATATCACTCATTGTGAATTATTCCTTGAACTTCTAATTACAAATAGCGATGAGTGAGGATCTTAAGGGATCACTTATCTCTAACGATTTCTGAATTCTTAAAGATGTAATAGTGATGAGCGATGACCTTTGAACTTATGATCATATTTTCATCACTTATCACAATTGTGTTATGAAGAGATTGTTTTAAATCAGTGATGAGTGAGGAGATGAGTTTCCAATTGCATCACAACTGACAAATTTCTCTTAAGTGTGAAGCTCTTGATTAGCGATGTGTGATATGTAATGATATTAGGATAATCTCTCATCACTAATTACTTGTGAACCTTATAAGAAGGATTAGTGATAAGTGATAAGGTTACTTTCAAGAAGGTTTCTCTCTCTAACCTTAATACACCTTCTTTGCAATATCTTTTTTGTACCATTGATTGTTTATGTAGGTACACATGTCAAAATATGGTCCTTTCATCTCATTTTGTTGATAAAAATCAAGATGCTAGATTGAATTAGCGTGGAACGATGGAGATGAACATGATCAAGAAACAAGCCACATATCTAAGGGATGAGATTTTATCACATGAAGCACTTGCATCGCTGATAAAATTGGACGAGAATGAAATAAATCAGTGATTGGCAACAAGCACTACATGAAGAGGCAACGTGGTGAAATCCTAAGGATTTCGTATAAAGCTAAAGGGAAGGTGCCAAGGTGGATCAATAACCATTGATATAGTTTTAAAGTTGAAGGATCAATGATCAAGGTTTAAAACTGAATGGGTAATTGTTAGTTCACTCACGCGAGCTTGCTATCAACTATTAATGGTGACATGCTCCCCTTTTGGCCATAACAAAAAGTAGATATCTAGTTTATCGTGCATCCTAATTCCTTGGCTAGTAGAAAGAATACTAGAAGTAGAAGAATTTGCAAGGCAAGCTCGATAAGTTATCAACAACCAAAGTGAAACTGCTTTCGTCTGGGTAAGAAAAACTTATACTTCCTTCTAATTGAGGTAGTAAGGTGAATGCCTTAGAAAGTTGATAGGAAAATTGGGTGAATTAGCAATTTAGTCATTTCTGGTAGTTTCAATTTGGTGATTGAGCATTGTATAGATTGTGAAGAAAGGTTTCCTATTCAATAGTAGTGTTTTGTCCTATCATAATTGTGAAGGGTTTTATTTGGCCATAAGAAATTGTAAACCCTAGTTACATTTACATTACAAGCATGAGTGACCTAGAGCCTAGTGAATCCAGTGTTAGACCAGAAAGGAAACCAAATTATAAAAGGGTTAAAAGACTTAAAAATCAACACCCTTTAGCTGAAATTAAGCCTAAGCCAGTGACTGTGTCTAACACTTTGCCTAGTACCCCTGTTGCTTCCACTAGATCTAGGAGTGCAAAGAAAGAAATAGAAAAATTTATGCAAGAAACCTTTGGATGTGTCACAAAAGGAGGGTCATGGATTGGTAAAAGGCCTATAGGATAAGTTGTTGTTACCACTAGGTTGGTTGATAATGTTAAACCTTGTCATTAGGAGGAAGATGAGAAAGCAAAGGAAGAGAAAATTAGGGCTGAAATTACAGCTATTACTATCACTAAGGCTCAAAGGATTGTCAAAGATAGTGGAATCATGTTGTTACTAGGATGTACTATCATTTTTGCCATAGCATATGATACAGTTAGGAGAGATCCTCAAGCTTTCATATTTGAAGATTAATTTGAGGATAAAGTGTTTGGTTATGGATATAGTCCAAAGCTGCATACCTTTGCAATTTGGTCTATGGTACCTAATACTAGTAAACATGAGGTTGCTAGGGCTATTGAAGAAGTTATTGGTTCACTAGTGGTCAAGAGAGCTATTGCCATAATCCCAATCCAGGCAACTGAGTTGACTACACATGTTGCAGTGCTTAGTGTGGATACTGCACATATTTCTCAAGAAAAATATGAATCCTTGGTTAAGGAATATAATAAGGCCTTGAATGAGTTGAATAAAATGAGAGCTACTATTTAGGCTACTTAGAAAATAATGACTCAACCTTCTTATTCTTCATTTGATATGTCTACATAGGATAGCGAGACTTTGGCCCTAAGAATTGATGATTTGAAAGGAAAGTTAATTATGGAGAAGGAAAATGTCAAGTAGGTCAGACTAGAAATAGTTAGGGTGGCCAATGAAATTTTTGTTGATGTACTAAAGTATAGGGTGACTAAGTTGTTCCACAGGGCTAATGATGTCTAGGTGACATATAAGAATATTCATGAGGAAAATACAAAGTATCTGCAAGTACAAGAGGCCTCTAGGAATGAATGTCCAAATAATTGGATTGCTAGAGTAAATGCTTTGAAAGAAATGATGCCAAAAATGACTGAGGAACCTGAGTCACCCAAAAATGTTCTTGACATCTTGAAAACTATTGACTCAATAAACGAGATAACTACTTTCCATGGAAATTTGGGTATATGGCTCTAGAGTAAGTTGAAAATATTCAAGGAGATTGAGGAACATGGTATGCCTAAAATATTGAACTCTAAACATGAAATACACCCATTTGACACCTGGAAGATAGATTTGGGAGGAATGCTTGGAGTGGCTATGATGAATTTTTATGTCACCTATTACATCTTGCTCAATTCAAACATTGATACAATAGTGGAAATTGAATAAAAAGTGGATATGTTTGTTAAGGAAGCCAAGATTTTGATTGATGCAAGGTACTCCTAGTATGTTACTAAGGTGCAAGATTTATTGAATATTAAATGGTCCATTGATGAGGAATGCAACATTTGGTTGGAGAAATACATAGAATGAATCTGTGAGAGGATGAGTGAATAAGGAGATTAATAGATAGGAGAGAAATAATGCATAGCCTGAATATAGTACAAATTAGCCTTTTGGTCTAACATGGTAAAATATTAATCTCATCTTAAAGTTCAAATGATTAGCCAATAGTGATAATGTGGATTAGCAAATTTTGAACTTTTATCTACTTTCCTTCCTTGCTTCGTAAGTTTTTCTTTTTTGATTCTCCCACAGTTGGCATTTTGAACACATGGAAAATATTTTGAAACTATTGTAACAAACTAATGATGTTCTTTGAGGTGGGACCTATTCTTCACAAAGAGTTGAGGATAATTCTACCTCATGTTTATTTGCTCCGCCTAAAGACTTAAGTATAGATGAAAGGGGAATAATGTGGCAAGTGGTCCAATGGGATCATGACACGTGTGCTATTTGGTTTGAGGCTTATTTTCTCCTTTATCTCTATAAGAAGGAATTCAAGACCAGTAGCAAGGGAGTTGAATTTTTTTGAGTTGATACTATTAATTTTTCAAGATAGTACGAAGCAAGTTTTAGAGTCTTTTGTTCTTATTTTCACTTGGAGTTCATATTTATGTATGTAAGACTGCTATTGATATAGCATTATAATACAAAGTAATATCAGTTCTGTGGTTATTATCTCTCCTTGTATGTGTGTTATGAGTTATAATTGAAAGTAATCAAGAATTTATTTCATTTGTCTCTGTCATTATATGATGGATGTTTAGTTTCATGCTTGCTTATTGATTCAATGAATTGATGTAAGTGCTTGTATGAGATTGATGACTTATAAGAACTATGTCCTAGGATATTTGTAAGAATTAATAATCCTAAATGTCATAGAGGAATGTTGTAATGCAATATTTCTTGGGGTTATAGGTGCTATTGTTTAAATTTTTATCAAGTTATATTGAATGGTATTGACTTCGTGCTTGGGATAAAGACGCTGGTTCATGCAGAGTATTTGTGTTACATTTACAATGTTGATTCATTAACTACTTAGTCTTTTAATCATAGAAGGGAATACTATTGTTGTTGTTTTTGTGTTCAAAGTCTACTCTCTCATACTTGATACATATAACATTGATATGTATGTTTCCAACTTACTTGATGTATATTATTGAGTGGTATCATGAGATATATCTATTATTGACAATGTATTTGATTGTAATTGTGAAAAGTATTTAGGTGTACATTGTGGGATCAGCCTCCTCGGTTTTACAGATCCCAAAGAGTAGGAATAGAAGTTTAACAACCTCTATTCATTTTTTGGCCAATCCCTTTAGAATTACTGATAATTGGAGATGGAAAAATCCATAGGTATTTCTGGAGATCAGTTTGGTTCTTAAAAAATAACCAACAAATTGGAAACTTTGCTGGGGACTAGCTAATTCCAAAGTCTCTAAGTTCAGATCAGGTACAATCAAAGTTATTTGTTCAATGTGATATTCCTTATTGTTTAAGGAATAGTTAGTTTTAAGTCTATTGCATTAGTCCCATCATACTAGGTCTTATGCGTGAGGTTTTATTTCATTCTACCATTTTCTGTAGGGTAATGTTTAAAGTCTTTTCTGGAATAAAAAGTACAAAATCAAAGTGTAATCACTTTTTATTTCCCAATATTCTAGGTGGAAACTCTAAGTTCTCTAGTACCAGTGTGAAGATTAGTTCTCAAAAAGAAAACATCAAGAAATATTTTGCAGTACTTGACATTGTGAGGAAGACTAGAAGCTATGCAAAGAATCATCCTAAGTAGAAGGAAAAATATAAACCTACAAAGGAAAAGCAACATGAATGGGTCAGAAAACATTTTGAATTAAGTCTGTTGATTCCCATCCTAATGTATCTCCTACTTTTCATGTCGATATAAGTGGTTCTAGTGTCCATGAAGAAGGACATAAAGTTTAAGAGTCTAATGTAGACCAGGGAAGTTTTCCTATTGAACAAGTCTTTGATATGAGTTAAATATCTCACAAGAGGAAGATAGGTGGGAGTTTTGGGAAAAGAATAAGAAGTTCTCTAAGTCTTCAACCCCTGGAATTGGTTCCATTTTCAATGGAAATAATTTTAATCCATGAGGAAAATCCCTTGATGAGCTAGTTCACTTTTCTTTTGAAGAGGACCTTGTTGACCAGCCTTATTTCACTCTTGCCCCAAGTGAGCATGGGGATATTATAGAAAATGAGAAGGATATAGATAATGACATGAAAGCCATTAAAGAAGAGGAGTTAATATTTCAAGAACAAGAAGAAAAGAGAATGAAAGAATTGAAAGAGAGGGAAGATAGGATTAGAGCTAAGAAACTTGAGGGAGATGCTAGAAGAAAAAATTTGGATAAAATGAGAGAAGAGGCCATGAGGCATAGAACCTTTGAAGAAAACCTTTCTAAATTCACCTCAAATATGACTAATGATATTCTTGGAGCAACAGTCTCAATGGTGGCTTGAACTACTAACACTTATATCTATCTTAGCCACTAGAGCCTCAGATCCTCTTATTAGTATGAAGAAAACATCATTTGTAGATCATGGGAAGAGACCTATTGACCAACCCAAGAAAACTACATTCAAAACCACTAATAAAACCAATACTTCATCTACCTAAATCCCCAAAAATAAGGACAAATTTGATCCAACCCCATCTGATATACCTCCAGATCCTAAGATATTAAGGTTGTAGTTGGAAAGTGAAAAGCTGCAATAAAATTTGAAAAAAGCTGAAATAATAGCTTCTAATGCAAAAATGACTAGGAATATTGTATTCCTTCAAATTTCCACCCATATTCTAGAGGCTTCAAGCTTTGGACATATTGATAGTGAGTTGCAAAAGAAGAAATATAATGGACATACTCCTGGTGGAAGTGGTGGTGGAGATCAAGGAGGTGGTGGTGGAGGTAAAAATAAGAATGACAAGTCCTATATTAAAGATGATGAGGGAACTAAGAAAGGGGGAGGTGATGGTGAAAGTGGAAAAGAAAAATATGGTAGCCACTCTGAAAACTAGAAAGGTTATGAGAACAAAGAGGATCATAGGGATTGACATACTAGGAGGCCACTCCAAGTAGATAGAAACCAACAGTTGTGTTTCACTAGAATACCTAGCTACCCTAACCCTTTCCCTAAATATTTTAGGCTTGCTCTAGTAAAATTCTTTGGAAATAATGCTTTAAGTGGTGAAGACCATCTCAAAGCATTCACCAATGTTATGGATGATTTTGAGGTAGAGGAAAAATATTTCATGATGAAGTTGTTCATGCAGTCCCTCATTGAGGATGCAAGAGAGTGGTACAAGAATTTACTTGCTGAGAGCATTGGCTCCTAGGAGGAATTCAAAAGGGTTTTTAGCGAATAATACAATGACAAGACTGATTCAAGTTTTATGTTGAATCAATTCAATAATATTGTTAAAGGATCTAATGAATCTATTGCTAATTTTAATACAAGGTTCCATAAGGATAGAAAAAGGTTGCCTCCTCATCTACACTTAAATGATCATGTGTGTTTCATAAATTATTGCAATGCTTTTGATGCAAAAATGAGTTACCATTTTCTAGATAAGTGTCGTCAATCTTTAAGAGAAGCTTTCAAGATAGTAGACCATATTGAAAATATTAGAAAAACAAGTAGTAAAGTTGGCAGAAGAGATGATCGAAACTTTTCAAAAATTCAAAAAAGGAAGAAAAGAGTTTAGGAACTAAAGGGGGAACAATTGAGGTCAAGCTTGATAGTTTTATGAAAACTATCAATGATAAAATTGTAAGGAAAGAGAAGGCCCAACAAAAGAATTACCAAAGGAATGAAAGGCCCTCTAGATTGCAAGATCACCCTTACAATACCAATTGCTATAATGGGAAGCTTGTCTTAAACAATCAGAGGAATACTCAAAACAAAGTTCCTCAAGACCCTTTGTAAAAGAATTCAGGAAATTTTATTGAAGATACTCTTTGGTGTATGACTTTCCAAATGCCACATTCCTCATAACAATGTGTAGTAGAATAGATGGTGGAAGTAGAAGATGACATACTTGAGGAGTGTGATCAACAAGATCAAGAGGAGGATGATGTACTTATGATTATGGGTGATTCTAACATTGCTTGTAGTGAATGATCCTCTGATGAAGATTCTTATGAAGTGGATTTTCACAATCAAAGGAAAATTACTAATGCATATCATTAAGAATACCCTGTGTGGAATAGATTGAAAAATATACAACAGTCTTAGCTCCTCAAGCTAGGAGTTCTTACCATTTGAGGAATAGAACTATTGGAGGTGAACAAGGTAATCTTGTTGGTCTATTCATCAAGGAACAAAATTCTAAGGGAAAAGAACATGAACCCAATGAAAAAGTAGAAGCTATCAAAAATAAATAAGGCAAGGGAGAAAAAATTAGGGCCAAGAGAGAAGAAAAGTCAAAAGCTACTCTTGCACACAATTTTTTTGCTGAAAAATCAAAGACATAGAAGCAAGTTCCTGAATCCATAAGGAAGGATGCTAAACAAAAGGCTGAAGCAACCAAAAATCAACAAAAAAATAATAGCAACAAACAAGGTATGCCTTCAATTGAATTTCCCAAGTACACTCCTATTATTATGTTTTAGTTACTTAACCAAGTTAAAGTGTTTGTACCTTTTCTTGAAATGATGATGATAGAGTAACATAAACAAAAGGAAGTGGCCCTTATCAATGGTGTTGCTATAGCTTGTAATGATTTAGTGGAACCTACTTCATTCAAACTGAGTGAAAAGGACAAGAAAGGTAAAGAGGTTGAAGGAGTAATTACTGAGTTTCCCCATATTTTCCTAGGAAATTCTTTGAACACTTATCCAAATAAGATAGATCCATTTTTCCTTACCTTGGTGGTTGGGGGAATTTGATAAAGAATTGTATTATTGACTCTAGCACATCAAACAATATCATTCCAGTTAAAATAATGGATGCATTAGGGTTAATGGTTGATAGAACTCATGGAAAGTGTTATGCCATGGATGTTAGAGAATTCCCTATGGTAGGTGTGATAAATGAGCTTCCATATAGATTGAAAACTTTCCTTGACAAAGAGTTTAAAATGAGTGTGGTAGTGGTTGATATCCCACCTAATTATGGAATGTTATTATCATGAAAATGGAGTGCATCTATGGGAGGAAGTATGCAGTGTGACATGTCTTATACCACTTTTCCCATCAATGGTAAGAATCTCTAAGTAATCAGAAAATATAGGGTACCACATATGTTGGAACATGTCCCTAAAGATAACACAATTCTTTTCATAGATACTGAAATTGGTGAGTTCAAGGTAGAAGAAGCACAAAGAGAGACTGAGAGATGTCTTGCACCTATAGAAAATGAAGTTTCAATAATGTCTAATAAAGGACTATGGGAAATGTACTTTGATGGTGCAAGCTCCAAAAAAGGATCTGATGTAGGAATTTTATTAGTATCACCTACTACAAATACTTATAAGTTCTCTTTTACACTATCTTTTGTCTGTACAAATAATGTAGTAGAATATGAAGCTTTGTTATTGGGATTGAGACTTGCTAAATTTCATTGAATCATAAAGCTAATGGTAATTGGTGACTATGAGCTTGTAATATCCCTACAGACACGTAAAATGTACTGATTGGAATTACACAATTGATCCTAATTACTAACACTGTTTCATCCTGAATCACCTTCTCATCTTATCATCACTCTTCGTCCCTTAATTAAATAAATAATATTTTATTTGATTAGGTCATTCTCTCTTGTTAATTAAATAAATCAATTTGATCTAATTAACCCTATGTCTCTATTTAATTAAATAATTCATTTTATTTGATTAAATCTCTAAAGTCACCCTATTAATTAAACCTTGTTTAATTTAATCTAACATCATGCCCTTTAGTTAAATAAATGAAACCTTTTATTTAATTAAATCTACATCACACTCTTCTCATTTTTTATTTAAATCAACCCATAAATCTAAATCAATTAGTCACATCATCTAATCCCTCATTAAATTAATTAGTACTTGATTAATTTAATTCTAATCCATGTCCCATCCTCTAGCTTTTGCCACTTTCACATGAAAATACATTTAATTCATTTATTAAATCTCTACTTTATCTCAACTTGGCATCTTTTAGAGAATATTCTTCCAAATTTTAAATCCATCCAAGTGGATTTGTCCTTCCAACAAGACATTTATTCCATCTTTCATGTCTTTATTCATTGAGCCAAGTGGCATTTAAGACATTCTTTTTCCCTCTTACATGCCATTTCATTATTTTCAAATTCCACCTAATTGCATTTATGGGCACATTCATCAAAATGTGCACATCCTTTTCCCATTCACATCTTGACAAGTGGCACCTCCTTATTGGGTGTTGAATGATCCCACATTGCTTCATTTTGGGAATTATTCCATCTTGTCTTTCTATAAATAAGAGGCTTCACTCCTCATTTTCATCATCCACAATTTGAGTAAACTTACTATACTCAATTTCATCTTCAAGAATATCCATCTCCATCTATTTTATCAAGTTTATAGCTAGGTTATGTAGGTTTTTCATCATGGATCTCAATTGAATCAACATCAAAGTGCATCATTCATCAATATTGCATCATAGGAGTTGGGAAAGGGCCAATTTTCACATCAAATTGGCACCAATTCCCCCATGGGATCAAGAGTTTGCTTTCTTAATTAGGATTTCATTGCTTTCTCATTGTGTTTTTCAATTTTATTTCCTATTTTGAGTATTGTTAATGGATTTCATGGGGAATCTTAATTCTCACTTGCATTTGATCTATGTGTTTGTTTCTTGTGTTTTGTAGGTGCTAGGATTGGGGTTCACATTTTGGTGCTAGGAGGGAAAATCTCAAGTTTAAATCACATTTTTTAACAAAAAATTCATGATTTTTCTCTATTTTTTGTGTCTCTAGGAAACTGCATCACTATCATTTCAACGACGCCATACAACACTACCATTAGTCCAGTGGCACCATATGGCACCACTACAAACTACAAATTGTGATGCTCAGTCTTTCCCACCCATAATTCAAAATTCTTAAATTCCACCACTAGTTCAATTATCACATGATGGAATTCTCAAATTTCAAATGACATCGCTAGGAAAAAATCTAATGTAATCACACTCCCTATTTTGCTACAGAGTGACACGTGCAAAATTAGTGATGCTATACAGCACTGTTAGGTCCCTCAAACTGCACTGCCTATTCAAACTCCACCGCTAGAGTGAAGTACAAAGTGAAATTTCAATTTTTTATAACATGTGCTTTTTTTAATTTTGATCATCTAGGCTATTAATTTCTTTCCTAACCTCTATTTTGTCGTTCTAACTGGTTTTTGTAGGTTGGCTTAATCAAAGTTGAAGGAAGGAAATCAAGTTGAAAGTTGCATTATGACATCATTCTCTCATTACATTAAGTGTTTTTGAACACTTTAGTGTTTGTTTAACACTCTTAGAGAATTCATAATCTCTCTTAAAAATTTGTTAGCTTTCATGTGCTTAAGATATACTAAATTTATTTTGGGCTCTAAAAAGAACACTACAAAAGCTTTCAATTTTTGCTACAAAGGGCTTAAAAAGAAATTTAGGACAAACTCATTAGATTTGGTTTGGGGATTAAAAATTGAATAAGGAAACTTCGATATTTCATTTTGGTGCACTAAAAAGAATCAAATCATTGCTTTGTGGATTTAAAATGAACAAGTGCTTCTTTGTTTTGTAATTACTTACTCAAAGTAATATCATTAAAATGATGTATGTTCTTCTCTCATGCCTCATGACAATCTTGAGAATCAAAAGGACTTTTGGTGATATTAAGTTGCATAAGTAATTACCCACACACTTCAATTTGGACTTTAATATTGAGCACATCTTGCAAGTGTGTTTTGAGAATATTGCGTACATTCTCTCTCTTTGGTTCACAATAAAGATTGATCAAGTTACAAATATGTTTTCTTTTTTTTGTTTATCTTAGAGGGCCTGCCTTGTGGGAAAAACTAATCACCCAATGGAATGACCCAACTGGGAACACAGTAAAGCCAAGTGACTTCCACCCAGGATATAACTATGGATATTAGAAGAAAGGCCAATATCATGAGGATTATTCCAATGAGAAGGGAAACAATGGTCTCTTGTTGCATGGATGGTTCCCCATGAATGGAATTCACACATTAAAACCCTTTTTTATAAAAGGAAAAAATCCTTGATCTATTTGTTGGTCCAAGAACAGTCATTCTGAAGCCGCCCCACACTTTTATGACTTTTAGTAGAAATGTAAAGTATGCCATGGGAGATTCATGGCTATTGATGCTTGGTTGACCCAAGAACTAAGTGCACTGTAAGGGGGAGCTTGTGTGGTCAAGCATCTAACCATTTGCTGAAAGTAGGTGTAGATGGACTCGTCCAAGTGGGGATTCAACAAATACAGTCTTTCATATCCATAGGGTTGTGCATGTTTTTGTAAACAAAACACTATGCTTGATAAAAAACATTGGAAAAAAAAAACATTAAACATTGTCATCAAATTTCAAACCCTTTAGGAAGTAAATATCTTTGACAAAATTCAAGTGTTATTGCTTGCCCTAGGGATTCTATCTAAACATTTGGATTTACATCTCAATTTGCTTACTAAAGTCAACAATAGGTAACCTTTTCCTTGATTTCATTGAAGTTCCACATGATATACTTTGTGGGATAAGAAGAAGTGAAAACATTAGACATCTAGCTCAAAGTCCTAATCAAGAATTGTTTGTAAAAATAAGTCACTAAGCAAAGCTAAGAACAATTGAACCCCACACATGTGTCTCAAATGATTTCACACAAGATTAAAATACAAAAACCAAATTCAAAATCTCTTAGTCCAAAAGATCATCAGAAGCATCTCTTAACACTCTATGGATTTAGACAAAGATTTATTTTCAACTTTTACAAAAGAGCCTCAAGAAACAATCCTGATTTGTACTCGTTCTATTATTGTCAAAATCTAAATCTTTTTTGGGAATTTGAACACCTTGTTTAGAGTAAAGCATGTTCTTCAAAACTGAGGTCTTGTAAACAAGAGTCTTTTTAGGTACACATATGATCAAATTCAAACTTCATCCATCTTTCAAAACATCAAACCAAAGTCATCTCACTAACAACTCTTGAAATCTTGAAATCATCCTTCATGCTAGACTTTTTTGGAAAATCCTTGAATCAAAAATTCTTGAAACTAATCAAAATCCTTTAATCAAAATATCAAAATCATCTTGTTTAGCTAGGTATATGGACATTCATCCTTCTCCATGCACTTAGTTGAATTATCATCAAAATCATCTTTGTTTGGTTAAGTGTGGGTAGATGCATCCTTCTCCTACACTTAGTCCAATTATCGTCTTGTGAGAAAATATATCCCATATATAACATCCAATACTTTGGAGTCCATTTCTTCACTATCCAAAAAATCAAAGAAATCCAAAACTATGCCAAGGTCAAAATCAAATTCAAGAATCCAAGAATCCAAAATCAAAATCCAAAATCCAATTAAGTCCCAAAAGTCTAGCACACCCCCCTCAAGATCTTCTAAAGAGTTTAATCATCCATATCACCCACCTTTCACACATTTCACCATCACACCTTTGATATTTAATAATCCTAGATCTTCTCTTTTGAGCCTCATTTTATGGTTCAAACAAGATCACAACACATGAAAAACATGAAGACCAATGAAGAAACATCAACTTCAAGTGACCTAAGCCAAACAAACTCTAAAATGAATCCCATTGGATCAAGTAATCCCTTAACTAATTTTCCTTCATCATCACAAAATATACAAGAGGAAGGTCAAGTGGAGGATATCACCAATAATTCCTTTAGGATGACACAAGAAAAGATCACTAAAATGGTCCAAAATACTGAGAATCATAGAATTGCCAACATCATGATGAAGCTCCATACCTCACAATTTACATGCTTGAATTAGCAAAACAAGGGACTAAACTCCCTTCTGATTACAATGTGAGTACCATTATGGAACAACATCTTGGTTTCATGCCTCCAATTTCATCCATGTCCCCTATCTCATCTATACCTTTGTTCCAAAGTATCACAAAACCCATCCCCCAAATTACATCATCCATTGCTCCAACTCAACCTATTGTTAATAAAGGGAGTGCATTTCTCAATGCACTATAAACTCACCCCCTCGTGAGTAACCAAGATTTGGATGCAAACATGATCTTAGGGAAATTCATACCAAAAAATCCATCACATCCATATGTCCCCCTCACCTTTCATAATCCTAATGACCCATCATCATCATTTCATGCAACAATGACATACTCGTTAAATATACAAACCTCTCTCCTTATGACCTCACAAGGAGAAGGGGACTTATTCAGACCAAGGGGCATCTTTGAACCTACATCTTCATCATTTCCCCAAGGAAGTATGCCACTCTCTTTTCCACCACTTCCACCCTTACCACCAACATCAACATCAACTCTTAGTTTGGGGTTACCACCATTGCTGCCGCTCATTCAAAACAATCCCCAAATCACCAATCAAATCATAATACCAAATCCTCCCATTTTTCCATCGATATCACAACAACAGATGGAAACCATCCCTATAACAAAAGCAAGCACCACATCATAAACCACTCCCCAAAACATGGTCTCTCAAGGACCAAGCATATCAATTACATCATCCACCACAATCTCAGTAATCAATACAACAATGTGTCTCATCACAACAAAAAACACCATAACAAATCCACCACCACCACCACCAACTCCTCCACCAAACACAAATACATCAATATAATAGAGAATTGTATTACAAGCTGCTCAACAAGCTACCTATCAAAAGGCACTTCAACAAATCCAAAACTGACAAGCTACACAACTACCCGCTCAATAAGTGGAATTCGCTAGTAGCACAAGACGCTCAAGAAACACAAGCCACTCAAGCAATGAAAGCCACTCAAGTAGCTCAAGCCACAGAACAAGTGCAACAAGCACAATAAGCACATAAGGCTAATCAAACCCAAGCCCTATTACAACAACATCAAGCTACTCAAGCCACACAGGCTGCATAGATTGCATGAGATGCCCAAGAAGCATAAGTCTAAGCTCAGGCACAAGTGCAAGCTCAAGCCCAATGCCAAGCTCAACAAGTGCAAGCACATGCATAAGCATAAGCACAAGTATAGTACCTTGCACAACAACAAGCATTGAAGCAATACCAAGAGTAGCAAGAAGCAGTCCAACTAGTAGCCCAACAACAAGCATTGTTGGTGCAACAACAACAAGCTCAACAACAAGTTCTATTAGCACAACAACAATAGGACCAACAACAAGTGTTGTTGATACAACAACAAGTATAAGCATACTTGGCACAAAAAAATGTGCAAGCACCATCCACCAACACACCAACCAATCAACCCATCCCTCCAACAAATGAATTGCCACAAAACAACTTCATCCCACCCCTTGATCCACAAGATGATGTAACAAAAAAAAAGAAGTTACTCTCACAACAAGTTCTTGATCTTCAATTAGAAAAAACCACAAAGACACCCACCAACTTGTCTCCTTATCCATTTGACATGAGTCTTGTAAAGAAACTGTTCCCAAAGGGATTTGAGATCCCCAAATTTGATAAATACCATGGGATAGGAAGCCCTAAAGATTACATTAGGGAATTCCAAGTTCATTGTATGGAATTCACAGATGATGATACATATCTGATGCCGCTATTTCCTAGAAGTTTGGTAGGCCAAGCCATGGAGTGGTTCTCTCACCTTCCTCCTAGCATTAAAATGTTCTAGGAAATTGTAGATGCATTCATAAAAAATTATGCCTTAATATTGGTATGGATGTCAGTCTAGAGGAACTATCAACTCTTAAACAAGGAAATAACAAATCATTTGATTTCTTCCTACAACGATGGTGATCCAAGGCCAATTGGAACAAATGGGCCATGCCAGAAGAACAATAATTTTTCACTATCATCTCCAATCTCGAAGGAGCTTTGGAATTCCATCTCAAGGTGCAAGGTATCACCACATATGATCAATTGATCTCCAATGCACTCAACATTGAATGAGCCCTTATCGCACAATGATGGACACCCACATATTCTGAATAGCGAAAAAATCACCCATCCACCAGCTACAATGACAAACCTCACATGTGGGAAAGAAAAAGAAACATTACCAATGATGGTTTTGTCAATGAAAAAGTTGTCATCAACCCTCCTTGACAAAACACACCAACACCCCAACAAAAACCTCAAAACAACAATCAAAAGAATCATCAAGCTAACATTGTAACTTAATAACCAAACAATCAAACAATCAACAATGTGAATGATCAAAGGGGACCACCCCAGTGAAACAAAATCTCCCCCGAGAAGAAATACATAGCTCTTGGGGAATCAACTGAATCCATGATGAAGAGGCTAGTAGTAGAAAATCTCATCACAATCCCCACCTGTGACAATTATTAAGAGCCCTTGGTAAAACCACCATGGTACAATGAAAATAACCTTTGTGATTTCCAAAAAATCAAGGGACACACAACTTCTAGTTGTATGAGGTTGAAAGACTTAATTCAAGACCTCATTGATGAAAAAATAATAAATGTGGAGCAACCAGCGGGAAATCAAAATCTCAAAATCTACACGAATCTGATGCCCAATCACAAAAACAAAGGGAACAATAACAATGATAAAGGGAAGGGTGCATTCAAAAGTGTGAATCATGTATAGGACCATGTTGTTGCATGCCTAGATGACTATTGCACTGTCATCACCATCAAAGGAGCCCAAGCTGATTGTGGAGTCACCACAAGAGACGAAAAAATTGCCATCTCAGGGTCATCTCAGCCTCCCAGAGCACCCACTTCCAACCCAAGAATCATTCCTAGTGGCTATAATGTTCTTGATCAATTGAAAAGAACCCCAACTCAGATCTCCATGATGGATTCTCTGAAGATATCATTGAACCACAAAAGGATCCTTGAAGAAGCATTGGCTTCATCCACCATCTCTGTAGATCTTGATGTTGAACAATTCCAAGCTATGGTCAAAAACATCATTACCCAAAATCTCCTTACATTCTCTGATCAAGACTTCCCCACCCAACCATTTCACAATCATTCACTCCATCTGGAGGTTCTAGTGCTTAAGAACAAAGTCAAGAGAGTCTTGGTGGATGGAGGTGCATGTTTAGACATTTGTTCCCTTAAGCCCATAAAGAATCTTGGAATCTTAGAGAAGTCTATTGAAAATGGAAAAGGAATCATAATTAGGGCTTATGATGATCAAGAAAGAGTGTATTAGGGAACTACTCAATTCCCTATTCAAGTAGGGCTAGCAATTATGGAAACCACCTATTAGGTCCTTGACTTCGATTTTCCTTACAACATTCTCTTGGCATGTATGTGGATCCATGGGATGCAAGCAGTGGCATCAACCTTCCACCAATGTGTCAAGTTAACATACCAAGGCCAAGAGGTCACTATCCATGGGCATCCCAAACCCTTTTCTTACTGCAAGAGCCTAGAAGCCAAATATTACAAAATCCCCCAAGTGCCAAAGAATGATGAAGGTCCCTGAACTCCATACATTGATCCAACTACTCTCGCCTCCACTTATGTGATAGAGACCCATCTCTGACATCAAGATCATTATCCAAGACAATGGGTGTGGACATTATAAAATCCCAAAAAAAATAATTGTGGTAGGAGAATTGCCACAATCTCCTAGGTCATGAGGATGACAACAATCAAATGATACTTCCTCATCCCAAACCTTCCTAGTAGGCTCCTCTAGCTTTAGAAGTTGGGGAGATATCGACCAAGAAGTAATAGAAGAGGAACCATCCCATCTCCTGTACTAAGACAATAGATCAACAATTGATTTACCTATGGATGATAATAGTAAAGGCTTACAAATGATGCAAGCCATGGGTTATGATAGAAACAAAAAGCTGGGACAAAATGACAATGCGCTTCTAATACCCATTATTCTCAGGATGCAAATGAAAAATATTGGCCTCAGATGTACCCCTCCAAGTATAACCATACATGGCAGAAATCCCCTAGTTAAGAAGGTCAAAACTCCTCAGGAAACGAAAGCCTCCCTTCAATTTCTCATATCCACTGGCTTGCCTTTAGACAATTTCACATTTGACATAACCAATGTCTTTAGTAGTAGTGATGAGGAAGATTTCATAAATGATTTACCTAGGCTTTTGCATAATTCCTCTAGCCTCATGATTAGTACCGTGTCATTTGATTCGACTAGTCAAAACCATGAAATAAACCTAGTTTACCCCCAGCTCATCAACTACAACCAATGAGGACCACCAATTCTAGAAACTTTCAAAAATGATGAAGTTTTCTCAGAATTCATGGAACTATGAGGCATGGTACCATGCATAGATCACAAGGTTGGGTTTGATATCATTCTAGACACACAAGCTTACTACAGGGAGACGATTGCATCCTTTAGTCACAAAAGCTAAAACTTGAGAATAATCTCAAGGTATTTGAGCAAAAACCACACTGTGGCACTCTCTAACCCTAAAATAGTAAAAACAAATGACGTATCCAATGGTGAAAACCTCTCTGAGGCAATTGATGATGAAGGATTCAATCTACCCCTCAGTGCTCTACATTAGGAAAAGTTAGTGGTTCTAGCTGAGAAGTGCAACCCAGTCAACTTAGGAACAAAGGAAACCACACATATTACATTTTATGTCGAATCATTGATGATAGAAGAACACGAGCTTCTAGCTACTTTCTTAAGGGAGAGAAAGGTCAAATTTGCATGGAGCTATGCTAACATGCCTCGATTAGATCTAGAGATTGTGGTCCATCATCTATTAGTTTACCCTAAATCACCTGCTAGGTAGAAATTCAAAAAAATGCATCCCTAGATAGCCTTGTTAGTCAAAATGGAATTGAAGAAGCTACTTGATGTAGGGTTTATATGACCAATTGACTATCCAAAGTGGGTATCAAATCTAGTTCCTATTTCAAAACTAGATGGGGGTATCCGTATATGCACAAATTTTAGAGACATAAACAAGGCATGTCCCAAAGATGGCTTCTCGCTTCCCAACATTGAAATAATTGTGGACATGACAATGGGACATGAAATGCTTTCTTTGATGGATGGTTTCTCTAGGTATAACCAAATAATGATTACCAAAGAAGACCAACACAAAATGACCTTCACTTGTCCATGGGGGACATACTATTGGAACATGATTCCATTCAGCCTAAAGAATGCTGGAGCAACATATTAGAGGACCATGACCTTAATCTTTCACATCATGATCCATAAGACTATGGAAGATTATTTGGACGACATATTGGAAAAATTTAGAAAGAGAAGGGACCATATAGGATCATTAAGTGCCATCTTTGATAGATTGGAGGAATACAAGGTCCACCTTAATCCAAAGAAGTGTGTCTTTGGCGTACAATTAGGGAAGCTGTTGGGATACATTGTGTCTATGAGAGGAATTGAAATAGATCCCGCTAAGGTAAAGGAAATCCTTGAGATGGAGGCACCTAGGACATTGAAGCAACTAAGAGGCCTACAAGGCAGGCTTTAGTCCATCCGCTACTTCATAGCTTAGCTAGAAAACAAGTGAATCCCATGTTCTCACCTACTCCACAAGGGGGTAGCGTACAAGTGGGGCAACAAGTGTGATCAAACCTTTAAAAAATCAAAGAGTATTTACTCACACCTCTAGTGCTTATGCCACAAATCCCAAGAAAGCCTCTGATCCTCTACATATCAACAACAAAAAAACCCTTGGTGCTCTCCTAGCTCAACATGATGAAAAAAAAATAGAGAGGTCCATCTACTACATCAATCAGACCATGGTAGGGCATGATTTAGAATATTCCTTCATTGAATTTTTTTTTCTAGTAGTGATGTTTTCCTCACAAAAGTTTAGACACTACATGTTAACACACAAAATCAAGCTCGTTGCAAAGATCGACCCACTCAAATATCTAATTTCCAAGGTGGTGCTCACAAGAAGGATGGCCAAATGGGTCATGATCCTATCAAAATATGACATTGAGTATGTGGAATAGAAGGATATCAAAGGGAAAGGTATTGCAGACCAATTAGCAGAAGTACCAACATACTCAAAGAATCCACTAATTTTGGAGTTCCTTGATGAATCCATCTTCAACTTGAACATAAAAAACAACTAGAAATTGTACTTTGATGGTTCCTACACACAACATGGATCATGAGCCGGGGTATTTTTCATCACTCCACAAGGAGACTACATACCAAGATCATAGAAGTTGGCATTTCGATACCTACACAAATAAAATCATAGAATATGAGGCTCTAACCATAAGACTCAGAATAGCAGTGCAGTGGCATATCATGGCTTTCATGGTATATGGGTACTCACAACTAATAATCAATCAAGTGAATGATGAATATTAGACTGAAGACAACAAGCTAACTCTATACAAGAAATTGGTGGAGAGTCTTAAGGAGTCCTTCATTGAGATCACATTCAAGTAGATACCTAGAGAAAATAGTAGAGCAACAAATGCCATGGAAATAATTTGATCCCTATTGGATGTCCCTCACAATTTCCCAAAGCATGAATTCCTAGTAGAATAGATTCTCATGCCTTCATTAAAGGTATCAAAGTCATATTTTTTGTCCGAAATCATTGGTCCCGGTGATCTGTGGTACCATGACATATACACCTATCTAAGAATAGGACTCTTCTCAGCTAACTTACCCTCAAGCCTAAAAAGAACCTTTGTCAAGAAAGCATCCTGGTTTGTCATCCTAGTAAATACCCTTTACCATAGGAGTGTATAAGGAACCCTATTAAATTTCTTAAATGTTGAGGAGGCATCCACTACCTTAAATGAGGTACATAAATATATTTTTGGTTCGCACTCGAGTGGAATGACCTTGGCCAAGAAATTGTTGAGGATGGGGTATTATTGGCCCACTATGGAAAGAGAGGCACATGACTATGTCAGAAGGTGTCTACAATGTTAGCAGCATGGGGACCTCATCCATGCACTAGCTCAAGATCTTCATCCTATTGTCATACCATTACCCTTTTCATAGTGGGGGCTCGATCTAGTTGGAAAAATCACCCCCACCTCATCTAGTGGCCATAGGTTTATCATTACCTCCACTAATTATTTCACAATGTAGGTGGAAGCCATCCCCATGACATACATAACTAGAAAGTAGATATCAAAGTTCATCTTGAACTATTTAATATGCCACTACAGTGTCCCACAAGCCATTATCTCAAATAATGGGACACCATTCAAAAATTTGGATGTTTGTGACCTTTGCAACAAATTCAAAATACAAGATCACCTTTTCACCCTGTATTATCCCCAAGGAAATGGCCAAGCAAAAGACACAAACAAAACCATTCTAAAAATCCTAAAAATGATAGTCAATGACATAGGTTGTGACTAGCATCTACAAATAAGTCATGCCCTCTAGGCCTATTGAACAAGAATCCACACACCAATAGGTGCCACCCCCTTTTCCCTGGTCTATGGATCAAAAGCCATATTACCCATAAAGATGAAGCTCCCGTCACTAAGAATATCATTGCAAAACCTCATCATGGATGAAGAATACCAAGTATCAAGATTGAACAAGCTAGAGCTACTAGATGAGCAATGTATGAAAGCATTAAACCATTTACAGGTCTATTAGAACTGACTTAAGAGGAGCAATAACAAGAAGATTAGTAGCAGAACCTTCCAGGTCGAAGAACTTGTGCTAAAGGAGAATGAGAAGAATGTCCTAAACCCAAACGACAAAGGTAAATTTGAACCCAACTAATTGGCACCATTCATCATCACATCGAGCTATAAGTCAGGGGAATATCAGTTATCAACACCGGAAGGCAAGCCTCTAGAGGAGCCCATGAATAACTCCCATCTCAAAAAGTTATATGTCTAAAATCCTTCAAGGTATAGAACTATTTTTTTTTATAAAATTATAAAATGTCCTAGATAAATGGTCACCCTAATGAAAACTTGGTAAATAGGCATCTAGGTGACCAAAAAAAAATCAAAAAAGAAAAAAATCCAAAAAACTAAAAAAAAATGATTAAAAACAATAAAGAAAAAAATCGTCCTCTAGTGAAAACCACTTCAGTGGCACTTTGGGCAAGTACCTTGGTGAAAACCTGAAAAATAGGCACCTTGTGTAAATAAGAACTTTCTATCCATCAGGATCTTCACGACTTGTCCTACATCATCCATCCATCTCATTCCATATCTTCATCCATCACCCATCCATGTTTGCATCATAGCTTGGTCCTGTTTTCGTGTCATGATCCCTCCTAGTACTACTCGGCCCATTCTTAAGGTCAGTTTGTCCTTCCTTTATCAGAGTAGTCTATTGCATCATGCTAGGGGCATGTTTTCATCAGATCAGATTCGTGTATGTAGATCCCAAAATGAGAAAATCCAAAATAATCAAAAATCAGAAAATCTAAAAACATTCATAAAATCAAAAAAATCCCAAAATAGGTTAAAAAGTCAAAGAAGGTCAAAAATAAAGTTGTCTTTTTGAACTACATCATCTCTGACCTTTGAATGTAGCAAAGGTTGATGTTTGATCATCCCCCGCAACACTTAGGTCAGTCCTTTAGGAGTCCATCATAATAAATTGGCAGTCCATCTGTTCATATCTCACCAATAATCGAGTCAGTGTCAGTCAAACTACATGGTCTCTGTGTGTATAATGTAGGCAAGGCTAATCTGTTGATCAACCCCTAAGGCCCCTAGGATAGGTCTTTAGGTTAGTCTCTTGGTCAAAATCTTGGAAAACCCCAAAACATTTGAAATTTTGAAAAATCAAAACATTTGTAAAATCTTGAAAATACCAAAAACAACCTCAAAACATTTTGAAAATTTCAAAAACATTCAAAAAAACCCCCCCAAAAAAATCCATCCATCCCCATCTATATTTTACCCAAAATAAACATCATTCATAATAAATCAATCACCCTCAACCTTTGGTAAAACAATCAGAAACAATTCTAGCAGATCAAAAGTGAAAACTCAAATGTCAAAGTCTCAATTCTAGGTCAACACATGAACAAGTTGGTCAACTCTTTGTGGCAATAGCCTATCATCCAATCAGTCCCAAATCAATTATTTGATATTGTCATATCCTAGGATGCATCCTTCCTATAATGGACATCAACATCAGGCATCACCATAGTTTAGTCTTGGCTAGCAATATTGAAGAACATCTACTTGTTTTTTTACTTTATCTTTCTCTTTGGATTTATCTTATTGCACTCATTCCAAGGACCTCTTGATGATGTCCAAATGAAGGATTTAGAGAGATAGGTGTTGATGTGTGTTTTAGCACTTTCTCAACATAGGTAGTGCATATGTGCATCACCTCTCTTGAAAGACAATCTTCCACAATTAGATAGCAGAACACTATCCCAAGGTCTCTAATGTTAGGTCTTGACAGTGCTTGGAATATCTTAGTTGTTTGATGTGATTTGTTGGAATCAAAAGGTGGACTTACAAATGAGTTACAAAGTGTGGGAAGTTGGGTCTTGAAATGGAGTTCCTAAGATGGGGAAGTTAGTGTGCAATTATTGCAGATTCAAACAACAGTCTTGAACTCCATTTCATCATTAGATTTGACTTTACAATGTGCAATGAACCTTTCCTGGGGTTACTATTTAAAAAAAAAATGAAAAAAGGGGGCAGGGAAGAGAGGAAGTTCCTAGACCAAAAACTATGAATGAATAGTGATCATGGAGGCTACTATAGTAGAAAAACTCCCTAAAATGAGTTTTCTTGGTCAAGAGGAACTTACAGTTACACAAAACTAGTGAAATCTTTTAAGGACTGAAGATTTTCTAGTTGCACATGCACATCGTGAACATGCAATTGAACTAGATTACAACAATGACATAAAGAAGCCCAGGCTAACTTTGCATAGTATCTTATCATCAACAAGTGCTAGAAGTATGGGCTGAAAGCTCATCAAATACTATAAAAACATCATCATGACAACCATTCAAGAAACTAACACTAAAACTAACATGGAAGTAGAACCATGCATGCAAGATGAGCAAAATCAAAGAGAACATCCGTAAAATCATGCAATGTTGTCTTCTATTTCTGCAAATGCTTTTACACCAGCTCTCCAACCATTTACAAATGAGGGGAAGACCCCTATTTATAGTTTTCCAAAGCCCAAATGAATGGCTAGGATTGAATTACATTGTGTGGCTCAAATTTGATTACATTAGGGCTTCATCTACCCCACAATATTCAACAATTTAAAATACAACTTTTGTCTTTTCCCTATTTTGTCTTTTACTGCCTATGTGTTATAGCAGTTTTATCCTCTTGTTGATTTCCCTTTTACTATAGCTAAAACTACCTGAAAGCTGCCTTCTTCCCCTAATGGATTTGAAAGATTTCTCAGCCAATCGAGTGCATTCTATTTGTAGATTTGTATAATTGTGGAATGGGTTAGTGGTCACTGATCTAACGAAACAACTTTTGATGGATCACTATCGTTTGTTTGGAGGGAAGAAATAGACGCTCATTCCCACCACCTTCAAGGCCACCCTTTATAGAATTGTCACTAAATTCCTTGACATAGGCCTTCTTCTAATGCCAGCTTCGTTGATGGGTGCTAGGGGAAGAGGTGAGCATAAATGAGTGGTGAAAGGAGCAATGTTCCTTTAGCTTGTTCAACTTTCTCAATGGGTCTCCTTGATGGACCTGTAGTAGGCTTCTTGAATCCTACATACATAAAGTGTCGTAAGTGCCTCCATACACAAATCAAGGAAAAAAATAGTGAAACCTTGCAAAATATTTGTTAGATCCATTCATGCATCATCAAAGGATAATAATATTCATATTTGGAGCTCATTTGGACCATAAACATAAATGTGGGATTAGGGGTGTGGGTTTCATAGGGCGAAAGGATGATGAATGGTGAGTGATGGACGATGGGTAGACAATGGATAGGAGGTGGATGAAAAATGACAGACAGAAGGAAAATGGCCATGAAGGGACAACGAACAGGAAGGAAAGTTCTCGAACGGCCATGGAGGGATGACAACTTGGAAGGGAAGTTCCCGAATGACCACAAAGGAATGACAACCTAAAAAAAAAGTTCTTAAATGGCCACGGAGGGATGACGACCCAAAAGGAAAGTTCTCAAATAGCCATAGAGGGACAACGACCCAAAAGGAAAGCTCCCAAATGGCCACGGAGAGATGGCATAATGAAAGGCAAGTTCCCAGATGGCCATGGAGGGACAGTGTCTCGAAAGAAAGTTCCCAGATGGCCATAAAGGGATGGTGGCCTAGAAGGAAAGTTCCCAGATGGCCATGAAGGGATGGTGGCCTAGAAGAATTTTTTTGCAATGTCTAAAAAAATGGAAAATTTGATCCAAACCCCTTTAGGCATGTTAATTCACTCACTCTATGGTCCCTAGATGACGAAAACTTGAAGTTTGCACCCATTCTAGAAATGCAGAGATTTGGAAGGGGAAATTTGAAGAGTCACCACCCTTTTGAAATGGCAATGAGCACATGGTGGCCCAGAAGGGAAGTTACCAGATGACCACGAAGGGACAATAGCCTAGAAGGGAAGTTCCCAAACCTCACAAAATATAGTAAATTTTGAGGATTTTCAATTTTAGCCCACGGGAAAAGGGGCAGAAAGAGTGCCAGGAAATACTTCCTCAAGATTTGACTTATTTTAAAAAATGTGGAAGTTTGGAAGGGGGAACTCAAAGGATCACCACCCTTTTGAAACAACAATGGGCACATGACGGCTTGGAAGGGAAGTTTTGGACGACCACAGAGGGACAGCGACCTAGAAGGAAATTTTTGTATCTCCCAAAACTTAATGAAACCTTGGTAGTTCACTTAGGCATCACATAAAAATCCCAAATCCATAGGCAACTTGTCCCCAAAATCAAGAAATGAAGGAAAAAATAAATCAAGCAATCAGGGACCAAGTCAACAGGAACAAGGAAAAAATCATAAAAAGGAAGGGGGAAATTTGTTTCTCCTCATATTCAAATGCCCCAAGTAAAATGAAGGATTGGGAGAAATGTTTATAGGAAAATTTCCATTAATGGTATGCACTGATTTCTTTGTATGGTAGGCTCAAATTAGGTGAGATGAGGAATCTCTCACTCGTTTGGATGCTTGGTCAAGGCATGGATGGAGAAACTAAGTTCAGAGCCCGCCATGCACACAGAAGTTGGGCATTAGTCACTACTCAGCAGCAAAACATGAGCGGTAACCCACAAATATGGGTCTGCGAGGCCTAGAGGATGTTGGGGCAATGGGCGAAGTGAAAGCCATAGGGGCACTTCCACAAAAGAAAAAGATTTGGTGAAAGTCAAGTAGGTGAATTTGGTCAGGGAAATTTCATCATTTGAAGGCACATGACCAATTTGGGCTTGGAAAAAGTGGCATGCAAAATAAGATGGGAGCAAAGTAGCTTGTCGAGAGTGAAAAGTGGGTGTCCCTACCTATTGCAGGGTGCAAAACATGCACAACAAATGGAGACTCAATGGGGAAATGCTATAGAGAATTTTGATGAAAAACTAGAATCACAAACCCAAAATCTCTAGTTTTGATCCTCACACTAGGACAAATAAACTAGACACTCGACCAAAGGATCAAAGCCACTAGCCAACCCAACCTTGAGTATGCTTAAAATCCAAGTGTGTGCAGTTGAATTAATTCCCATCCTTTAGTTGCTATAGGCCTCATGAAGTTAAGCTACATAGTTTATTCTAACTCCAAAAGCATCTAGGACATTGCATCACTACTAGTCAAGCATCCATAGGTCCGACAAGGTTGTCACTATGATTCTCCTGAACATTGCTCTACTACCAGCTAGGTGTCCATAGCCTCGGTAGAGTTGCTCGGATCCTCTTGAAAGGTTGAATTTTCTTTTTTGATTTTCAATGCTTGCTTTCTTTTCTTCCTTTTGATTTTTCTCTTTTCAATTATTTTATTTCAACCCACAAGCAATGAAGCTCATGTTGAGGGTTGAGAATCAAAGAGGTGTTGGAGCATAATTTTAGATCTTTCACGTAATCTCAACTTTGCAAAGGACCTATGGAGACCTTCAGGTTCTTAAAAATGTGTGAGAGATATAAGATTTCAGAATACTTTAGAATAAGACCAACCAACACCTTATCCCCTTCAAATCAATCACCTAGACCACTTGACACTAACAGAAGATCCTCACCTTCCACTCTAAAAACTTGATTAGAGCTGATGAAGAAATACATAGAATAGCCCTAGGAAATAAGAATAGTTGTTGTGCACACAAATGTGCCTAGCTAAAAGTAGAGGGACCCTGGGAAAAACAACAGCAAAGCAACAACAAACAAAAAGCAAACAAAAGCAAATGAAAAGAAAACACCTAAACTAACCAAAGAAGGATAGTGAAAGAAAAAAAAAAGAAACCACTCTAAAGAAAACAACCTACAACAAACCAACTAACCTAAGGAAAGCAGGAAAACAAAGTATTTACAGGAAACCTACACTTCTCAAAATGGGCTATGTACAAAGATATTTACAAGGCACTATGTTCAGGAAAGGAAAACTGACACTCATTCCCATTGAATTTCATAATGCATGCACAAGTAATATGTAAATTGTTATAGTTCTAATCCATGCATATTTATCTTTATATTTGAAAAAAGGAAATTCAACACTACAACATTGAAATTCAATCACATAGTCCCAAAAAAACAACAATTGATGAGGTTCGTCAAACCCATGGTTGATCCATACACACGTTTGTCTCCCGTCATTCCTATAATCCAAATAATAATTGCAACTATGAGGATTAACAAGAGAAAGGAAGGATAGAACCTAGATGTTGTCCTACAAAGGTGGCAACTCCTGACAGTCCAGAGTGAGTACTGCATCATCGATCATTGCATCGACACCCTCGAGTGGGTGTGGTGGAGGGTGCAACATTTCTGGCCTTGGGCATGGGTAGGGCTAGGAGGATGGAGCAACAATCACCTCTTCCAAGCTACCAATGGGACCTATAGCCCTGATTGATAGTTCTTTAAAAAGAAATACTTCATCTTGTCTTTCCTCTGTAAACCCAGTGTCCACTTGATTGTTTTCTTCAAAAGGAAACACACTGTCTGGTCTCCTTCCCTAGGTATTGACCTTATTTTTATGATGCTCAATGTCACAGGATGATGACATGTGTGAATCTGTCTTATTGCAGCCTTCTGAATATGAAGGAGGATCAACAATGATCATGGCGAATGACCTCCAGTTGTGTCTTGTAATTAGCCAAGTGCCTCATCTTTTTTGGTGGCTATCTCAGCACCTCCACCTTTATCTTTTTCTCTTTTTTGTTCATGCATCTCCTTGTAACATTCACTTATTTCCTCTTGCTCATTGTCATTGTAGATGGAGAAGGAGCTTGTCTCCTAATATGAAAAATCTAGTGCATCATCCTTTGGATGTTTAGGTAATATGTCCTCATTATTTTTAACCTTCGGGATGCACTCTTCCTCCATGTTGGTATACATCCATAGTACAACTCCCAATGGAAAGAAGTCATCAATGGATGGCACCTCATCAAGGGGACAAAATCTATTGTGCAATTTCCTTCCAAAGACTCACCATAAAGCCTATCATCCATGGTGCATAAATGCTCTTCAAGAGGAATTAATTACTGATGACTAGTGGATAACATTCCTATTTGATCTACTTCATCGCTCAAAATCTTGATATTGTATTGCTATCCTTCTTCTATTGTTGTCCCAACATCCTCTTGAGGCCTCCCTTAAGCTGATCCATCACTCAATTTAGGCTTTTGGTCTTCTTCTTTGATCTAGGAAGCAATTAGAGGAGGTTGGGCACTTGGCTACTTCACTTGTCCTCTAACTTGTTTGGTAGCCTCTTGGCATAGCTTGGATGCAAAATCATGATGTGATGAATCATGGAGTTTGTACCAATTTGGTAGTAGAAATACCTCTAGATCCACTTGATGTCTTAGTTCAGACCAATCCTTTGAGAGTCTTGAGATGAGCTGGTTGTATCTTTCCATTACTGGGCCCTCATCATCACTTGAAAAGGGAGTCTGATAGTGAACAACCGTGACTTGTGGTTGTTCCCACTCCTAAAAATCTTCATTGTTTAAGATCATCAGTTAGGTTGTTCCATCTTTGTGAGAGGTATCTCTTCATAGTTTCCTCTTTTTCTTTTTCCTTTGCCTCATACTCACAATAAAATGATTTCTATCCAAGGCATGACCCTATTACCATAGCTAGGTTTGAAAATAATTTTGTGCCATTCCTTGAAATTATCCCGTGGAATCCTTGATTCAACCCAAATGGACAGGGGGATGTTGGATTCCATCTACTTATAAGCCCCATCTTTTTGTCCCCAACTAATCTCATTTTGCATGCAAGAAATAAATTCCCTTAATTGGACATACCCAACATACAATATCATATTCCAATCATGGTCTTCACTTACAACATAATTATGCAAATAAAACTCACACAAAAAAAATTTCATTTCAGGGGAAGCAAACAAATAAGCATTGAAAAATTCAATAGGGGTCTCAATAGAAGGGTTCAAATCTGAGAGAATTCTCACCAGTCTAAAAGAGAGATATTTCTCCTTCAAATGTAGAGCATAGACCCTTGGAGGGGTCCTACATTCCAAAATATGTGGTACTAAGGCTGCCATATCATCCACCTTCTTCTTAAAGGTGGAAATATCTACATCTTTATCTTCAATTTCCTCATCTCTCTTTTGAATTTGCTTCCTCAATTTGTGTTTTTCTTCCTTCCATTCCTCTTCTCTTCTTTGCATATCATTCCATAAATGCATGGATACCTTGTGCATTGAAAAATTAGGGGGGTTATGTATTCCTACTAGCATCTTCTCTGACACTAATGCTAACTACAAGGATTCAAGTTGTCTCATCAATTCTGGTTGTAGGGGTACTGATTGTTCTCTAAGTTTGGGTTGTTTCTATAGGGACTCCTAATCCTAGTCTAGATTTTTCTATAGGATCTCTTCCTGCAGGACCTCTTGCTACAAGATCTCTTGTTGTAGGAAATCCTGATTTTTTTCATACTCTTGATTTTTGACTTGTTTTGCAATATTGGCAAGATTAGCCAATGTTATGTTTGTTTTTGCCTTAAATATATCTTCATCATCAACATTATCCTACCCTGTTGGAACTTCTATGTCCTCTTGTGATGCTTCTCTAGATTTAGGGCTTTCCTGTGGAGGCATACCAAAGGCTGGCCTAGCTAGTATTGCTTTCCTAGGAGGGATATCATGTTTTTATTTGGCTATAGGATGAATAGTTTCAGCCTTTCTCTTCTTAGAGCTTGGAACCTCTTTTTCTACTAGTTTCCTTTTGGCCTTTCCTTTTCTCATTTCTACTTCTCTTTTGTGCCCTAGTTTTCATTAGAATTCCAAGTGGAACATCATCATTAGAGTCAGGGGCAATAATGGCAAGGAAAGAGAAATAATGGAAAGCTATAATGGAGAGAAATGGCGGAAGTAGTTGGTGTCACCTCACACATGCAAGCCATCCTCTCACTCAAATTTCAAATCAGCTCAATTTAAATTTTGCTGACATAGACCAGCATGGACTGACACGTGGGAAAAATATTCACATCTTTTTCCTCCCCCCAACCTAAATTTAGACATGCATCTACACATGCAGAATGATGATTTCACATGGTAGGGAATATTGGCATGCTATGGTGAATGTCCATACTAATGTACAACAATTAAATGAATTCACTTAAAGAAAATTAAGATATAGCAATTAATGTGCACATTCTTGAATGTGTGGAGGATTCATTGCAAAGATTGTGGAGACAATATCACTCACCTTTTAAAGAAGTAAGTTGAGAAATTAATGAAGATGAGGTGGAGTGGAATGAAGTGGAGTGATGGAAGAGAGAGACATGTGGAAATGGATGGGCAGATGGGTGGATTAGTGAAGAAATGGACTCCCACAGAAGTGAAAGTCTTTATTATGACAAGTACGTACCTTAATTAGCTAGAAGGGACACTCGGTCCACTTCCTTCGGCTGTAGGAAGCTCAGATGTTGCATGCTAAGTGAATTAGTACAAGAACTCCTCCTTGGAAGTTGGCTTGTGATACAATTTGAGGTAGTGACCATTAAGAAGAAACTTAAATCTAACTAGGTCAATAGTAATGAATTGTACAACACCATTAGGAAATACTTTAGCAACTTCATATGGTCCTAACCACCTTGTTTGCAATTTTCCTGCATTGTCTTGATATCTTGAGTCATAGAGTAGGGCCCAATCTCCTAGTTGGAATTTCTAGTCCTTGATGAATTTGTCATGCCATTTGATTCTCTGATTCTGCACTACCTCTGTGTGATCTAGGGATGCTCTTTTCATCTCATCCAAAGCATTTTTTTACATAATTCTTTCTCTCTATTCCCCAAAAATATCCATCCCCAGATCTACTGTAGTCCTAAGAGTCTTATGTTCAAATTCAATGGGAATCATGGTTGTCTTCCCATATAGCAACTCAAATGGAGTGAAGCATGTAGTTGTTTTCTAGGTAGTTCTGTAGGCCTAAACAACTTTTGGTAATCTATTTTCTCAATCCTTTCCATGGATAGCTACTATTTTGGTCAAAATAGCTTCAATTCCTCTATTGGTTACCTCAACTTGTCCATTAGCCTGGGGGTGATAAGGAGTAGAATTTTTGTGCCTTATGTTGTACTCAATGACTAGTGCTGCAACAAGGGTTGATGTGATTTGAGCCCCTTGATCAGTCACTATCTCTCATGGAACTCCATACCTTGTGAAAATCTCCTCATAAAGAAATTTTGCAACCTTGTTATCTCTTGCATGCTTCATGGCATTAACTTCTACCCACTTTGTTGCATAATCAGTGTATACCAAGATATAATACTTACCATTTTATGGAAGGTCAATGGGTCCTACACAATCCAATGCCCACTTGTCAAAGGGATTGATTATTATCTAAGGGTAAAATGGAATCTCATCATATTTGGTTGGCCTACCCATTCTTTGGCATCTGTCACATTTTCTTGTATACCTTCTTGCATCCTTATGAAGTCTTGGCCAATAATATCTTGTGTTCAAAATATTCATTGATGTCCTCTTGGCTACAAAATGTTCTCTGCATGGTTCACTGTGGCATGGAAGCAAAATTTCATATGTCTCATCTACTCTCACACATCTCCTCATGACATGGTCTAGTCTAGTATAAAACAAACATCCATCAATCCATGAGAAAAGAAAAGATTTTTCAATGAGTGCCCTTCTCTCTTTTGGAGAGAAGTGAGGAGGAACTCTACCTGTGACTAGATAGCTAGCTATGTCAACATACCAAGGTTTTTGTATAATGATAGAGAATATATCCTCATTAGGAAAAGATTCATCTATGGCTTGATTATCCCTTGATGTATTCAACCTTGAAATAAAATCTACAATAACATTGGCCTTCCCTGGCTTATCCACAATGGTTATGTCAAATTCTTTCATCAACAATAACCGTCTTGCCAGCCTACCAGAGATTAGAGGTTTATTCATGAGATACCTAATGGATGAATGATTATTGTGCACAAAGATTTGGTAACCTATTATGTAATTCCTGAATTTGTTTAGAGCATATATCACTACCAACATTTATTTCTTTGTAATTGTATAATTGAATTCAGCTCCTTGTAAATTTTTTGCTGACAAAATAAATGGCATTTTCAATAGCTCCTTCTTTCTTTCTTGAGACTGCTCCTATGGAATAATCTGATGCATTAGTATGGATATTGAAAGGAAGCTCCCAATTAGGTCCTTTGAGTATAGGAGCATGAGTCAAAGCTACCTTCAAGTCAAAAAATGCCTTGTCACAAGCTTAAGTCCACTGGAATTCAACATCTTTAGTGAGAAGAGTATATAATGGTGTTTCTATCTTGCTAAAATCCCTAATGAAATGCTTTTAATATTCTGCATGGAACAAGAAACTCCTAACATCCTTCTATTTTGTAGGTGTCAACAAATTTGTGATCACCTCAATCTTTGCAGGATCTACTTGAATTCCTTTGTGGGAGTTGTAGTGGCCAAGAACTACCCCTTTCTACATCATCATGAAGCACTTTTCACTATTTAAGGATAATTTTTGGTCTTCATATCTTTATAGGACTCTCCTGATATTTTCCAATTCTTGATTAAAATCAACACCATAAGTGGTAAAGTCATTCATGTAAATTTCCATGCAGTCAAGAGAGATATCAAAAAATTTGTTGATGACTACCTTCTGAAAGGTTATTGGTGCATTACATAAGCCAAATGGGAGTAATGAGTAAGCATAGGTCCCCCATGGACAAGTAGAGGTTGTATTCTTCTAGTCCTTTGGTGCAATTTGGATCTAGTTGTAGCCATTGAATCCATCTAGAAAAGAAAAGTATTGCTTTCCTGCAAGTGTGTCCAATACTTGATTTATGAAGGATAAGGGAAATGGTCCTTCTTAGTGGAATAATTAAGTTCCCTGTAATCAAAACAAACTTTAAATTTACCTCCTTTTTTTGGAACAATCGCTAATGGAAACACCCACTAGCTATCCGAAATGGGGTAGATAAATCTTGCATCTAGCAATTCTTGTAGTTCCCCTTTTACAATTTCTCTCAGTGCAGGGTTAATTCTTCTTTGTGGTTTCCATATTGGGGTGCAATCATCTCTAATGTAAATTTTGTATAGAAATTTTAGTGTCCAATCCTTTCATATCATGATAATCCCACACAAATGCATGTTGATGGATCCTAAACAAGTTTTCCAATAACAATTCTTCTCCACTCAGTTTGTTGTTAACATTTAGATATCTTCCCTCTGATACCTGCACTTGTGTATTCAACTCTATCATGGTTGTTTCATAATGCATGGTACCCTTAGTTCATATGGAAGAAATGTATGGGTCATGCCTACTACTACAAGAAGTCTAGCTACAAGAAGAGTGGCTACACGAAGAGTGGTTGCAAGAAGAATGCTTGTAGGAAAGGTGGTTTGTAGGAAGAGAAGGAAGAAGTGTCTTGACAATTGTAATGAAAACTAGATGTGGAAAACAATTCTCCTAACGTCAATACCTCAGGAAAGAATGTAGATACACTTTTAAAATTTACAATTACAGTCCAATTAAGATGCACTAAGAAAAAAACAACAGAAATAGAGTATTTGACAATCACACATGAACACCAGATATATGTGGGAAAAACCTTATGGGAAAAAAACCCACCACACCAAGAGAAATCACTTTGTATTACTGTAATGAAATTACATACAAATTCCAGACTTATCTTTCTGGTGTCATTATACAGTAGCATTCACTATTAACAAAATTGCACAAGAACTTTTTCTTATTACAGTCTTTACAGAATTGAATCCACACTGATACAGTTCAAACTCTTCACACTCCACTGTTGATAGAACCAACCAACAACAATCTGAAATCATAGAGTATATCTCTGTTGTTTCATGTCCATCGAGCTTCCTCACATAATCGTCGCAATGAATAGACTCCCAACGGTTCCACTTTTGGCTCCTCTGATTCATCCACGAGACTCCAGATAGGATGGTCTTACTTGGTCAACATAATTCATAGTGTACTGGCATCTCGGTGAGACACTAACAGTGTCTCACCGATGCCACATAGACTTCATATCGATGTCACCAAGAGACTCTATTTTTGCTAAGACATTCTATCGAGCTCCATGAGTTACACCGAGTCACCAAGCAATCACCCAGACCTATCATATTCGCCAGGAGATCATAGCGAGTCACTCAAGGCTATACCAAAGTCCCCAAACATACCGAGCACCAAGTAGAAGTCGGCAAGAGTTACATCTTCACTAAGGTTTCTCTAAGATATTTTGTTTCACTGAAACCATCAGTAGTTGCTAGGACATACACCTTTCACTAGGATTTTACACCAAGCTTTAAGACTCACCCTGAAGTGTCATCCATCACCAAGAGTTACCCCGATAGCCATCGGCTATCGACAAGACATTAGCTTGCGCCCAGACTTCATAACGAAGCCTTAGTGTTACATCGATAACTCCCAAGTGTGTCCTTGTCGGCATGACTTTCATCTATTGCTAAGACCTTTCTCCAAGACTCTTTGTTATGGTGAAGACAACATATGAAATTCCTATCGGTAAGACATTCACTCTTTGCTGAGACTTCTTCCCGAGTGTTGAAGTCACTTTGAAACCCTAGTCACCATGAGTCTCTCCAATTCATGATTGAATGGCCTATCAGCCAGAGGTCTCTTGAGTGCTATGAGGTCATAACGAGTACTCCTTGTCATAGCAATAGTCTTCATAGTAATCATTTGGCAAGACTCCTGCAAGGTCACATCGACCTGTGCAAAACATGATGAATCAAACTACTAGTCGACCAGATAATGAAGATGTCACACGAACTTGGCTCTAATGAAGGTTTCAGCCTGTATAGTTTGAGGCACATATTTCCAACAATCTCCCACTTGATGAAGATCATACATGCACCTCCTGAGCACAACATAACTTACTGAAAATCATGGGCACTAAGGCCCATTGAACTGGCACACCACTTGAACTTGTCTATGCTAACTGGCTTCATCAATGAATCTGCAACATTCTCCAGAGTATCAAACTTTTCCAAACTGACCTTTCCATCCTCAAGCATATCTCGTACGAAGTGGTATTGTACATCAATATGTTTTTTCCTGGCATGGAAAGTAGGGTTCTTTGCCAGATAAATTGCACTCTAATTGTCATAGAAAATAGTTATTTCCCTTGCATCAAAACCAATGTTAGAACACAAATGTTTCAACCATACAACTTCTTTACAAGCATGAGTAGCTGCCATGTATTCAGCCTCCGTAGTGGACAAAGTGACTACAGCCTACCGCTTACTCATCCAACTCACTATACCGCCACTCAACATGAAAATGTATCCACTGGTGGACCTCTTGCTATCAATGTCCCCTGCCCAATCAAAATCAACATAACCACGAATGCTGAGAGTCCTCTATGATTCAACCGAATTCCCATGGTAACACAAAGCAAAATATGAAGTTCCCTTCAAATACCTAAACACTCTCTTTACAGCATCCCAATGTGTTCTTCCTAGATTAGCCATAAATTGACTAAGTACTCCCACTACTTGGGCAATGTCTGGCCTTGTACAGACCATTGCATATATAATATTTCCTACTGCACTAGCATAAGGTACACTGGTCATGTCCTCCATCTTAGTAGGAGATTTTGGACAGTCCTCAATAGATAGCTTCATTCCATGCATTACTAGAACCACTAACTGTTTGCAATCATTCATACAAAATTTCTCAAGAATAGTTCTGATATACTTACTCTGACTGAGCCATAGTTTTCTATTCTTCATGTCCCTGGTTATCTCCATCCCTAGAATATACCTTGCTGCACCAAGATCCTTCATTTTGAACTTAGCAGACAACTGAGACTTAAGATCAGAAATCATTAGCTTGATATTTCCTATGAACAACATATCATCAAGATAAAGAGCAATAACAAGTACCTGATCACTTTTAGCTTTATAATATACATAGTGATCAGATTTTGATCTCACAAATCCCAAAGATAATACAAATGTATCAAATTTCTGGTACCACATTCTAGGTGACTGCTTTAACCCATACAAAGACTTCTTTAATTTTCATACCACTTTTTCTTTATCTTTCTCAACAAAGTGCTCAAGCTGGGACATATAGATTTCTTCTTCAAGATCACCATGAAGAAATGTTGTCTTCACATCCATCTGTTCAACCTCTAAGTCATATGCTGCTGCAAGTGACAAAAGAAATCTAATGGACGTCAGCTTTGCTACAGAAGAAAATATTTCCCCTTAATCGATTCCCTCTAGCTGGGAATAACCCTTTGCAACCAGTCTTTCCTTGTACTTTTCTACACTACCATCTAGAACAATCTTTTTTTTATATACCCATTTGTAGCCAACAGCCTTTTTGCCTTTAGGCAAGGGCACTAGACTCCATGTTTCATTCTTATCTAAAGATGCCATCTCTTCTTCCATGGCTTCCAACCAAGAATCTGAATCAAACATTTTAAATGCCTCTTTCACAGTCCTAGGCTCATCAGTACTAGAAATCAAAGCATAGGCACAAGTAGAATCAAACAATGAGAACCCATACCTATCTGGTTGTTTTCTTTCTCGGGTTGACCTCCTCACTTGCTGAGACTGAGGTTCTTCTTCTTCAGAACTTTCAGAATTGCTCGAGCTCTCCTCAGTTTTAGGTACATTTTGAATTTCCAATTCCTCTTTCTCAAGTGTAGGAAGAATTATTGCTACATCCTTATTGTTATCTGACTTTGTCTCTGACTTCAGATCCAAAGTGGAAGGTTTCAGCTCATGAAAGATTACACTTCTGTTGTATACAACCTTCTCTGTATCAGGATTCCAAAGCTTGTATCCTTTTATGATAGCGCTATAGCCAATGAAAATACATTTGATAGCATTGTTCTCCAATTTAGATCTTTTCACATCCGACACATGAGCATATGCCTCACAGCCAGGTTTTTATTCTTCAAGGTTTTTAAACCTTTTTCTCCTATGTGGCCTAACCTATGATGCCAAAGCATAGTCTTCTCTACAGGAAGTTTTACTTCCATAGAGTTTACAAAAATAGAGATATTTCCCTCTTTACCTTCACAAGTAGCTTTCAGTGACTTTCCAGAGACACTATTACATTGAACAGCTTGTGCATCCAGCTTGTACAGGGTACCAATTCAAGCACCTCTAGCCAACACCATTGAACCTCTAGTCATCTTGCAACCACTTCCAGAGAATGTAACTTGTACTCCAATATCATTTAGCATACTTACAGATAATAGATTTTGAGCTAGACCTGGTATGTTCATAATATTAATTATTCCCTTTACTCTACCATCAAGGAATTGTATCCTGACTCTTCCACGACCAACAATCTCAAAATTTGAATCACTTGCTAGGTACACCTTTCCACCATCGTATTCTTCATACTTTGTGAACCATTCTCTATAAGATGTCATGTGGAACGATGCTCCAGAATCAATCAGCTAGATATCATCGGATGCCTAAGTTACCAAGGCTGCAATGAAGGCGTCGCCATCACTATGAGAAGAACCATTATCAGAAGAGCCCTTCTTCTTTTTTTCTCCTCTTTACAATCCCTTTTGACATGACCAGGTTGCCCACAGTTCCAACACTTCACCTTGGACTTATTGCTAGGAGACTTTGATCTCGCCTCTGATTTTGATTTGGACTTCTTGTCCTTCTTCTTGTATTTCTCCTTCGGTCTTCGTATGACAGCAAGAGCTTCCTTTTCCATCTCAGAAGATTTCCTTTTCATCTCTTTTGATAGCAAAGATGCAACAACATTTTCCATCTTGAAACTAGATGTTGTACTCTCAATCACCATCATTAGATGATCCCATGAGTCTGACAAAGAACATAATAGAAGCATACAATGATCCTCTTCTTCAGTCTTCACACCAACAAATGTCAATTGAGCAAGCAACATATTAAATGTGTTCAAATGATCAGCTACAAACCCTCCTTCCTACATTCTCAAAGAGTATAGTTTCTTCCTCAGAAATAGTTTATTCACCAAGGACTTCCCCTAATAAATAGACGCTAGTCTCTTCCACAAGGAAGATGCAGTCTTCTTCGCATGCACATTCGGAAGCGCTAAGTCTACCAAGCAGAGCTGTATCAGCCCCTTAGACTTTCTATCTACAAGGTCCCAATCTTCTTGCTTCATGCCTGTAGGTTTCACTCCAACCACAACAATCCAAAGATCACGTTCAATAAGAAGATCCTCCATCTTGAGTTTCCACAACTCAAAGTTACTGCTGTTGAACTTCTCTATTTCAAAATTTCTAGATGTACTAGCCATCTTAATCTATAATTAGAAATAACAAACTCTACAAGACTCCCACTAAATAGAATTGACACAAAAAACCCAACGTACCCATAAGGATAACACAACTGGCCAGACTCTGATACCACTTGTAATGAAAACTAGATGTGGAAAACAATTCTTCTAACGTCAATACCTTAGGAAAGAATGTAGATACACTTTTTAAATTTACAATTACAGTCCAATTAAGATGAACTAAGAAATAGACAACAAAAATAGAGTATTTGAAAATCACACATGAACACTAGATATACGTGGGAAAACCCTTATGGGAAAAAAACCCACCACACCAAGAGAAATCACTTTGTATTACAGTAATGAAATTACATAAACATTCTAGACTTATCTTTCTAGTGTCATTATACAACAACATTCACTATTAACAAAATTGCATAGGAACCTTTTCTGATTACAGTCTTTATAGAATCGAATCCACACTGATACAGTTCGAAATCTTCACACTCCACTGTTGATAGAACCAACCAACAACAATCTAAAATCATACAGTATATCTCTATTGTTCCATGTCCGTCGAGCTTCCTCACAGAACCGTCGCAACGAACAGACTCCCAATGGTTCCACTTCCGGCTCCTCTGATTCCTCCACGAGACTCCACATAGGACAGTCTTACTCGGTGAATAGAATTTGCAATGTATTGGCATCTTAGTGAGACACTAACAGTGTCTCGCCGATGCCACATAGACTTCATATCGATGTCGCTAAGAGAATCTATTATTGCTAAGACATTCTATCAAGCTCCATGAGTTACATTGAGTCACCAAGAAGTCGCCCAGACCTATCGCATTCACCAGGAAATCATAGTGAGTCACTCAAGGCTATACCGAAGTCCCCAAACATACCGAGCACCAAGTAGAAGTTGGCACTTGACTTACATCTTTTTCGAGAGGTTTCTTCGAGATTTTTTGTTTCATCGAAACCGTCAGCAGTCATGAGGACATACACCTTTTGCTAGTACTTTACACCGAGCTTTTAGACTCACCCTGAAGTGTCATCCATGGCCAAGAGTTACCCCGATAGCCATTGGCTATCAACAAGACATTAGCTTTTTCCCAGACTTCATAACAAAGCCTTAGTGTTACATTGATAACTCCCGAGTGTGTCCCTATCAGCATGAATTTCATCTATCGCTAAGACCTTTCTCTGAGACTCTTTGTTACGGTGAAGACAAAATATGAAATTCCTATCAGTAAGACATTCACTATTCACTGAGACTTCTTCCTGAGTGTTGAAGTCACTCCAAAACCCTAGTCGCCATGAGTCTCTCTGATTCACAATTAAATGGCCTATCGGCCAGAGGTCTCCCTTGCACTATGAGGTCATAACGAGTACTCCTTGTCATAGCGATAGTCTTCATAGTAACCATTCGACAAGACTCCTGCAAGGTCACAACGACCTGTACAAAACATGATGAATGAAACTGCTAGTCAGCCAGACAATGAAGATGTCACATCGACTTGGCTCTAATGGAGGTTTCAGCCTGTATAGTTTGAGGCACATATTTCCAACAACTATAACAAAAAAATGAGAATATGATACTTCTTCCACTTCACAATGATTTTGAATAATGTTATCCAATACTTCATCCTCATCTTGAAGTTGCATAAAAGAGCTTCTACCTAGCATCATAATATGTGCCACAAAATGAACTTCCTCAACCTCTTCACCAACATGTGGCCATACGAGATCATCCTTATCATGAGATGGCTAAGTAGGAGGATAAGGAACAAAATTTTTAGTGTTCTTCCCATCTGAAATGGTCATATCACCTAATTGGAATCCAATATATGCATTTGTAGTTGCTAACCATGGTATTCCAAGAATAATGGGATACCCGCCTAGTGTAGCTTTAGGAGAGAGAATCATGAAGTTTGTTGGGTACTCCCAAAAGTCTAGAACTACGACAAGATCCTACACTATACCATCAACAAGTTGCAGGATAGTAAGAGTAGATCTCATGCTCACAATGTTTAGTTGTTGTAGGATGTCCTTGGTCATTACATTGATTGTTTCCCCTAAATCAATTAGAGCATTCTTTATTTTGATCCCATTTATAAAAATTGCTACCACAGGGCTACCTAGATCATTGTACTTGGGGATAGTCACCTTTCCAACCATGATGTCAGCTAGTTGTCCCACCACATGAACTGTAGTTCAAAATTTCTTCTTCCTACCCGACTTCTTGAGGCATGCTTCCTTGATTGCCTTGCCATAGATTTGAACATCCTTTATGGCTTGGAATAGAGGGATCTAGACACATATATGCTTCAGCTGATCTAGGATGTAAAAGGTTGTCTCCTCTTTTTCTTCCTTCTTCTTGGAAACTTCCAATCTCTAAGGAAATGGTGGTTCTTGTTCAGTCTGCTTGGTTGGGACTCGTTCATGATTTTTAGGTGCACTTGGTTGAATGGGATCATTCATAGGTTCCTCTTTCTCTTCCATAGGAAGCTCAGTGATAATCGACTTGGAAGGAGCTGGTAAAGTAGTTCTTGAATGCAAGTGGATGTCACTTACACTCACAACATATGTAGGGAATTGATTTGAATTGAAAAAGTATGCAGGTTGTTGATGTGATTTGTTATTTGGATTGGGTGTGGGCTGAGCTGGTAGCTGAGTAGGTTTATGTGGGTTTGATCTTGAATTAGTAGGTGGAGGCATTATAGTAGGTTGCTAGGGCTGAGGAGCTGGCTACATCTAACTAGTTGTCTATGTTGGCCATTGTTGTCCTCCCCTTCATTGATTTTTTTGCTACCAATTTCCTGGAGGTGGCTACCAATGCCCTTGATATATCTACCAATTGCCCTAAGGTTGCTTCCACTAGGGTAGAGAGTTTTGATGAGTGGGCCAATAATTTGGAGGGTTACCCCAAGGCTATGGTAGATATCCTCCATAGCTAGATGGATATGGGGCTACCATTAGTTACCGGATGAATAGGAACTAAAATATGGCCCAACATAAGATAGTGGATCCAGTGGCAGACCTTGTCTTGGAGCCCAAGGCTTCCTTTGTGAAACATAGTAGACTTGATATTCTTCAATCTAGATTGGATTGAACTTAGGTGCAATCTGCTTGCTTTCAATATTAGCTACCATCTTGCATTTGTAGTCCTTCTTCTTTCTGCAATGGGGGTAATACTTTGCCAACATTGCCTCTGCCTTCTTTTGCTTCTTCTTGGCCTGAAATGTATCCAGTTGAGTAGCTAAATTGTTTATAATGTCTTGCTTGAAATCTAGTAGCAAGTGTATGATCTCCATTCTTGAAACTCCACTGGTAGTTGAATTACCCATGGAAGATTGGTAAGCTCTCCCTTTCTTTGAGGCTTCCCTAGAGTAGTTTTTTCAGATTTTCTTGATGTCCTCCCAAGGAACTTGAGAGATATCTCCTCTTACCATCAGGTCCAAGGCATCAATGCAACTCTCATTGAATCCTCTTAAGAAAATAAGCTTCTATGATTCTTCATTGAGGGTATGGTGTGGAGATTTTTGTAAGCAAAATAGAAACCTTTAAATGTAATCTTCCAGGCTCTCAGCCTCCTTTTAATGCATCTTGAAAATGTCATCTCCTCTCATGTCACTGCCCTTGCAATATTCCTTATATTTCTCAAGGAGATTTGTCTTCATGTCCTCTCAAGTTTCCACAGTATCTTTTCCTAGGCTCATGTACCATCTTAATGCAACTTCTTTTCAAAGTGGTAGGAAATAGTTTAAGCCTATGGGCATCGGTGTTATAGTCATAAGTCCTGCAGAGTATGTCAAACTCAAACAAGAAGGTATCAGGATCTTCTGTAACAAGTCCATAAAACTTAGGAAGGGCTAAAGAAGGGATATTTTTGAGGTTGTCCACTTCATTCTGATAGGCAATGGGGAAAGGAAAAGCTAGTTGGTTAGGTATATTTCTATTTGCATCACCCATGCCTACTAAATGGATTTCCCAAACAAAGGGATTACAAAACTAATTTTGGTCTTCAGTGGAAGCTTCAAAACTAGCTAGATCAAGAAATGCATCAACAAAGGGGTTTAGCTCTTCTTCTTCTTCATTCCTAGATATATTTGGAAGCTCTTCTAGCTTGAATGGATCATGATTGTTAGGAAGGAATCTCCCATAAGCATTCCTTTTGCTTCCCTTATGCATGTGATATCAACTCACTATTAGCCAACTCACACAAAGAATTAGTAAAGAATAAGGGAGCTCATTACTTCCTAAATGAGGGGTATGCTAAGAATAACTTTTAGAAATAATACAACAAGAAAACTATCAATGACTCCAAAGAACTCCCTAGTTTGACACCATCCCCAACAACGATGGCAAAAATGTCTGCCTCCTACAATGATTCAACAACTAGACCTTTATAGCCATGATTAAGAGATTGAACATCTAACTTGAATAGCTATTTCAATTATTATGAAGGTTCATTTAACTTGTCAACTCAGGGATGTGAACTTGAAATGGGTCAGCACAATATGTGCACTAGGAACCCAAAGTAGCCATTTTCATTCTATAAGTAAGAAAGACACAATGATGAAAGTAAATTTCTTAGATAGGAATGAAATAAATTCTAACCATCAATCAACAATTACACCAAGTTGAAATCCATGAAAAAAATGAAAATCTGAGCAAACAAACAAGGTACTACTATGTCTACTTTGGTTGTAGGAACAATCACAAAATGGAATTCTAGTAGTTGCAGGAATAGTCAGTGCCATATTTTTAACTAATTACTAAACAAAAAGTAATAATAAACTAATAGTAAAATAAAGGATGGATTACTCACCAAGTGGCCCCCCTTGGATAAGTATCCTCTAAAACTAATGAGAACTCAAATGATTAAACTTAGAAATTCATTTTATTCACTATAAATCATGAGTACAAAACAATAGTATATCTGTGTTGTTGAAAAATCAAGCATGCAAGTACAATATCAAATCGTGCAACCCTTAGAGAAGGAGCATTTCATATTTATTTATACTACCAACTAAACAAGGAATTCAACTCCACAAACTAGAAGGATGCCATTTAGGGAAAACAGAGAAAGTGGGGTGGCAGTTATGCATGCATGGAATTTGGTTAGACATGCATGTACAACCATAGATTTAGTGTTGCAGTAACATGCACATTTCCTCAACATTAATAATGACCGCTACAAGGCAGTTACATTTTATTTGCATTAGGAATCTCCTATCATTGACCTCCTTTGACCTTTGAATGATTTCCTTGTTGGACATTATGGTGCATGCCCAACTAGCGGTGTCTTCCTCAATTTAGCATCCTCAAATTAAATCTACATGACAATGTTAGTACACATAATAATTGCATATCTATAACCACCCTAAGGAACATTCATTAACCACATGAAAAATTAATATAGGTAGTCCATATAACATGCCATTATCATTAAAAGTTTGAAGAAATAAGAGTAAGCCCAATGTCTATAGTTTGAAAAAATATCATAAAAGTATCAACACTTCATGTCAAATTCAATGATAACTTTAGCAACTAAATGAAAAATTCTACCCAAAAATGAGACCATAAACTAGACTCATCAATCTGCTTGGGAGTAATTTAGTCTACTCACAGAGCAACTCACAGATGTTTATGCCAATCCCTTTGTCATTCTAACCTAATACACTTGGTTAACTTAATTAGTTTTTTGTTGGTTGATTTTGCTAACCCATTCCCTTGTGGGTAATAATTTTATGAAGCATTTAGGAAAATACCATATCTGATAGCAAAATTTGACATTATTGATCCCAAAGAAACTTGGGCATCATCAGATATAACAATGTCAAGCAGGCCAAGCATGGCTACTAGCTACTCAAGCAAATTAAAAATTTTCCCTTCTGTGATGTATTCCTGTAGATTGGCCTAGAAGCCTTTCAAGGTCCTCAAATGGGATGCAATAGGATGCTTTTCATTATCTTTCTTCTACTTCTAACTCAGCACAAAAGCTATAATATGTTGGCCAATATACACATAGAGTGGAAGGCCTTTGGAAAAATATAGGCTGATCAACATTGGGCTTCAGGGAGGGCCATCTTTATCTGCTCAAAATTCATTGTGCCGTTAGAATTCCACTTGAAATGTAGGTTCTCCTTAAGCATCAAGGTTATCAATCACACAATGCTCATGAAATCCGATATGAATTCACTGACAAAATTAATCTTCCCCAAGAAATATCATAGCCCCTATGTTGTCCAGACCCTTTTTGGATCTATTTCTATTTCCCCTTTTGATAGTACAAAGCCAAGAAGCTTTCTTTGAGGTACTCCAAAAACATATTTTTCTAGATTGAAAGAAATCCCACATCGTTGGTATTTCTTGAAATATTTTTTTAGATGATTGATATGATAATCTATTGATCTAGAAAAGACTCTTAGGTCACATAGATATATGAGGATGATCTAGTTGATCAATCCTTCTAAAGCAATGTTTATTTCCTATTGAAAAGTTGCACCAACATTGGAGAGTCCAAACATCTTTGAATAAGAAAACATTCTCCACTTAGTGGTAAATATCATCCCATGTTGGTTAGATTCCTTGATATAGACTTGATTGCATCTTGAGAAACCATCTATCAAGGAGAACATCCCTGATCTAGTTATAGTTTATAAAATATGCTCCATCAATGGTGAGGGGTAATGGTCTTTTAGTGCAATCCTTTCTAAGTCCCAAAAATCAACACAAAGTCGGATATCACCATTCCTTTTCCAAACTAGGACCAAATTTGATACCCAAGTGGAATATTTGATAGGGCATATGATCTTTGAATCGACCCACTTTTTGAACTCCTACACCATCAAGGCTTCAACCTTTAGGTTGCCTAACCTTTGTTTCTATCAAACAAACTTGGATTCTTCCCCCAAGTCAATGGTACATTGAATTATGCCTAGCTTGTACTCTCTCAAGTCATAACTAAAGCATAGATCCTTCAGCCTTCTCTTTTCCTTGAGAGGGACTTCCCTTTTGACTCTTATTTTTCTATTGCTTTTGACATCAAGTTCTTCATAATCCCTTGAATCTATGAAAAATATTTTCTTTCCATTCATTGCATCTTCAAGAAGATCCATCCCTGGTGGTGAATAGTTGGAAGTTATCCATGATTTTTTTATGGAAGAAACAATTTGAATGTTGTCACCCAAAACTTGCCAATTTTGATCATTGTCAGAGATTGAGGGTCAGACAATGACTTGCATTGCACTCTACTTCATCAGGTTATAAACTAGTTCAAATTGTAGACTAACAAGGGCCATCTGATCAACAATACTATTTTTTGATCGGGGAATCACTTATAGGTTGAAAGCTTCGAAACTCTCAATGAGATCCCATACCCTATGTGTGTAAGATCTCATCCTTGTATTCTTTGCAATCACTTGTCCACAAATTTGGCTTACCACTAGTTCTAAATCTCTGAAAGCTTATATCCTCCTTGTTCCTATCTTCTCTACTAGGATCAACCCATGAACCAAAGCTTCATATTTGACATCATTGTTGAATTATGAGAACTAAAATGGTAGGCCCTAGGGTTCTCTGATCATGTTGGAGACACTAATCAAACACCCATTCCAAAGTTGGATTTACACTTGGCACCATCAAAATATAGGGTCCATAGATGATTATTAGACATGACATCGAATTTCTCCTTTTCCTTCATTAGTTTCAGAAAGACTTGATCACCATAAAAAATTACATAGGTGCCTAGCCTTGTCACATGGAAGTTTCCAAATGGATTAGAATAAATGAATTGGTTGAGTAGCACTTCTTCCTTAGAGTCTTCTTGCTTGTATCTTCCTTGTCTTTGGGAATTTCTACATAACATCTCTCCTACTGAGAGATAGAGATATGTGCAGCCCCAAACCACATATTAGCATCATCCACAATATGTTTAGGATGCAAGGATTCATA
>VDFB02193867.1:499461106-499507284 GCA_007258455.2 Sequoia sempervirens | reverse complement strand
CAAGTAAATAATTAATTATGAATTTTTTATTACAACTTTTAAAAAATATAAAAAATTGTATGTCTGACCACCTTAATTTCATCAAAACTTCATGAAATTCATTTTTTTTTTTAATCCTATAGTATGCGAAGCATAAAATGTGATGCATGTTTCAGATTCAAAAAATATGATATTGTTTGAAAGCAATAGATGTTTTTCAATCAACCTATCAATTAGGATTTTAGTCATAATTCAAATAGAAAATGAATAATAATTATTTATTAAATTCAAAGTAAAGCATAATTTATATTGGTGGAAGGTTGAGAATCTCCTTTAAAAACCCTTTTCATTTCATCAATTTTGAGTAAAAAAAAGTCGTCAGCCACATACCCTACACATACCCATCATAGCGCCACTTTTTGGCCCATCATGATCCTGCACATACCCTTGTTTAATTTTAGGAGGCATAACAAGATTGATTTTATTGTTTCATGGTCTCTTATAGGAAATGGTAGGAGGATTAAAATGGGTTTCTCTGGGTCTTTTGGTTTTCAAGATGGAAACCTTGAGTTGGCACTGTTAAGCCATGTGATTGGTCAACTAAAATTTTTCCAAGATGTTTTCTAGGATTTTATTGTTTTTAGATAACGATCTTCATTAATATCTAAATAAAGGGCATTAGTGTGGCAGTTGAGAATTAATGAGCAAAGATTTCCATGACCTACTAAAGATCTAAAATCAGATTGTGAGCTATCAAATGCCAACATCTGGCAACAATTACTTCTAGAATATGGTGGTGATTCTCTCTTTCTTTAGTTGTAAATGGGAGGTGATCCCATAATAGTGGTTTACAATTTTTGGCCAAACTGGACACTAAAATAATTTTTTTTAACTAAATCTTCACTTTCGGGCACCTATAGCGGCTAAACCGTGAGGAATTTGAAGATAATGCAAACTAGAGTTTCGTGAAATTTTTTCTGTAGATTCTAAATATATTTTTTTCAAAAAATTTGGAATCAGATTGCACTTATTTTTCCATCTCCCTCAAAAACTAGTTTTTTTCAGAAAACAAGATTTTTAAAAAGTGATGCTCACCGTATAATGCATAACTTTTTTTCCATGAAGGATGAAATTCTAATTCTTTCAAATTTAGATTCATAACTTGGATATCTAGTGCTTCCACTTGGTTAGATAGTTTTTTATTGAATATTTTTTCTTTAATCAAGTTTCGAATTCAAACCAACTATAATTCAGACATAGTGCGACCATATAACGTGTAACTTTTTTTGTATGTATCAAAATTGATTTTTTTTTTCTTTGTTGGATCAAGGACTTCAATATCTAGTGTACTAATATTTTTAACTTTTTTTTTATAATCTACCATTTTTCCACATGTTCAGAACAAAAAGCTTTATTTTCAGTGAAAAACCTACATTCACGAGAAATAAAAAATAAATATAATAATTAAATTAAATTTATTTAAAATTATACTTGTTGGGAAGCTTATAATAAGGACTACATACTTACAAAAAATAAATTTTAGATGAATTCATTTGATCCCCTAGAAGGTAAATCAAAAGTGGTTTTTTTATCAGCATTTTGATAGGTGTAAAGGAGACTCCGTTATAGGTATGGTTTTAAACTAGTAGGGTTCTATCCAAGGGGGTTTGATTTAAGGTAGTTTGATCAAACACTCTTCAATTGTAATTCTTTAAATGAAACTTTTTAAGGCTTAAATCATTATATTTTCTAAAAATATGTGATTTCAGCAAAAATCAGATCCTCCAAGAAATTTTTCCCCAAGTTCCAAGTTCCAACTTCTTTTTTAGAAGAATTTTTTTTTTAGTTTTCTTTAGTAATAGAAGTATTTTCAAAAGTAATTGGTATAACACTGCTTTACTCTGTCATGTTATATTGTTTTAATCAAACTATTATTGGATTGGCATCTGACCTTTTTTTCTAAGTTCATTTGATATTCAAGCACAAATTGTTTGAAAGGAATCTTTGAGACTGTGCATGTTATGGCCTTTATCAAGTTCATTATTTATGCTTTCATTTAGAATGAAACATTGTGTTAAGTTGAATTCAACTAGTTTGAGTAGTTGATTTCCATGTTATAAGCTTATATGGTATGATAATAACTTATGGAAATTGGATTATGTTTGTTGAAATTCTCTACTTTCCTAAAGGGTTGTTGTTTTTTCATATTATGTTGTAAGAAGAGAAAGAGTTTATCCAATTTCTAAATATATTTTTGTTAACCTTAGAAATATTTATGCTTGATCGAACCTTAATGAACACTACCTGTGGGGATATTTGAAAGACTGCACTATGCTTGTATTTAGCCTTTGTTGTTTGTTCTCTTCCCAACAATGAAGGGTTGTGGCAATCTGTGTCTAATATATCATTCATAGGAAAGATTGGGTTTACATTTCCTTTTACCCTTTTCTCCAAAACTTAGAGAAGAGCTAAATTTCTATAAAAACCCTGGAGGTATTTAGTGAGGCGCAAATCGGTCCCCCACTCATAAAATTTCCCATAAGGTTGTCAGAGAGGCACAAGCTTTGATTATCAACACATATCTCAAGTCGCTTAGATCTATCCCTTTTATAGGGTTTAGCTATAGTTCAAAGAACATAATCATTTCAATATAATGTCTAAGCCCATATATCCACATGCATTATTGAATAAAGGTGAATAATGGGTATGTGCAGATCATGATGGGCCAAAAGTGGCAATATGATGGGTATGTGGCTGATGAACTTTCTTTTACCCAAAATTGACAAAATGAAAAGGGTTTTTAAAGGAGATTTTCAGCTTTCCACAAATATAAATTATGCTTTACTTTGAATTTAATAAGTAATTATTATTCATTTTCTATTTGAATTATGATTAAAGTCCCGATTGATAGGTACATTGAAAAACATCTATAGCTTCAAATGGTATCATATCTTTTGAATCCAAAACATCTATCACATTCATGCTTTGCATACTATAGGATTAAAAGTAAAATTTGAATTTCATGAAGTTTTGACCAAGTTAAGGTCATACATAATGCATTTTTTATATTTTTAAATGTTGTAATAAAAATTCATAATTAATTATTTACTTGGAAAAAATTATAAAAATATGCATCAAATTGGGACATGAGTTCTCTATATATCTAAAATGTTATAAAAAATATTATTATTTTATTGTGGTTAGGTAGTCCAGTGACACCTACTTCACTTATTTTTCCCTGAAATTTAAGCATCGGCATTGAAATTTCAAATTTTCACCAAATAGATTTTAAAAAAAAAACCCTAGTAGTTTCGAAACTACATTCAATTTTCTACAGATTCTATTCTTACATATTTTTGAAATAATATAGATAAATTATTCAAATATTTACGTCAAGTTGCCTAACTTTGATTTTTCTAAATTTTTTGCCACTTAAGGGCCTGTTTTTTCCATGATGGTCCTGCACATACCCTACTATCCTAATTATGAAACTAATAGTAATTTGCATAATAACTATTATGGTAGAAAAAGTGGAAGGATTCCTAAGAACAATCAGAAATGACCTTTTCCTTCAAATCAAGGGGAAGAAAATATCGATATTTAATCCTAAGTTGATCAGAAATTTGATCATTCCTTAAGTAATAATTAAATAGACTAATGCTTAAAACTTAATACACCAATGATATAAAATCATATATTACTCACTTACTAATCCATGAAAATATATCCAAAGATTATTCAAGAGATAACAACAATGTGTTAAGGATATTAACAATACTTGAAAAAGATAATCAATCAATGACATATTTTTCATGGGATTGCAACTAAAACTTTGACAATGCAAGGTATTGCTACTTACAACATCAATGGCCTTCTTTTATTTGAAATTATTTTTCAAGAATGCCAAACTTATGAAGAAATAAATCTAAGGAACCGATAAGCTTCTTAGTGCAAAAATCTACTTATTCAAGCATGCTAGGTGACAACACAAATAATATAAGACATTGTCATGCCTATATCACATTTATAGTGGACAACCCTACATCAATTTATTTATGAAAAAATAGGATAGATAATGACCAATGATAAGAAGAAAAAAATGACATCAAATCATATTCTCTCATATCTTTTAATTAAAATTATTATTATCATCAATTCTCATCACAAATCAATAATTATTAGTACTAATCTTGTTAACAAATTTAATAACTTTACAAATTGAGGTTAATACAATAATATTTCCCCTTTTTCAAATAAATAAAACATATTACAACACATTAATAAGAATAAATCAATTTTTAATTATATTTTAAAAATAAATAAAATAAAATAAATTAATAAAGGTAATTCGATCTTTAACTTTATTATTATATTTATCTCCACCAAATTACTATATTTATTCCCCACTAAATTACTATTTTTGTCCCCACTAAATTTCTAAAGAATTATGAATCATAAGTTCTAATACACTCTTTAATAAAGGGATTTCTAAAAAAGAATCCTCTCCCGAATACTCTTAGTGTTCTCTCTTTCTTTCAGTGGTATTAATAGGTAATCCTAGCGCACCTCTCTTCATTATTTCTCACATAGCTCTTAGATGGGGAGCTAAAATAAAGTTGAATTTCAATCAGATTTCATTTATCCCCATAAAAATTAACTTGAAAGCACACTATGTAAGATAAGTGTTAATTGTTTTAAAATCACAATCGAGAAAAAGAAAGAAAACTCTATAACTTTTGAGAACCCTAAACCTAGCATTAAGACATGAAATGAACACTGGTTAAAACTGCAAAATTATCGTTCCATAGCTTTTTTTGACTTGGTTATATTGGATCATTTTATGGACCAAACTTAACACAAATTGCTAAAATTTTACATCTCATCTCTAAACCTCTTAGTTATTTTAGTGTGAAATACTAAATTTCTAATCATTAGTACAAAAATGACTTATTTATCTTTATAATGTTAGCAATTTCAAAATAGCAGGAGCCGATACTCTAGATCATAAACCAATTCAACATTAAAATTATTTTTATCATGTTGTAAAAAAACTACGATTTAGAGGTAATTGAAGAATAGGTTAATCATGGTGCAACATAACATCCTATTTCTAGGGTATAGTTGCCCATTCACCTATAATGCACAACTATTTTTGTAAATGTATTATTTGGAAAATACTATCTGTAAAATCATACAAAGACTATATAGACTTGTTATGACAAGAAACTTAAATATGAGAAATATTTTCTAGAAAAAACAATATATAGGAAAAACATTATGATATAAAAATAATTAAAAAATATTATTGTTGAATTACTTCATCTTTTGAGCTACTACTTTCATTTACAAGATATATGATCATACAAAGTAAGTATTTTATTTCAAACAAGTTAACCTAATTTATGTACACCAAATGCTTCCCAAAATGGTAATTAATTAAATTGATATTATATTATCAAGAATTATTAATACAAAATAAAGGTAGGGAGACTTAGCTCTTGAAAAGTGCGACAAGGAATATGCTTTATCTCTTCCATAAAGTCATGGTCATTCCTAGTATCTCATGTAGTTTATTATTTATTATCTTCATGTACCTAAGTAATCATGAAAGTTCATTTCAAATTCCCCAATGATTTGGAAATATGCCATACACTTCTAGTAGGGCTCTAGTAGACATGTATGCAAAATCTGGAAGCATAGACAAGGCATGTGAACTATATGTGATCAGTGAAAATAACCAGGAACAAAGAAAAAATAACAATGACAACAATCACAAATTGCCTAGATCATGCTAAGATCCCCAAATCGATATTGAAGTGCAATGCAACAAAAGAATTCAATAAACAAGAACAATTTCATCTAATTCCCATTCTTGCTTGACTCATCTCCATTATTCTCCTCCACTTTTCTTTGAAATACTCAAATGCCCTCAGATCGTGAGTGTGCAATATTAGCCTCTAAGTATTTTGACAACAAAACTTTGAAGATTGTGATTACCAAAAGTAGAATTAAAAAGCTTCTTTTATAGAAGCTTCATAGATTCGATGATTGAGATTAATTTGCATTAGAATGGTCCAAATTGAGTGTGAGGATTTGAGTAATAGTTAAGTGACTTGATTGATTAGATTAATTGGATAGTTGGTTGATTTGATTGATTAGATTGATTGGATGTAACTGAAAGAGTGGGTGAGTCAAAAGGAGATTATAAATCAGTTAGGTCAGTGAACTGAGAGAGAGTGTTAGTCAGGAATGGAGAGAATTATGCATGAGATATTAGATTGAACATATAGGAGAAATGTGCTCAAATAGAAGAATTAATTCCTTTCTTTTTGGAAGAAGTTTTGTGTACATTATTCTATGACCAAAATTAAATATTCAATTTAAAGAAGCACTTTAAATGTGAAGATAGAATTAATTAATTAAACGAATAATGATTTAATTAATTAAATGTGGGAAATAAAATAAATTTAGGAAACTTATTTAATTAGTAAGAAGAAGAGATTTAATTTAAATGACGTAATTAAATAAATTTAGGAAACTTATTTAATTAATCAAAAGAAGAGATTAGAATGAATTAGCAATGCAATTAAAGTAAATTAATGTAATTTACTTAATTAACCAATTTTATAAGAATAATGAAATGAATTAATTCAATGATTAAAAATATTTAATTAATTAGAGGAATTAGGATGTTAAGTTATAATTAAATGAGAAAATCATTCAATCATTTTGCAGGTATCTTGAATTGATGATGAAAAAATGCAGTCGTAGGCCTAAGCCATTTTTTAGTGTCTACATTTTTCCCCTCTTTGACATAATGTCATTTCGGCGTTTGTGTCAAAAAGTAAAGAATAACATGCCTCATTCATGCCCCGGTATGAAATAGGTAAAGGTTTTCCCCCTTGGGAAAATTGAAGAATTTTTGAAAAAATCAGAAAAATTTGGAAATTGTCCTGATTAGGTAATTAGATAGCAAGAAGTTCACTGGTGGTGAAAAATATATTTTTCAGTGAGGATTAGTAACTGAAATGGTCATTGGAAGTGACCAAATAGTGTGTCCAATACATTAGGCTTCAAAGAAAACCCTAAAAGCCCCTACATATAAATATAAATTGGGTAAAAAGTTAAATCATTTTCACCCTTGAAGTTTGAAAACTTGTGATTTTGGTCTAGAGCCATCTTGCAAAATGTATCCCATTCCCTACTCTAAGCACCATGGATATCACATCAGGACCTTTCGACGGCCGGCCGACATAGGACCCCTAGTATGTACCCCAAATCTGACTTTGATTTTTGAATTTTCACACATTTGTAGGCTATTAAAGTTTATTTTTCACATGTGTTGCTTCTTGTGCATCACCAATGCATTCGTATGCGACACATTTGTCTATGATATGACAGATTTGTAGAAACACGAGGGGGGTTGTTTGTGTTTGTGTTTAAATCAATGCATTTGCATGACTATGCACCACATGTGTTATAGTTAGTCACATATGCTAGGAGTATTGATGCATTTGTAATTATGCACCGCATTTGTGAAATAATACGATGCATGTGCATGGTGAGTCATATTTGTGGAATAGTGTGACACATTTGCTAAATACAATGACACATTTGGATATCAATTTTTTTTTTTGAACTTTTGAAGTGTAAAATTAGCTTTGTCTTTTGAATGATGTGCATTTATTGGCTTTGTGTTTCTAATGCAAGATATGTGTTATTCACTTGTAGGTTTTTTTGGATGCAATATACACCCAGGAGTTGAGGTCAACTACTTACAAATTGTGGGACTAGTTGACCAGTGCAGAGAAAATTTTGATATGGCATCTTGGACTTCACCATGTGACATTTATGCCAAACATTCGAGCAAACCGAGGGATGCTCACCGCACTCACTAAGCCATGGAATTTAGAGACTTCATCTTTCCATTTCCCATTGGAGAGGTGACAGTTACATTGGAGGATGTGTATAGGATACTCATGTTACTGATCAATGGTGAGAGGGTCCCCTATGATACTTAGAGGGGTTATAGTGAGATCACCCAATACTATGTGTACGAGGATGTTAGACACCTTGGTATTGAGCATTATGAGATTATATGACATGCACTTGCAGAGAGATACGAGCAGATTGATTGTTTGTTGTGTACTCTTATCATTGAGATTATACTGCCAAACTACTGAGGGCATGGGTTTCTTGTAGGGTGGGGAGAGATTTTAGTGGGGATGCTGGAGAGACATGTCATGTAAGTATGGGGCCCTTGTCTACTGCCAATGTTGTACTTCCATTTGCATGACAGAGCTTATAGGGAGGCATAGTCCATGAGTTGTGGGACTACTTTATTGGTGATTTGGGCCTAGGAGCACATTGTTGTTTCTCATCCACTAGTCATACATCAGCTAGATGATTGATATCCCTATGTAATTCAATATGTTGGGACCATTACACAGACACATGTTGGAGATACTAGATATTGGAGGCATTCGATTGATACCCTTGTGCATTTTATTTGGAGGCCATACATAGATTGTGTGCAGTGGTAGGATGAGGATCGACACTTGCCTTTCTGTCATTAGACAAATTATCTGATTGGGAGAACCATTTCTACTATACATATCATTGAGAGACACTTACTAGATATAATGCTCTGACAATTTGGTGATATTCAAGATGAGCCACATGACTGAGTCGAGTTCGCTAGATCTAGTGGGAAGGTTCCCCTATGGGGGACCATAATTCTTGTAGCGACAATAGAGGGAGATATTGATGCTCTATAGCTAGTGCAATGGGCATGGAGGGGTGTGCCAATGGGTGCTAGTACAATAGTAGCCTTTGATACCTAGTGGGCATAGCATATACTTGTGCCATGCATAAATCCTGATTAGCCAGCGCTTGTAAAGCTTCGAGGTACAAGACCTTGGGGTCGATGTGGTGGTAGAGGGGGTGGTTTTAGTGGTAGAGATGGAGGTGATGATGTTAGAAGGGGAGGTGGGAAGGGTTGTTGACATGGTCAACGAGGTGGTAGAAGAAGGGGTAGAGTATTGTCACCCATCTATGAGGGTGAGGGGGAGGGAGAGGAGGAGGTTGTTGGTGAGGAGGTAGTCAGGGAGGAGGCCGTTGGAGAGGAGGAAGTTGGGAAGGAGGCCAAGGGATATGACAAGGGGTTTGATGCCCTTGAATTATTATGGGTGGGATACCAAGATGTGGAGGATTTCCCTAAGGAGGATATGGGAGATGAGGGAAGAGAACTCCAAGATTAGATTGTAGAGAAGTGGTATGTGGATGAGGGGGAGATACCAATGTGGGAGGAGGAGGGTCTCGTATATTAGTGGCTGGCTTATTTGAAGGACAAGGTAGAGGCCTTGAAGGGGCATGTTAGGGCTATGTCTGTAAAGAGATATGGGATATGTCTAGAGAGGGATAGTTCCTATCTGGAGAGGGATCAAGTAGTTGCGTAGAGGTAGAAGACAAAGTAGAGGTTTGTAGAGTTCACCACTCTTTGTAGTGGACCAGCTATGATTATGGCTCGAGAGTTGGTCAAAGTTGGTGAGAAAGAGCGATACTATAGGTATTTGTATGAGTAGGAGGTACCTCCTAAGAGACAGGATCGTAGTGCTTCTTAGGTGCTCAACAGTAGATCATATAGCCAACAGTCCCACAACAGATCCTAGAGTAGTGGTGGTGTCTTAGGATCTCATAGGCTAAGACCTTACGATAGGCCCTCGTTTGCACAACGATCACTAGGCTCTCCTCGTCAATCACCTCCTCATTCTCATCATCAGAGTAGTGTGAGTTTAGCATAGGGGCATGTTTATATATTTGTAGAAATTGTATTATGATTATAGAGCCCACAAGCTCCATTTTTTATATACATCTTGGATATTATACTGTGACGTGCATTTTATATATATATATATATGAGATGCATTTTTTTGGTGGTGATTATATGATGTGTTTTTGTATGTAATGCACTAATGATTCCTTTATGATTCATGCTTATGTGATTATTATGATATATTATTTTAATTATGATTGATTCCCTTGATTTATGATGTAATGGATGCATGTGAGTTATGATATATAGTCATTGTATGGTTTGTGTTATCTATATATTCCATGTTATGCAAATTTTAATGATAATGATGTCATGTTGTTAATTCCTTATGCAAAATGGATATGGATCTAAAATGTATGCTACTTTGATATTGTAATGAATGCAGGTGACTTTTGTGTGCCACAATACACCATCTAGATGCGATGGAAGAAGAGTGTTAGCTTGAAGATGACTTATGTTAGCGTGAAAGAAAGATATGTCATCACTTTTTTGTCCTTATACTAAGCATTTGCATTTTAATAATCATTGGGCAGTTTATTGCAATAGACAAGAAACAACATGATATGAGATAGACCAATAGTGTGCAATGTCATGAATTTTCCAAAAACAAATAGTCTCAGACAAGGATTTTTGTGACTCATACTTAGGAACCCAATTGTTCACATTCTTTTTGTCAAGAAAAACCACAAACAACATTCCAAAGAAAATGTGTCATGCAACATCATTGCTCCTCTAAATCATTCTGCCAGGATATCCTTGAGGTGGCTAGTGACATGAAAGCTTTGAAGAGATAAGACAATCATCATGATACGTCTTTTCTCCTCTAAATCCTCTTGTTAGGACATCCTTGAGGTGGCTAGTGACATGAACATTTCAAAAAGATAAAACACTCAATCAAAAAGAAAAATATGCTCATGTAACATTGTCGCTCCTCTAAATTCGCCATAGGACATCGTCATGGTGGCTAGTAACATGATCATATTAAATAATTGAAAAATAAATGAAACACTATTGTCAAGACATGTGTGTTAGATCTTTGTTTGTTTTCCAAGGTTGACTTGGTGATGATGAGGCTAACTGGTTATTCTTTAGGAAGGACACATCCTAAATAAGATTGAAATGTCATATTTGAGTATTGCCAAGGTCAAAATTTAGGAAGGAAACATCTTGAATAGGTGACATGATAGGGTATGACATCAAGAAATAAACATCTTGAAGACCTATAGTTGACAGGAAAGTGTCTTACATCAAGAAAGGCACATCTTGAAGACTCCTAAGTGATTGATTTGATAGATTCGATGTTGATTCAGGAAAGACATATCCTGAATAAATTGTTTGACAAAAGAGAGTCTAACATCAAGGAAACATCTTGAAGACTCTTAAATGAATAATTTGATAGATTTGATGTTGATGTAGGAAAGATATATCCCAAATAAATTGTTTGATAGAAGAGAGTTTGACATCAAGAAGGACACATCTTGAAGACTCGTAAATGATTGAGTTGGTAGACTTGTTGATTTAGATTGGTTTGATTGTGGCTTGTTTGTGACCTTGTGTTCAAGTAGTTCATTGTATGACCATGTGATATGACCAACATGACAAACGCTAAGAGGATTGACATCTAGGGAATCAAGGGTTCTTAAGCCTTGCCTATGTTGTACATGCAAAGACCACACAGCTTGACAAGACTTTGATCGACAAGACTTACTAAAAGGATTTTTTTTATTTGAAGATATTTTACATGTGTGATAGTGAATGTGATGAACCCTAAAGGACTGACATAGTGCGGCCTCGGGGGATCATCGATTGATGGCCTTTCCCATGTTATACACACAAATACCTCGTAGTTTGAAACAACATGACTTTGCTTTATTTGAAAAAGAGTAAGTAATGATTTTATTGTGTTTTATTTGATAAAACTAGAAGGAACTGACCTAATGCCTCAGGGACACATCGATAGGTGGCCTTGCCTATGTCCATTCGTAGAGGAAATTTACTTCAACAATGATAAAGAATGACATGAAAGACATTGACTTCTTTTTGTAGTTTTTTTATTATTTGGATTTTTTAGAATTTTGACATTTTTTCAAATGCTTTTATGTTTTTTTTGACACATTTTTTGAATGTTTACACATTTTTGACATTTTTTCTAAATGTTTTTGTGTTTTCCAAGTGTGTTAGGACCTGAAGGTCTAGAGGTTTATTCCACCAAGAATGGGTGTTAGGTATTTTCCCCCAATCAGGTACTATGTGGGATTGGATGGTAAGAGGGATTCTACGTAATACATTGCGAGTGTCAACCGATCTCAAGCCATAGGACAAACAACTACTATTATTGTGGGTGTCATGGAATGGAGGGACAATTATATTAATATGGGTGAAGGTGAAAAGACCCTGTGAAGTGATAATAGATGACATAGAAAATATTGTCTACACATGGTGCCTATTTTCCAGGTTTTCACCATGGCCAACACACCATTGAAATGGTTTTCACTATTCTCTTTACTATTTTTATTTTTTTTCATTATTTTTTTTTGTGGTTTTGACTGAGCTTTCTAAAGCTATGTGCAAAACTTGTGTAGGTGCAAGCTGTTTATAGGCTCAGTTAATGGTTCTCCCTCTGGAGTAGACAACTAATATGTGACGAAATTGAAGGAAGTTATGATGGCACAAGGGCCTAGCTAGTTAGGCTTAAAAAATTACTAGGTTTATCTCATTCTTCTTGGTTTATAGGATTCTTCATTAATACCAAGGTTTTGATGTCAAAATTTTTGACCAGGACCCTCTTGTTGTAACTTCTACAAAGATAGTTTTGATATGCTTGTAAGTGGGTTAGTGCTTTCTATCTTTTCTCATCTAGTAATTATAGCTCATGCAACCTAGATTTCATATAATCTTCATCGTTGATAAACCCTTTCATGGCCACTCAGAGAGAGGGGACTTTGACCTCAATGGGGAGAATATCCTCCAAACCAAAGACTAGGGAAAATGGGTTGGCTCCAGTGGGAGTATGGATGTTGGTTCGATATGCCCATAAGGTAGGGTTGAGTTGGATGTGCCAATCACAGCCAATGACATTGATGGTTTTCTTAAGGATTTTAATGATGGTTTTATTGGACACCTTGGCTTGGCCATTGCCCTATGTGTAGTAGGGAGTGGAAAAATGGTGTTGGATGTGTAATTGTTCGCACAGTTCATGGACATATTAGTTTTTGAAGGGATGAACATTGTTCATGATTATGGACTATGGAATACCATAGAAGAAAATGATATAATTAAGAATGAACTTTTCAATTTGGTTTCTAGTGATGTAGGTAAGGGGGATGGCCTCTACCCATTTGGTAAAGTATTCGGTGGCTGTTATAATGAATTTATGGCCATTTGAGGAAGTGGGGTGAATTTTTCCCATGAGGTCAAGTCCCCATTGAGCAAAGGTCCAAGGTGAAGTGATGGGACTTAGTTTTTGTGCTAGATCATGAATGGATCATTGTGAACTTAACATTCTCTACATATTTTCACAAATTGGTATGCCTCTTGTTCCATAGTTGACCAATAGTATCCCTGTCGCATAATCTTTTTGGCTAAAGTAGGACCACTAGAGTGGGCACCACAAATTCCTTCATGTACTTCATGTAAGGTTGTTTTTTCTTCTATGTTATTAGAAATTAGAGTAAGGAATTGTCAAAGGAACATCGCGAATGATGGTGTAATGGAAGGATTTTTGGATAAAGTTCTTGCATTGGTTAGTGGATAGGTTATCAAGTAAAATTTTGGAATGGAGGTAATTATAAGTTTCTACGTACCAAGGTGAATTAGGACCAACAAGTTCACAAACCATTTTATATTTTGGGACATTGAAAGTGGGGACCAATAGTTTTTCCACTAATAACTCATACTATGACACATTGTTAGCTTTTTCCAAGAGCGATTCAATGGTTTCCATGGCGTTCACTTACTTGTTTTGTATTTAGGGTATCTAACAAAAGGTGACATTGACAAAGTAAAGCTTGAAGCTGTCAACCATTCTCTTATAGGGATTCAATTTATCATCCTTTGTATCATAGTAATCATTAGCCTAATTGATGACTAACTGTGAATCTCCAAAGACTTGCATCTTTTTAATCTTCCACTTGACCACTATACACAATCTCGTTAATAGGGCCTCATATTTTGCTATGTTGTTTGTACAAGGGAATGCAATTATAAATGATTTAGGTATCATATCACCTTGTGGAGTGACGAATAGTATTCCAACACTTGATCCATTAGTGGTATAGGAGCCATCAAAGTACATCTTCCATACATCACCTATCTCAAGAGTTAAAAGTGACTCATTTGGAAAATCAATGATGAGGGGATTTTTTTCATGTGTTGGTGCATCTACAAGTTGATCTACTATTACTTGTCCCTTGATTTCCTTGCACTCAACATATTGGATGTTGTATTTGCTAAGGACCATGACCCATTTTTTTAATCACCTTGTTAATGCTGCTTTGCTAAGAAGATACTTGAGTGGATCAATTTTTGATACCAACCTTGTTTGGTGGTTCAACATGCAATGTCTTAATTTCTATGCTGCAAAGAACACTAGAAGGAAGGCCTATTCTATACGAGTGTAGTTGACTTCATACCCCACCAAGGTCCTACTAATATAGTAGATTGCACTTTCCTTTTCCTCATGGTCCTTTTGAGAAAGTAGTGCCCCCAATGATGTAGTTGTGGATACATATAATATGAGGGGATTTCCATCTATGGGTGGCATCAAGACCAATGGTGCTAGGAGATATTATTTTATCTGTGGAAAGGATTCCTAACATTTGTCATTCCATATGAAGTGGGTAACTTTACGTAATAGGTACTGAAAGTGATGGAATTTGTCGGCATGTTGAGCAATGAATCTCTTAATAGATTGTAGTCTCCCCTGTAAGAACCTTAATTGACTAATGTTGTTTGGGGAGGCATGTCCATGATGGATTTTACCTTGGTGGGATCAAATTCTATGCCTCATTTCAAGATGATGTATCCCAATAATCTTTCGGACTTTACCCCAAAGACACACTTCTTCGGGTTGAGATAGACCTTGTACTTTTCTAGTCATTGAAAGATCTTGTCTAACACCTTTAGGTGATTAGCTCTAGTTAAGGAATTTTCTAGGAGATCATAAAAATAATCCTCCATTAGAGTATGCATTAGGTCATGAAATATTGTAGTCATTTCCCACTGATATGTATCTCCTGCATTTTTCAACCCAAAGGGCATGATGTTCTAGCAATAGGTACCCCATGGACAAGTGGATGCTATTTTATGTTTTTCTTTTGTAGCAATATGAATTTGATTATAGCCAGAGAAACCATCCATAAGGGAAAAAATCTCATATCCTATTGGAAGATCCACAATCATGTCAATGTTGGGGAGAGGAAAGTCATCCTTAAGGAATTCCTTGTTTAAATATCTGAAGTTAGTACATATGTAGATTTGGCCATTTGGTTTTCTGATACCTGTACCAAATTGGAGATCCAGTCTGCATAATCAGTAGAACTAATGAAGTAAACACACAAGAGTTTCTTTAGTTCTATCTTGACCAACAAGGTGATTTGTGGATACATTTTATGGAGTTTTTTCTTTACAAGTTTAGCATCTAGATTCAACATTAAGTGATGCAAGACTACCTCATGGTCCAACCTAGGCATGTTGGCATATGACTAGGAAAAATTACCATTTCTTTGTGTGAAGAATGCTTGGAACTTAAGTTTTTCTTCTTCTGTCAAGGAAGTTGCCAACAACACTATCTTATGATCCTCAAGTGTTCCAATGTTGACCTCTAGGGTATCTTTGATGAGCATTGGTGATTGCTCTTGTGTAATGGGGGGAAATTTCAACCCTCCATCCTTAGGTGCCTCAGGGAGGTTTTCACCTTCAAATACATCCTTTTTTTACTTTTTCTTGATCAGAGGGTGCCTCATAGTTTTTACCCAAAGACCTTTCATTTTTCTCTTTATTATTATTTTTGTGATTGGAGGGTGATGCAGTCTCCCTAAAATATGATGTTGTATCAAGTTCTATTATGAAGAAAGCTTTATGGTCTCCCTATGGCATTCCTTCTCTTAGTCCCATGAACTTAGCAATAGCTTCGTCATTCTCAAAGGTATCTAAAATGATAGGACCTTGTTTGTCCCAATCAACCAATTGTGGGTAGACTAATGAAATTCCATCATTAGTATTTGCAAAAGGTGGGGAAGCAGCTAATAAGGTAAGGACTGAGGTATCGATTTAGATGTTGACATTCACACAATTGGTTACCTTAGGGATAGATGTATTTGGATCATGGAAAATGTTATCCAGTTCGTAAGTGTTAGAGGTATAGGATTCCCATTCCTAGTTGTTAGAATCATTATCATCACAGAAGTCATATCCAAAATTCTCTGATGTCTTGACACATTCAAAAGCACATGCTTCCTTATTTGAAGGAAATTTTGTTTTAGTGATACCAACCTTTAGTGGTTTCCACCCTAACCAAATATTTTTCCCCCATTTAGTAGGTATGTAGGGTTCTCTTCTTCTATTGTTGTTGATGCCTAACCCACTGGTGCCATCATAACCTTTTTCTTGCATCATTAGAAACCCTTCACCATATTATTTTATTGGAATTTGTGTCACCTCTTCTTTACAGACCTAGTTAGACACATCTTCAATATCTTATTTTCCAAGGTCACCCCATTTGAGGAAAGTAGTTTTGGGAGGTATATGAATCAAGACCTTAGATTCCATTTTGTAACATGAATTTCCATATGTCTTTGGTGATTTTGGAATTGTAGTGATGATGAAGGTAGTGTTCATGTTGTATTCTCCACATCCCTTGTCTTGGATCTAGATATCGGGGTCTAGGGATTTGGCAGTGAAAGCAGAGGATGTGGAGGCAGATGATTGAGGGACATCAAATGCCTTGGTGAATGTTGAGGGATCAATGTATATGAATGAGTTTGACATCGAGGAATCATGGTTAAGTGGCACCTGGCATTCAAAGACTCCTTGTAGGTTAATGCAATACTCAAAGGGATTAGGATCACCCTCGATAGTAATTTTGGTGTCATTGTAGGGAAAATTTAGGCATTGATGATATGTGGAGGGAACAAACTTCATGGCATGAATCCATGGTCAAACAAGAAGAAGATTATAAGGGATGTCCAGATCCAATACTTGGAAATTCATATCCAACATTATGGGTCCCACTTAGAGTGGAAGTGTTATTATGCCTTGGGAGGATCATTCATCATCATCATAACCTTTGATGACTATGCTCTTTCTCTTATCCACACATGCTTCAAAAAAACCTAGTTCCTTAACCAATCTTAAGGAACAATCATTCAATCCCACTCTTCCATCTATAAAGAATTGTTTGATCTTATTTTGATGGATGAAGGCTTCAATGTGTAGTGAGTCATTATGGTTCATCTTTTGGGTTAAGTAGTCTCTTTCAAAGAAGGAAACATGGTGAGAGACAAGGAATCCAACCATGGCTTGAAATCAGTCAAGGTTGAGGTTTTTTGAGATAGAGGTTTCATTCAACATCTTATCTAGGATGGTCCTATGCTCAGGTGATGTGCGTAGTAGTTCCAATATGGATATTTGTGTCAAGGTTTTCCCTAGCTGATCAAGTTAAAATGGCCTTTAGCTTGGGACTGCTTGGGAGGTGAAGGGGCAGGTATGGTTATTTTAGTTTTGTAAGTGTTTATAGTGCACTCTAGGGTCTTCCTGATGGTAATGGTGTTAATATATTCATCTGCAACTCAAAGATGGAGGATTTTGGAGTAATTATAGCCAATAGCCATATAATTGGCTGAGTTATTATTATTATTACCTGAACTGGATGCTTTCCCTGAACCATGGTCTTGAAGGAGATTCTTTCAGATCATGTGATCTTGATTGGAAGTGCGTTGTTGTTGTAACTCTACCTCGATTACTTTGTATTTGATAAGGTCCTGAATAATTTTTTCAGTTATCTACAAGAATATGTTTAATTTCCTTTACCTTAGTGATATTCATAAAAGGCATTATCATTCTAGCAAGAGGGTTTAAAATCAGACACCTAAGATGTGGGTTCCCATAGTTGCATGACAAATGATTGAACAAGTTTCTTTAGTACCATTTCAATGGGTTCTCTGAGGGGAGTGTATTCATGTTTAATGTATTTCCTAGGTGGTCTTTGCTATCCTAGTTCTTGATTATTTCATATAGCATTTTGTGTGGGTGTAGGGGTTTGTGGTGTAGTTTTTGAGGCTTTAGGTCCTCTTAGAGTGATAGAAGGACTAGTTTTGTTTATAGCTTTGGTATCCACAACCTTGTCATTTGTGACATTTTTGTTTCAATACCAATATTTGTTTTTGTCATTGAACATATGTTGATTGTTTGTACTCTTAGAGAGCCTAACAGAACCCTTAGTGACAAGTGATTTCTCAATCATTGTTCATTTTTCTACTAGGTCTACAAAGTGTGCACAACAATGAACTTGCAAGGGATCTTTTGAAGAATATAGGAGTTTTTTGACAAACATGTCCACCTTTTTCTTTTTAGGGATCTCAACCTGACATCAACTTGCCAAGTTTCTCCATCTCTATAAGTATTTGATAAAGTAATCTCCCTCTTCTTGTTTCAAGGTACAAAAGGTGGCTAATGTGATATCATTTTCAATGTTAAAGGCATAGTTGTGTACACATTTTTTGGCTAACTCAGACCATGTTGTTATTCCCCCCCAGGTAATTGTGAAAACCACTCAAGTGCATGACCCATAAGAGTTCTAGGGAATAATCTCATCAAGTATGTGTGCTCTGAGTCAATGTCAACACAAGCCATGCTAAATTCTTTGATGTTCTCTATCACATTTCCCATCCCTTTGTACTTTGAAAAGATCAAAATTATGTATCCTTGTGGAAAAGGAAGCATGTAGATACTTCTATTAAAGGGGTATGGATGCAAGTCCTACATGTTGTACGATTTTTTGGTTGTTACTTGCATGTTCTCAACTTTTTTATGTAAAGCAAGCATTTGTGTAGTTAAAACATCCACCTGTGGGTTTGGAATGTTATTTGTATTGTCGGGTCTCTCATTTTTTTTAGGTACATGGTAGGTGTATAAAGGCATCTATTGTTGTACCTGAGGTATATGTGTATACGAGGTGTTCATGTTGGGTTTCCCTTGTGTGTTTTAAATTCTAGTTTGTGCATGTGTACCTTGTTGTGACGTGTTTGATGTAAAGATATTTGATTGAAATCCTAGTTGTGGTAAATTTGTATGAGGCAATGTATGTGTGTCTTGTTGTCATTGTGTAGCACTATTTTGGGGGATAACATGACCACATGTGGCACCCTTGACATTAATCATGGGAGTGGGTCCTTCACCTAAAAATATTATTCTCTTGTGTCCATAAGGATTTTTTGAGGAAGTATTCATGCTGTTTGTTGAGGTCCCAAATGGATTAGTGCTTGTCATTTGTGTTGTTGACTATGTTATAGGCACTAATGTTGACTAGGTCACAACCTGTGTCATGGATTATGTAACAAATGATGCTATAGGTGGAGCTATGAAGGGCATCCCAAAATGGGAGTAGTGTGAATCATTGAATGAATATGTTTAGCTCCTCCTAAAGGTATATTAAGATTTACCTAAGGTATAACATTTTGTTTTATATGTGTCATATGACCCTGGTTTTGGTTTGAGACATTTCTAGGTGAAGGCACCGCTTGTAGCATGTTTGTGTTAAATCTAGGTGGTAATTTAACTCCATCCTCTAAGAGTTTGGCTAAAAATATTTGAGGGTCGAGCATGATTAGCTCATTGAAAAATTCAGCAACCTCAAGATCTTGGGTTGCTGCTTCAAGTTCCTCAACAATGATACGACCTTGGTTATCTCTTATGAGGAAGTTTTCAAATGGGTTGACATATGATTTAGATCTTGGAGGTTCTTGTGATGTTGACCCAATGTGTGTGGTATTTTTATTGACTTGGTGAGGTGTAGGAATAAGGTTCATTTTGCTAGTGGGATTGTAAAGGTTCTCATGTTATTGTGAAGGGTCTATTTCTAATTGCCTCTTTTGTAATCTAGTCTGGACCATAAGATAAGACTTTCCCAAAGAAGGGTGACACGTAAATGTGAATAGTAGGGTATGCAACTACCTAAGATGTGTTTGTATAAGCTATGTTTTTTGGTTTTTTTGGCATAAATTATGAAATGCAAAGACTAGGGTATGACTTAAGATAATGTCTAAAATGTAGATATCTAGGATATGAAATTTTAAGCTATGTTTTTGGTTTTTTTGGAATAAATTATGACATGCAAAGACTAGGGTATAATGCAAACTATATGTCAATATCTTTGGATAACTAAGGGATGAGTTACTAACTAACCAAGTTTGATGCAAGGTTCCAACTAGGATTTCCAATGATGTTTTAGGATGAATACAAAAATGACTAAGTGACAGGTTGACTGGGTAGAGTTCAAACTAGCCTAGTGAGTTTGAGGTATTCCACTAATATGAAAAAGGACAAATTGTAAAATGATATATCAAGGGAAATTGTATATAAATAACTATTTTCAATCATGGTAAAAAAATTTATCTACTCTAAGTCTACAATGTATTATGGACAAGGATTTCCCTAAGTATGGGAAAGATGTTCTAAGTAATGCAATGATGAAACTATCTAGGAAAACTAAGGTTGAAGCTAAATATGAGAAAGGCATAGTTCTAGATCGAGTTTAAAGTAGAGGGTAAATCAGATAATGAGATCCTATAGTAAATATTATAAGTTTCTAGTTTGCTAAATGAAATATTTTCTATGACGAGCAGATGCATCATTCGAGACTACAAATGTGGTTCTAGAGATCAAATGCATCACAAAAACTCACGAATGTAGTTTACAGTATCAAATGTTGTTTACTAGTAAAATCATCTAATTAGAAAACCTGGGGATAAACCTAAACATGAAAAACTCTCAGGTTTGGATCCAGTTTTTTAGCAGGGGGTAGGGGTATCATGATGGGCCAAAAAGTGGCAATATGATGGGTGTGTGTAGGGTATGTGGCTAACGATTTTTTTTTTACCCAAAATTGATGAAATGAAAAGCATTTTTAAAGTAGATTCTTAGTTTTCCACGAATATAAATTATGCTTTACTTTGAATTTAATAAATAATTATTATTCATTTTCTATTTGAATTACGACTAAAGTCTTGATTGATAGACGATTGAAAAACACCTATAGCTTTCAAACGATATCACATTTTTTGAATCTGAAACATGCATCACATTCTATGCTTCAAATACTATAGGATTAAAAAAAATGAATTTCATGAAATTTTGACCAAGTTAAGATGGTCGGACATATGAGTTTTTATATTTTTTAAAAGTTGTAATAAAAAATTCATAATTAATTATTTACTTTGAAAAAATTACAAAAAATATGCATCACATCAGGAAATGAGTCCTCTACTTATATCTAAAATATTATAAAAAATAAATTATCATTTTATTGTGGTTGGGGTGGTGAGATAGATACCTACTTATTTTTTCCCTAAAATTTAATTACTACTACTTTGAAATTTCAGATTTTCACCAAATCGATTTAAAAAAAAAAAAAACCTAGTAGTTTAGAAACTACATTCAATTTGCTACAAATTCTATTGTTACATGTTTTTGAAATAATATAGATAACTTATTCAAATGTTTATGTTAAGTTTCCTAACTCCGATTTTTCTAAATTTTCATCGCCACTTAAAGGCCTAATTTTTCCATGATGATCCTACACATACCTGTAGATCAAATAATGAGATCATACAGGGTTTCCTATGAGTTTTTAGTATAATAAATGTGATATTTTCTATGACAGAAAAATGCATCGTTCTAGACAGCTAATGTGGTTTAGAAGATTAGATGTGTCATAAAATCTCACAGATGCAGTTTACAGAATTAGATGCATTTCAAACTACAACAATTACAGATGATCTAGGTAATACAATGATGAAACTATTAGGAAAACTAATGATGAACCTAAATACGAGAAAGTCACATTTCTAGATCGAGTTTAATATAGAAAAGGGTAAATTAGATAATGAGATCCTATAGTAAATCTTCTAAGTTTCTAGTTTTTTAAATGTAAGTTTTTTTGTGACTAGAAGATGCATCATTCTAGATTGCAAATGTAGTTCCAAAGGTTAGATGTGTCACAAAAACTCATGGATGCATTTTACGGTATAATATGTGTTTCAAACTATAGCAATTGTAGCTGATTTTGTTAGATGTGTTGCAGGTTTTGGAATTTGAACACAAAATGTCATGTGTGTTTTCTATTGAAATAGTTGCGACTCAGAATGTTAGATGTGGGTTTTTGTGTAATAGATGCATTGAACAGTGAACTGGTCCTAAGTTTTGACAAATTTCTGACTTGTTTAAGATTGACTCTTGTATGTTTTTGTTTGATTTGATCAGATATAACACACATGAAGACACACCAAGTAGAGTGTTTGAAATAAATAAATAGATAATTACAATCTTAAGGTTGGCAAGGACAATATTCGTTTGACTCCAAATTAGAGTTTCCTCCAAGCACACTATCTAGAGTGGATGACTTAGGATCTTGGTAACAAAGGCCCCCTCTTATAGTGCATTCACTTCTTGAGCTTACCAAGATTTGGATTCCCGCATGAACAAGGAATTTGTGATCTCTACTACTAGACTGTGTGTATGATGTGGGTTAGCTTGGGAATGACCATTCCTACACTAGTAGATAGAAGGTTTTTGGAAAATCTAAACAAATGGCTTTTAATCAGGGCACCCATTCAAGTGGTTATACATGAGGTAATATTAGCTCTGATAAGGAGACTTCCGATCTTGTAGAGGTTACACTTTACATGTATTAATGTACCACAAGGGTATTGATGGAATCACTTGTCTGTATAACACATTTGCACCTGTAATACTAAGTTTTCCAGTAGCATTCACATTTATATACTGAATGGGAGTAGCTTGGATTTAGCTCATTGCCAATTTGGGTCATCCCTTGGGGTGAGTATTTTTTCCCACCAAGGTAGGCCCTCTAGAGTTAATAACAATTTCTCTTACACCTAGGATCGCACAAGTGTACAAGGGGAGAGGATACTGTTGTTATTAAATTAGGATCTAATCTAAATAGAAGTGTGAGAATGCACCAAGCATAGTAAGAAATTGTTTATTTTAGGCTCCAAACGAAATATGATCTAAGCTATATAGACAATCAGTTTCAAAATTTATTCTTTGACAAACATCCTGCAAAACCACACATTAGAAATTTCAAAGTTTGTATTTTGTCTTCTATCAATCATCTTGCAAAAACTAGGTTAACTCAAATAGATCACACACTGTAAACTCTGAATTAGTAATAACAAACTTTAACTATTAAAATCAAAATTTATAATTTTAGAATCCTGAAATTTATTTTCACCAAATAGATGCATTGCAAGAAGCCACAAATGCGTCATTTTCAGTCAAATGTGGCATTTACCTCTTCATATGTGGTTCATTATGTCAGATGCATCATTTCATGTGTTAGATGTGTTGATATGTACCTATTCCTAGAAAAAAATGAAATTTTCTATGAATTTTAATAAAGTTTGTTGACGAGGGTGCAACCTGAGACACAAAAAATTAACACACCAAACAAATAATGTTATTTTATTATTTTGAAAATTATCTTCTTACATGCAAAGGATCTGATATCCTCAAGTTCTAGAAATATGCAAACTACGTTATTACAGAAAAACCCCTTTTCATAGTATGCAAACTTGTCCCCAAAAAGATACACAAAAATTAGAAACCCACCCATAAATAGAGCTCCCTTTTTAGTTTGGAGCCAAAACAACATTCAAATTTGAGTTTTTGGTGGTTTGGTGTCGAAAATTACAACTTGAAATTCAAATTTCAAAAGTACATTCAAAAATTAGTATCTTCTAGAAAGTGTGCCAACTTCGAGGAGCCATAACTTTTGATTTGGGATTCTATTTTTCAAACTGTTTGAACCATTGGAAAGGTCTTGGAGTCAAGAACGTACTTTAAACCTGCTATGCCAATTTTCACAAGTTTCGGGGCCGTTTTGGGACTGTTTAGTCCCTCAAATCTGACCTAGAAGGTTTTCAGGTGCAATTTTGGGAGACTAAAACTACAATATCTTTCAACCTAGGAATAGAAAAGAAAAAATGTAAGTTGGGAATTACATTATGATGAAAAGGGTATCCAAAAATGCAAAACCATAGATAAGAAACTACCAACATGAAATGAAACTCTTTTTTTGGTTGATGCAGGATTGGCCTTACACCACTAGATGCTCCTACATCATCTGTGACTTCACGTCAGGTTCACCAAATGTGATAAGGGAAAATAAATATGAACAAAGAAAGCATAACAATGATAATAAACACAAGTTTTCTAGATCATTCTAAGATCCGCAAATTGATATTGAAGTGCAATGCAACAAAAGAATTCAATAAACAAGAAAATATTCATCTAATTCTCGTGCTTGCTTGACTCATCTCCATCATTCTCCTCCACTTTGCTTTGAAATGCTCAAATTCCCTCAGCTCGTGAGTGTACAATATTAGCCTTAAAAGTATTTGGACAAAAAAACTTTGAAGATTGTGATTACCAAAAATAGAATTAAAAAGCTTCTTTTATAGAAGCTTCATAGATTCGACTATCGAGATCGATTTGCATTTGAATGGTTTAGATTGAGTGTGAGGATTTGATTGAATAGTTAAGTAACTTGATTGATTAGATTGATTTGATGTAACTGAAAGAGTGTGTGAGTTTAAAAGAGATGACAAATCAGTTAGGTGAGTGAATTGAGAGAGTGTTAGTCAGGAATGGAGAGAATTATGCATGAGATTTAGATTGAAAGTGTAGGAGACATGTGCTCAAATAGAAGAATTAATCATAAAATTAATTCCTTTCTTTGTGGAAGAAGTTGTGTGTACGAGATTCCATGATCAAAATGAAATATTCAATTTAAGAAAGAACTTTAAATGAGAAGATATAACTAATTAATTAAATTAATAATCATTTATTTAATTAAATGTGGGAAATTAAATAAATTTAGGAAACTTATTTAATTAGTAAGAAGAAGAGATTTAATTTAAATGTAATAATTAAATAAATTTAGAAAACTTATTTAATTAATCAAAAGAAGAGATTAGAATTAATTAGCAATGTAATTAAAGTAAATTAATGTAATTTACTTAATTAACCAATTTTAGAAGAATAATGAAATGAAGTAATTAAATGGTTAAAACTATTTAGTTAATTAGAGGAATTACGATGTTAAGTTATAATTAAATGATAAAATCATTTAATCATTTTCTGAGTATCTTGAATTGATGATGAAAAAATGTAGTTGCAAGCCTAAGCCATTTTTCAATGTCTACACTATGTAATAGAATTCCTCTAAGAAATGTGACCTCATGGAATGCACAAGTTGCAAGGTATGCTCTAGAACTATTTTACACAACGCCTCAAAGAAATTAGAATTTACATAGTCAATATAATAAAATGCAGCAAGGAAATGTTGTCATTTGGAGTGAAATGAAGGTGCATGCTAGTAGAATTATATCCTTTGTTTATCACATTCATTTAAATGCAACATCCATAGGCGAACCTCACAATGTAATGATAGGAGATCATAAAAGCAAGGGATTTTTTTCAAAGTCAATACATTAACTTGATGCTGATATATGCTTAACTATGAAGGGTGAAGGATGCTCCAATGTTAAACCCTAAGTGTTCTCATTATTAGGATCTTGATAGTAATTTTCATTTTATATAAACATACTCTAAAACCTTCGCATAAACCTTATTTACAAGCTCAATCTCACCACATTTAATATTGAGGGATATTGCAGTTCCTATTTTGTCTTGAAGATAAACTCTTATTATCATGAAGATATAATCATTATTTGATTTTATTATTTATTAAGGAAGATAAACCATGTATTTTATTATCTTAGAAGATAAATATAAAATGATATGAAATTACTTGATCGATTGATTTATTAGAGAAGATAAATCAAGTTTGAGTGGATCAATATTTGTGATAGTCCTTAACCAATAAAATAGGCCTCTCCATTCTTTCAATGCCTACACATAATTCATCACTTTCCACTTATCATTAGGTTAAACTAAATAATTAACAAAATATACTTTCAATAAAATCAATCTAAATTGTTTAATTTAATATTAAATAATATTGAAAATAATCTATCACCATGTAATGTTTAATAATAATAATAATAATAATAATAAGATGACTTTTTTTTTCAACACGTTTTTGATTATGGGTAAAATGGGTTTTGATGGGGTTGCAAAACCTAGTACATATAATTATGAAGGGATCCAAAATCCTATCCAAAGAAAGCAAGCTGCAAACAAATAAAAATCAGAAAATCATCGGCAACCAAACAACAACATGCATTGGAGATCAACAAGAAAACACATGCTACAAACAACTATCAAGAAGATAAGGGACCTTAAATACTAACAACTAGATTTTGATGATAGAAACCACCTGAACCAATCAGGAAACAAAACAGTTAGGTTGCAACAAATAATCTGCTCAATAACAACACTAATTCCATCAATTCCAAACTTCCCACCTCAATAGGGAAGTTAGAGAGAACAATAAAATAGTGACAACCATCCACCTCCTTGTAGATCCATCGCACATGAACAACAAACCAAATCTCCTCCTCAATAGGAGAGGTCTCCCCTCTAATGGAGAAGAAGAAAAAGAAAGCCTTACCACAAAATCCCACCCTCTCTTGCACACACAAGTTCCACCTAAATAGAAGAAAGTAGTAAAGAAGAGAAGTTACTGTCATGTATATAGCAACCAACTCCACCTCAAGAGGAGAGGGCTCCACCTTAGAAGGAATAGTCTTCACCTCCATAGAAGAAACCATTTGTAGAACCTAGAAGAAAGAAAGAAATTCAATAGAAAGTATAGTCACATCCTCCTTTTTCTTGGTAAGATACTAGAGATTGAAAGAAGAAATAACCATCAACCTTAAACACAACCATGATTGAGCCTTCAGAATAAACCCTTGTAATAGCTCAAATGCAACAACATCAACCTTCTTAAGAAGCATATACATCTAGTTTTTTATAACAACCTTGAACTCCACCCAACCAACAACACCCTTATAGAATTAATAGCAATGAATAATAGCAGAAATTCCACCATAACAAATTTCAAGCTTAAAATCATCTAGGTTTTCAATAAATCTTGAAAGGAATCCCAACCATTAGCCAATAAACAACAACAAGTGGGAACAGGATCTAGGATCTAGGATAAGTGCGAGAAAACCACCCATCCAAAAAGAACACCATCTAGAAATAGCCTAGAAAAAGAACCAAACAAGCTGCTACTTAGCAGGTGTGAGCCTAGATAGAGTGGAAGCATACAAAATCCAAGAGGAAAAGGGGAGCCCATACAAGAAGGAAATTGAGAGGAGGCGAGACCATAAAACACCCAAGAAACCCCAACACACCTATTAGAGCTAGTGATAAGCCAAAATCCATAGAACCAACCAATGTGAAGCACCACCAAACCACAAGAGGGAAACCAAGAAAAATGACATCACACCTAGGGAAAAAGCCACTCAAAGGGTGACACCAAATAGACAAAAAAGAGGAAAAAATGGAAACTAAAAGGAAACTAGAAAGAGGGCAAGACAACATGGAGAGCACCCAAGGCATCCCATTACACCAATAGGACCAGATATAAGCCCTTCCTCCAACCAAACCTCCTTAGCAAACCTAAAGCACACACTCACTAGTTGCAAGGAAAAAACCAACACCCAAGCTAGACAGAGCAAAAGCTAAATGTTCGAAGACAACCCATGTAGAAAACCAACTCTAGAAACCCACCAAAAAGGAGAGCCAAACAAAGAAAGCCAACATAATAGGGAAACCAACAAAAAATACAAGAGGTAAAAACCTGCATGAACAAGCTTGAAACATCAACACTGAACAAAGTAGGATCTCCTAGACGATGACCAAAGCTAGCTCCAGTAGCACCAAAGCATGCCAAAGGCCACAAACACCCACAACAACAACTAAAACCTCCTTCCCACCATTTGGATCACCATCCTCACCCTCATCCATTTCAATTGAATTCAAACTTGTAATATTGCAGAATTGCACCTAGGGGAAATTCCATATTTTTGAATTAATGCCTAGCATTTATGAAACCCTAAGACATTAATGACAAAGAAAAGCCATGTTAGATTGAGGTCCCCCCCAGCAGCACAACTCTCAACCAAGCACTCAGCGGTGTGTTTGTGTGCTTCGGAGAGGGCCTTAGCCTATGGGTAACTCTCTCTCTTCCTCTCTCACTTTCGTTTTACACACATTTGTCTACTTTATCGTGGTGTGGGTTCTACTCCCAAGCGGGTATTTCTTTCACCACATACTTATCATGGTGTGGGTTCTATTCTTGAGTAGGTATTTCTTTCAGTACACACTTATTTACTACTTTAGCATTCCTTTCTAACTTCATTGTCTGTGGAGGTGGGAACACCAAAACAGGGTTTGACTGAGGCAGGCCCTTATACAGCCACCCAACAACTTTCTCCTCGGTCTTTTGTGTGCAAGTCATGAAAAGTAGCTTGGAGTGAAGACTTGAGTGTCTGAAAAAGAGGGTAAGCTTTCTCCAAGCATTGTAATATTTCCTTTAGTATTTTGTTTTATGGCCAATTAAGTAACCTCGTACGAATATTTCCTAAGTCTATAAGCAAGACTTCTTTTTGTCTGTTGAGTTCCTGAGTTCTCTATTGCTTAGGATGCTAGTGTGTCTTCTAAATGACAACACATTATGCTAGCATCCTAGAACTACACTGACATCTTTTGGCCAAGAGCTCTCTCTTCTGGGACATGAATCTTTTAGTCTAGCTCTCTCAGGATCTCTAATTATTTTCTTCAAAGTGTAACTAGGTTTTAACTCCTTACTATTTTATTATTCTAAGGTGTATAAGGGTAGTTCATTCCCTAGTTATCTTTTGAGAAAGGAGAGACCCATGTGTAGCGAATCCCTCTTATATCACATTTTGGTGAACCTGACGTGAACATCAGAACTTTCTTTGCGATGTTGCAGATTTATAATAATGACTTTTTTGAAGAACATTTTGATATGTTAGAGGATGCTCTAGATGATTTCATAGATGGACCCTCCCCTATCCACAAATATCTTGAACAAGTCTCCTCTCAATAGGCTGATGCATCGGTAAATGTGGTGGTTGTCTTAGTGGCTCCTCAAAGCCCTAAGAAACCTGTCATCTATGCAACCCCAACTGACTCTTTCATTTATGGAATATCATGTTGTAGCAATTCACCATAATTGTATTCAAAGTTTGTGAAAGCTATGGACTCTACATCTTATAATGTTGTTGGGCACACATATCCTACAAGGAGTAATAAACAAAACTTGGATCAACAACCTTTTGTTCCTACTTCACAACCTACAACTTTTCCACCTTCTCAACAAAACCTTCCTACAACACCTAAGCCCTCGATCAAAGCACCAGGTGATTATGATCTTGTTGAGTAGCTCTGTGTTACTCTAACTAATATCTCACTTTGGGATTTGCTTCAAACTGCTCTAGTTTATCAAGAGATGCTTCAAGAAGCTTTACAAAATATTCTCTTACTTGCCTCTACTATGCCTATAAATGTTAATGTGTTGTTGGCATATATTCATGTGGATTCACCAAATATTACGCTCCACCCACAAGAACTCCTACCTTCAGATGTGCAAAAACAAGTAGAACCTTTGATGATTATAGTCAATTTCAATAAAATTAGTATGTTCCCATCCATCTTAAACCATGACAATGCAATTTGGGACTAAGATGTTCCATCAAACAATCTAAGCAAAATCCTTGGTGGAGTGTTAATATGATTTCAGTCGAACCATTAAATCTTGTGCACCCTGAGTTAGTAGAGGAAAAGGAGCAAGCCGGGAAGGTTCCTCTTGAATCATATTCTCTTTAGATGAAGTGTTAGAGGAATTTCTAGGTGCCTATTCCCCATTACCTCCTTACCACCACAAAATATGATTCCCGTATCACTTGCATAATCAAGCATATTTTGGGGAATTTTTCTTGAGTATTGATGAGGAGGACCCTCTATATAACACTAGTGACAACATTACAATACCTCATTATGAAGACCGCAATTCCCTTCTAAAAGGAGATACTATTGAGATCTCTATGGATCCTGCATCCCTTGAAAAAGTGATCAAAATTAGATAGTGTCTCTCTTCGGAAGAAGTAGATGAACACTCTGACACCTTACATGCCCATCCTGACATCTTTGCTTGGGAATAAGAGGATATGCCTGGTATCAATGAATCTATAATAGTTCATAATATCATCCTATGTCTCGATGCCAAGCCAGTTAAGCAAAAAATCCTAACTTAGATCAATCCGAAGGTGGCATTAATGGTTAAGAATGAGATAGAGAAACTACTGAAAGCATGCTTTATTTGTCCTATCAATTATTCCCCTTGGATCTTGAATATGGATGCCATTAGTAAGCCTGGTGATTGTATTCGCATATGCATCAACTTTCAAGACCTTAACAAGGCTTCTCTTAAAGATGATTTTCCACTACCTAATATAGATATGATTTTCAACTCGACTATAGGCCATGCATTGCTTTCATTCATGGATGGCTTCTTAGGTTATAATCAAATCTGTATTAACCCAGACGATCAATACAAGATAGCCTTCACTACCACATGGGTACTTTTTGTTATTTGTTCATGCCCTTTGGATTAAAGAATGCAGGAGCTACTTACCAGGGGACAATGACCCTAATATTTCATGACTTTATTAACAAGATTCTAGAAGATTGTGTTGATGACATATTGGTCAAATCGGTAACCAATCAAGACCATCCTAAGAACCTTCGTCTCATTTTTGAAAGACATTAGATGTATAAAATGAGACTAAATCCCCTTAAGTGCATCTTTGGCATGGACATCAGAAAGCTTCTAGGATTCATAGTCTCTCATTGTGGGATCAAAGTTGACACTACAAAGATTGATGCTATCATTAACATACCTCCACCAAAGAATATTACTGAGTTGCAAAGTTTACAAGGGAAGATTCGGGAAATTCATGGATTCATATCTCAATTGGGTGATCATACCCTTCCTTTCACTCGCTTACTAAAAAAATATGTTCGCTTCATGTGGGATGAGGAATGTCAAAGAGCCTTTGAGTCAATCAAAGCCTATTTGGCCAATCCTCCCATATTGATGTCGACTATGAAAGATAGACCCTTTCTGCTTTATCTAGCTGCGTCACCATATGCTTTGGAAGCTCTTTTGGCCCAATATGATGACACTAGAAAGGAAAGAGTAGTATACTACATTAGTTGCATCCTAGTTGACTAGGAAACCCATTATTCCTCCATAGAAAAGCAATGCCTTGCTCTTATATTTGCTACGCAAAAGTTGAGGCATTATCTTCTCCATGCTGAAATGCACGTCATAGTAAAAGCATATATTTTAAGACATCTATTTTCCAACACTGATCTGGTAGGAAGGTTAGTGAAATGGGTTATGTTGCTTTCTAAGTTCAACATAAAGTTTGTCACTCAGAAATTGATAAAGGATCAAGTAGTTGTAGATCAATTGGTAGACACTCCCTCATCATGCTCTTTTATTGGCTTGGACTTTTTTCCCAATGAAAACATTTTTGCAATCAATCATGATCCCAAATGGAAAATGTATTTTGATGGATCAAGGTGTAAAATTGGTTCTAGAGCAAGTGTGGTTTTAGTATCCCCCGAAGGAAAACTAGTTCCTTTATCCTTTTGATTAGACTTTCCTTGTACCAATAACATCACTTAATACGAAGCCCTTATAGCTGGCTTACATTCCACGATAGTACTAAATATCAAGCACCTCTATATCCTAGGAAACTCCAAACTTATAGTGAATCAAATAATGGGAGTCTATTAGGCCAAGCAAAGTAAGTTGTCCTGATACCGAGACCTCGCTTTGTATTTTCTCAAAAGTTTTTCTTCTTTCACAATAGACAATGTCCCTAGGAGAGAGAACATACATGTTGATGCCATGGCAAGCGCTTCTTCCTTGGTATGTGCTAAAGAATATATGAAAGAATACCATTTCATGGTCTAGGTCTTGCGAACCCCTGTAGTTCCTAAAGAATCTGAAGCTGAGTCCCCTATGTGTTCCCATGTGGACTCTGGGGAATAGTTTTCTGATATCTATAACTATCTAAAAACTAGAAACCTCCATAATGATGTAACAAAAAAGGACCGCATTCATGTGAGGAAGATTTTAGTTCACTACGTTATCCTATCTGACATCCTTTATAGGAAGGCCTATAGTGGCCTACTTCTTAGATGTCTTACTAAAGTGGAAATACCCCTTGCCCTTAAGGAAGCCCGCACGGGCTCCGGGGGTGGAAATTTTCGTGATAGGTCCTTGGCACAAAGATTGATACACATGGGATACTATTGGAAAACTATGGAACAAGATTCCTTTGACTTTGTCAAAAAGTTCCCTCAATTTTAGCAACACAATCAACTCAATCATGCACCTACCGAAGAGTTACAAAACCAAACTTCCCCTTGGCCATTTGTGAAGTGGGGATTGGATATCATTGGGAAGATATCAACCCCCTCCTCTAAAGGACATACCTTCATCATTATCACTATGGATTACTTCAGAAAGTGGGTCAAGGCTATCCTGCTCTGATCCATGAATGTCAAAGCTATCTGTAGCTTCCTTATGAACAACATCATTTCTCAATTTGGATTGCCCGCTACACTTGTTTCTAACAATGGGACACCATTTAAGAAAAAGGAAGTGAGGTATTTCCTCAAGAAATTTCACATTCAACATAAATTTTCCACGCCATACTATCCACAGTTCAATGGTCAAGCTGAAGCATCAATTAAAGCTCTTGAACTTATTCTCCATAAAATAGTGAACACACATGGTAAAGATTGACACATTTAACTGGCATACACTTTATGGGCCTATCAAATGAGTGTTCATATGGCTACAGGAAAAATTACCTATAACCTCATGTATAGTGCTGAAGCTATTATGCCTTTGGAGCTGGAAATTTTGTCTCTACAAGTTTCCCTTAAGGGGCTAATTGATAATGAAATCCATTGGGTTAACCGATTGCATCAGCTAGAGATGCTTGATGAGCGTTGTTTATGAGCCCTTGAACATCTTAAAGCTTATCACTGATGGTTATCTAGACATTACAATCAAAGTGTGCTTCCTAGAACCTTTAAAGTAGGAGATCTATTTCTTTGTGAAAACTAGAGAAACATAAATGCACCACTTGACCAGAGAAGAAAATTCAGCCTAATTGGTTAAGCCCTTACATTGTGATTTTTGTATATGGCTCAGGCACCTATGGATTAGCATCTATGGAAGAAGGCCTTTAAAGGAACGCGTTAATGTAATGAACCTTTGTCATTATTATGTGTAGTGTCCTATGTGTCACCTATGTGGTGCTCTCTCTACTAGGAAGAGTAGTAGTGCTACATATGTTGACATTGTTCATTAACACATTATGAGAATCTTTTGTGTTATGAACAACCACGTGCATGCGTGTGAGTGTGTGTATCCATTAGATCATCATTGTATTTAATTAACATATAGTCATGTGTGTTTAATAAATCATATTAGCATCTAATGTAAACATACATCCACATGAGAATATAATATCCATAGCATAAACATGTAAGAAATGAATAAAAATCATACACATCTAGATAAACAATGCTATCAATGTATCCATATATGTATATATATACACAATGTATGTATCCAATGTCATGTACATGTATTGGGCCACTACTATAAAAAATGAGTGGCTACTAGATATATGCCTATATAGAAAATATACAAGTATGTATGAATGTATATGTATCTCACTACAAAAATGATATACACAAAAAATGATGATGATCCCCTTATCACTGTGGTGCATGGCTCTGGAAGCCCTCTAGCTCTATTAGCTACTCTAGAAGGTGAGGAATGGGTAGAACAGTGGTCATCGAGCATGAAAAATGATAGCGTGATGTGGACAACGCTACCTGCATCACTCTGATCTCCCCCTATAAGGAGGATATCATCAGCTTGTCCTACCACAACTAGTCTCATAGACGTTGAACCTTTGCCAAGCTCACAGTTGTCGACTGCCCATTGAGGTCATTGAGAAAACTATGAAGGGTGTCATGTGCCTTCTCAGTAGCATCAATCCTCCTCATTATTGTGTCTAGCTCAATGAGCACCATCTGCAGCTCTCCCGATAGTTGGTCACACTGCCCTCACACGGTTTTCAGCTATGTAGTGAGCTAAACGATCCTTGCACCCCACTCCTCGAATGTAGTCCTCAAGCATATGACTAGCTCAAAGCTGGGGGCATGATCCCCCATGGACACTGAATGGTATACCTTAAGGAATAATCCCTTAATTTGTACAGCAAGGGAAACCTCTAATATACAGTGAGCTATGAGCCCAATCCATCCCTGTGCATCCTCTGCAACAAGAGAAAAAGGAAATACATCAGTATCACACGACATATATAGGTTATATATATTAGAAAACTAGAAGTGCAAAACATAAAATAGATCACGTATACCTGGATCTCCTAGCTACCATGTTGAGTTAGGGTGAGGGTCAGTGCTAGGACCCTCACCAACTATCTTGATGACCAGTCCTAGTGCTACAAGTGATGCAACCACAGTGGAAGATAGTGGTGCTGAAGAGACGGGGGTAGCTAGTGGGGGATCTGACCTCCTCTGTCACCTTGGCCTCGGTGGTGCCACCTCCTCCTCTTGGGGTGCCACTTCCTCATCCTCCTCCTTCCCAGCTTTTTTTCAACCTCTCCTCCTATTTTGTGGTGGCAAGGCTGGTAAGTCCCCCTATGGACCAAGGTTCCCTCCCAAAGCACCCTCTTTGAACACAAGGGCAAGACGATGCCTCTCGCACCACCGCGTGAATTCCACTACCATACCAACATTATCCCCTACTGATATGGGTAGTAGATCATGGTTGGGCTCATCATCATCAGATGGGACAATATATGTAATCATGGGGTGAGGGTGGTTCCCAACCCTCGTTGTACTCCTATGGGCTCTAGTATAGGTGGGCACATCTAGTGGTATAGTCTATGGTTGGTCATGTTGTCACATGACCCGAATCCAGTAGTAACATATGATAAAAAAATCCCTATGTCCAATCAAAAATTGATTTCGATGCAGGTTCCTCAAATAATTGTCATCCACCCACCTGAAAAATTGATAGGGTCTCCATTGGACCCTATCTGCCGTAAGGGTGTCAAACTATACCAGCCCAAATTATGTCTCTGAATCTCCACTAGCTCGTCATGTCATAGTAGTGGGCCATGGGGACCTGATATGGCCATCGCTATGGAAAACCAACTGGTCGAGTGTGCATGATGTGAGTGAAGGCCCACACCTACAAAAGTGTGCACACTGTCAAGCTACGGTACTCATAGTGCATGTATTGACGTACCTCCTAGTAGAGGTGTGCGAGCATGTTGTTCCCCTAGGTGAAGATGGTCCTATGCTCCACCATCTCTTTGATAGTGTGGACGAGGCCCTTGTGTAGGTGTGAGTCTCATCCATCAATCGTGATCCAGAAAGTGATGGTCATGACCATAACCCAGCGAATCAACAACAATGTAGTCCTCGTCTAGTCATAAAAATGTGTATAGATGTGGCTCATGCCATTACCACCATCATCCCTCCTTGTGCAGTAGCGGACACCCTCTGACCACTCTCGTGTTGATCATGTGTCATCTAGGGTCACCCACCATCCATAGATGGGTAGTCTGAGGATCCAATAGACATCCTTGAGAGTAATGGTCATCTCTCCAACTAGTAGCTAGAACGATGATGTAGTGGCATCCCACTGCTCCATGAGGGTCATCAACATCTGCTCATGGTATCTCCTCTCTAGCATGGTGAACACATGCCAGAGATCGACACACTCCAAGAGTGTGACCTCGTCTTGGGATAGGAGGTCCTTGTGCTCACGAAACAGCTAGAATGATTTCCCTCTAAGATGCTCCTGAATCTATGGGTAATCTTGCCAAAAAGTAACAACAATTTTGAATCAGAACATCAACATCTTACATTAGAAGTGAGAAAAAAACTAGGGCCTATGTGCGACGCGCAGACATCTGCGGGTCGTGTATAAGTCCCTTACCACTATGGTCACCTCAAAGACATCACATCTCTGAGACAATAGTGTGCACTGGAGGTGACAATACTTATTGTGGATAACATTTTTTCAATACGCAGGGGCACCAAAAAGACATCTGCACACCTCACCGATGGGAAAATCTTAAAATTTGCACAAAAAATGAAAAAAATGAGCATTTGTGGCCTACCTGGCCCACCTCGCAGCCCTCAACAATGTCTTGGTGTAGTTGCTCAAGCCTCCGCTCCTCATACTCTCTCTTGCTAGGCATTTTGATGACTTTTATCTCACAAAATTCAACAACTTGCTCACGGTGAATAGTGAAAATGACCCTTCTGGGAGTGCACCTAAGTATATATAGGCCCCTTGGGGCCCATTTTTTCCTAGGCTTTGTGGCCTCCTAGTTTCTACTAAATTTTCCCCACTTAGCTTGGGGAAAACTTAGGAGGGGGAATAAGGTCATCTCTTGATCATATTTTTCTTCTGAATTGATGAATTTTTTCTTCATCATTCCTCTCTTCGTGGTAGCTTTTTTCTAATTTTTCAAGGCTGACCTAAAATTTATGTTTTTCCAGATTAGGACCTTTAACAGTTTTTAGCAACCGCTTAGATGTTGTTTATTGAGCTCGGATGCTGGGGGCACCTTCAGTTCCGGTCAGCTCGACTGTAGTAGCCACTATAGTCTCTTTCTATTGACACGTAAATCCATAAAATTTAAAAATTTGGGTGAAATTTTTCTTTTCTACTTTAGTGACGCTGATTTTTTCAAAATTGAGCTCACTAAAGTGGGGGAAAAATGTAATATCATAGAATTGCACCAAGGGGAAATTCCATATTTGTGCATTTATGCCTAGCATTTATGACACCCTAAGACATTAATGACAAAATCCATGGGTCCGAATTTCACGATTCTAACTCCATGTGGATAAGTGGTTGAGCAACAAAAGCCTGGCAATGTGTTTTGCAAGAATATAGGTCTTGGATGAATGCATGGTGTGCAGACGTCTGCCCGGCATGGTCGCATCCTGTCTATTTCTTGAGTTCAAAATGCAGAATCTGGAAGGTTAACCTTTGAGACACGTGTCCTGGAGGTTACATTCTAAAAGTAACATCTCTTTTTCACCCTTGCAAGCATAAAAATATCTTTCTACCTCTCATTTGAAGGTTGGAAGACTAGAAGACATTGCATTAAGCTCTCATTCTATTTTTCTACAACTTTGAGACTTCTCCTTTGATAGCAATGCATTAATAGGAGAAGCCATGCCAAATTGAGGTCCCACCAGTAGTAGCAGTAGCTCTCAACCAAGCACTCAACGAAGCATCCATGTGCTTCAAAGAGGGCCTTAACCTATGGGTAAATTTCTCTCTCTCTTCATCTCTCACTTTCCTTTTACACACATTTGTCTACTTTATCATGGTGCGGGTTCTACTCCCGAGTGGATATTGCTTTTGTTGGAATATGGCTTTGGGAGATTGTTTTTGGCTTCTAGTGTTGTCATTGATGGCAACTGGAATCATTAGTGTGGTCTGCAGCTTAGAAGTAGCTCATACCAACAGGAAAAGTAGAAGACAATATACTACCAATAGAAAGCATGAAGAATAGACTATCTAGATGGTAAGTTGGTCTGAATACTTCATCGGATCATTATTTTCTTGTGTGGATCTCTAGAGAAGCTTATCAAGCATGTATGTTACCTGATTCGTATGTTTTCTAATGTTGCATTGATCGATGTATGAGTTTGGAGATTTGGTAGAATGACTTATTTTTTATTTTCTCATTATGGCTGACCTAGTGTATATAGTGTGTCGCAGATGTATAAGGATTAGTTTTTTTAATATTTCTTGCATTTGGAATTTTGATTTGGGTCCCTACTATTCTCTAGCTAACTTGTGTGGGTACGCATTAATTCTAATTGGTGAATTGAGCTGACATGTGGAAGAATATTATATTTTGTTTGAAGCCGACATATAGTAATGAAATCTTGTTAGCATATATATATATATATGACATCAGTTGATTCATTTTTCAAGAGAGTGTGAAGAAGTATGAAAGTGTGCAAATGTGTGTAGAGCAGAGTAGATGTGTGTGCAAGTATTAGAAGGGTTTTAGAAGGGAAAAAATAGAGCAGAGCATAGTAGAGAAAAAACAAAGTCAGTCAGAAGGGTAGGAGATCATTTTAACTAAGCCTCATTGGAACTGAATCCAAGCATTTGAAGATGCTATTTTCTCAGTACAACCTTTTTTTTGTATTCTCAAATATTTTGTAAGGCAGTGAGCCTTCATTATTTTGAGTAGTGAGCTATATGCAGTGTGCTTGAATGCAAGTGCATTCCCTTTTGTTCATACTTTTAACAGAGCATAAATTGTGGATTAATCTCCACTATGGTTTTCCCTTAATAGGGTTTCCACATAAAAATCTTGGTGTTATGGTGTTATTTAATGTGTTTTCATGTATCCTTATGTTTATATATTGTAGATGCTATTAAAGTTTAAATATTGTTGTTGATAGTTTAAGATCTGATTTGAAATTGAATTATTGCAAAACAATCATTCACCCCCCTCTCAGTGTTCCTAATGTCCAACAATTGGTATTAGAGAAGGTTCCTCTTCTAAAGTTTAACACCTTGAGGTGGATCTTTGATTACAATGGACATTGGTGGTCTACAACAATAGCTTATGGTGGCACTTGATGATCTTGATTAATCTAAAGCAGAGGTCATGGAGTTAAAAGAAAATCTTGCAGCTGTCGAAAAATCAATTCAATCACTGAAGGATAAAATAAATGATTCAAGGGAAAAGAGGAAGGAACTATGTGGAAAGTTGAAGCAAAAAGAAAGAAAATGCCTCGAAGATGTTCATCTGAATCAAACCCTAAAATAAATAACAAAAGAGTTTGAAAATCTTGCTTAGGACAATGCTAGTCTAAAGTTTGAGATGGAATCTATGGCGATGAAGTTAACTAAAGAGATTGAAGAAAGAAAGAAGAAGGAGGATAATCTAGCCCAGTCCTTTAAATAAAATTTTGAGGAATGCAATAGAGTTAATAGTGGATTCATTCACTTGGAGATTGAACTACAACAATCCAGAAACAATTAACAAGAGTTTGAGAGATAGATAGTTATTCTTAGAGATGAGCTTGCTACTGCAAATGAGTTTAAGGAGAAGTTGAGGATCAGTTCTGCTAAGCTTCATGAGATGACTAGAGGACAAAAGGATTTGAATCATAGGTGAGTTCTTGGCTATGTGAAGGATGAGAGCTTCAAATCTAAACAAAAAGACCCTGAAAAGAAAACCTAAAAGAACAAAGGCAGAAGATATCCGGTAAGACAACCCAATGCTCAAAATTTTAATGGTTATTGCTTTGTTTGTAATAAATTTGGAAATATGGCCTATCAGTGTAGAAGTAAGATAAATTCTAGCAGTCCATCATTTTTTGTTAGTGTTTTAACTACAAAAAGTTTGGTCATAAGTCAATTGAATGTAGAAGTATGTCTGTCAGCATAAGGAATGCTAAATGCTACACCTATGGAAGATTTGGACATGATGTTAATCAATGAAGATCAGGTGGAAATTAGTGGAATGGATGATATAGACAAAAAAATCGGGTATGCTACAATTGTAAAAAATTTGGTCACATTGCAAGATTATGCAAGAATATAAACATGGATAGGAGAGGTCTGGTGTATCAAGGAAAAAATTCATAGAAAGGTGATAAAGGAAAAGGAAAAGCATATGTGGAAGAGATAAGAGATCAGATGAAGAAAACGTGGGTAAAGAAGAGTGAATCTGATGAAAGTAATAATGCTATACTAGAATCTCCCTTTGATAATTCATCTTCAAATTGATTTCAGGCCATTGGCCTAGGGGGAGTTTTCATGAAAATATTTTTCCCCCTATGTGTATATGGTACTAGATCGTAGGAATTTTTTAGTAGATGTATTATTCATTCTCAAATGTATCGGTGATCGTTTGTTCAAAAAGATGAAATCTTGAAGGTTCGCAGATGGATTCTAGTCTTGCTATCTGAGAATGCAGAGTAAATAGAACTTCTATGGAAAATTATTTAATGCGGTAGGAAGTTAAGTGTGTGAAGTTATAAAAGGGAATTTGGAACCCTCATTTGTCACTGTGCATTGAAGGAGAATAGTTGGAGAGCTTTTCAGCAAACTTTCAAAGGAGCAAAAGTCAATTCAGCAGCGAATTCTCTAGGTATTTTAGTTGCTTGTCAATTTCATACTTATTCAGTGATTAGTAGAACCCTATTTAGTATAGAAAATTAAGCAAATAAAAGGAACAATAACTTTGTATGAATATAGTAGTCGAAAGGTCAAATATGTAAGGAATTTGTTGTTTGTCGATGAATTGAAGAAGCTTGGATGTGCAAAACACAATATTTTGGACATTTGGAATGAGTTTTCTTATTTCAACAATGTGGAAGTGGTTTAGTTTATCTTGAAAAGATTGGATGATGATATCCTTACTCTGGATAAATCCTATCAAATTTCAAAAGAAGTAATAAAAAATTTGATAGGATTATGCAATATTGGAGATGTCATGAAAAATAAATCTATTCGGAATGTTGAGGTTGAAGCCCTAACTAGTGTAAAAGGATATTTGAGGGCTCTAATGATTACAATGATCAAAAATCCATTATCAAGGTTTATTGCATATTTAATCTCTTACAAAATTCCTTTAGAAATAGGGAAGGTGCAACCTCTGCAGGTGCAGTATACATTGTGCACAAAATGATAATGGAAGATGAAGACTTTGATCTGTGTGGATTGTTGAAGGGTCAATTTATGGAGAATGTGCAATTGACGAAGGATATAGATTAATCTTTTAGGTTTGGTACCCTATTTATATGCATTATGATGTATTTCCTTAATTTCTTACCTCGGAATGATAATGTGGTATGGAAGGAAAATATACCAGTTTGTAAGAAAATTTTTGAGTATCTCAACACTTTTGAAAATGGTGAAATTTTTTATGAAAACTTATTGAGAAAGTTGTTAGGAATGTTTGGTGTAAGTGATATTCCTCTCTTGGTAAAAGTAGTTGAAGTTGGATCATCCTCTGGTAAGGCAGAGGAAAAAGAAAAAAGAGAAAGAGAGTTGGATGGTGACACTCCTCCAACACCTAAGTCAACAAAAGTTGAGGAAAAGGTAAAGAGTAGATAGTTGTGGATATAATGGATGAAGAGTCTAAGGATAACCCACCCAAAGATGAACTGAAACTAGTTGAATTGGATATGATAATAGCAAAAGAAAGTGATGAAGAAGGTACTTTATTCAAAGAAAAATACTATAGATTGTTCAAGAAAAAGATGGAATGCAAAAGATAACTAACATATGGATAAATGGACCATAATATAAACAAGACTTCATTGAGGACACTCTAGGAAGATACTTTATGGACAATAACATTGAATTGGAAAGTTTAGAGAATTTACTTCTAGAAGAATTGATTGAATGTGTTAGGGAGGGTATGGCCTCTGTCCCTCAGGATAGAAAAGAGGAGGAAATAATATTACATCTAAAGATGCAGTTTAGGCTATCTCTTGCCAAACTAAAAAAGAAAATGAATGTACTAAGACAATGCATTGACTTAGCAAATAAGATCTACAATTATTGTCTTAGGTGGCCTCATGTGGTTTGTAAATACAAGGACAAGTTGGAGCAAATTGAGAGAGTTGATTAGAATCAATCAAGATTACAATATGTTTCAGGACAAGGATGGAGTAGTTAAGAAGAAGATTCGTGAGCTGCAGGTTGAGCATGCAAAGGTTCACTTTGTCAGGAAAACTCTTATGGATACCTTCTAGAAAGTAAAGGATCATACTGAATGCAAACTGGAGCAGCTGATTGAAGTTCTGAAGAAAGGAGAAAAGCTAGAAGAAGCCATTACCATTCATGAATCCCTTGTCTAGGTCATCAAAAGGACATAAAAAAAATAGTCTAATAATAGCTATTGGGATTGTAGTGGACTCTTGGAAGAAATTTCTTCTGGAGATGAAAGATAAGTATAAAATAATTTTTTGAATTTAGGAACAGTTGCAATTTCTTGATCAATTGGGGGAGAGAATGCAGTGAGAGAGAGTGCAATAAAAATATTAAGCAAGAGAGAAATTAGTGGAAGTTTTTTCATTAATGTCAAAGGGGGAGAGAATGCAATGAAAAATACCTTGACATCCAAAGGGGGAGTAGTGTTTTGTTATGTTTTGAAGCTTTGAGTTTTGGTTCCAACACTTAGTCATTTTTCACTAAGTGTTGCCATCAATGCCAAAGGGGGAGATTATTGGCATATGGATATGGGAGATTGTTTTTGGCTTCTAGTGTTGTCATTGATGGCAACTAGAGTCATTAGTGTGGTCCACAGTTTAGAAGTAGCTCATACTAGCTGAAAAAGTAGAAGATAGTATACTATCAACAGAAAGCATGAAGAACAGGGTATTTGATTGATAAGTTGGTCTAAATACTTCAACGAATCATTATTTTGTTGTGTGGATCCCTATGGAAGCTTGTCAAGCATGTATGCTACCTGATTGGTAAGTTTTTTATTGTTGCATTGATCAGTGTATGAGCTTGGAGATTTGGTAGAATGACTTATTGTTTATTTTCTCATTATGGCCAACCTGGTGTATATAGTGTGTCATAGAAGTATAAGAAGTAGTTGTTTACAAATTTCTTGTGTTGGGAATTTTGATTTGGGTCCCTACTATAGTCTAGCTTGTTAGGGTTAGAGATGGCAGATCTAACAATTAAATGTAGATTTAATTAACAAAATAGAGAAACTAAAACATTCACAGAATAAATCATAACATAAAATTTAACGTTGTTCACCCAATCTGGGCTACATCCACCAAACCGCAACCATCCAATACTTTTATTATCCAGTGAAAAAACCTATTACAATCTTGCGAATAATCGCGTTTTTCATCATCCTGAAAATACCCATCCGAACCCCTTTTTACCAAGCTTAGAAGCTTCCAGATTTTAGGGTTCTACAAAATCAGATTTTTCTTTTTTCATTAATTTTTCTCTTTTTTGGTGATCACGCATAAAAGTAGGAAGAACATTTTTCTCAGGGGCTGTCACCCCCGAACCCCCACCCGGCCCCAAACCCTGGCAAGGTCAGGGGGCCAGGATGTACAGTATACCATGGGCTATACATTATAGCATGATCAGTCACCACATACCAACAATCTCCCACTTGGAGACTGATCAGGCTCCATACCAACACAATCTCCCACTTGGAGACTGATCCTGGATGACACTGCTGCAATTACAACTCCCACTGGAAATAAGTACCTTGGACCCTGCTGCTTTGTTATACTTGAATTCAACCTTGAAGACCAACCAAAGTTGAAGTGGAGCTCAGCTTCTCCCTTGTCACTGCCTTTGTAAACATATCCGCTAGATTGACATCTATGTGTATCTTGTCTAGCTTGACCTATCCATTCTCCAACACTGACCGAATGAAATGATATCTCAACTGTATGTGTTTTATTTTAGAATGCAAGGAAGAATTCTTTGCAAGATGTATATCACTCTAACTGTCTGTAAACAAATAATTTCCAGCCTATTGTTTTCCCAACTCATCCATAAAAAGTTGCAGCCATATCATCTCCTTTGTCGCCTCTGTCGCAGCAACATACTCTGCCTTTGTGGTGGATAGAGCAACCACCTTCTGCAAGTGAGAAATCCAACTCACTGCTGTCCCACCAACTGTAAATACATAACCTGTGGTACTTCATCTGGTATCTATATCCCTTGCTAAATCTGAGTGAACATAGCCTTTTAAATCAGTATTAGAGCCCCCAAAACATAAACAATTATTAGATGTACCTCTCAAATACCTGAGAATTCATTTTACTGCATTCTAATGCTCAACTCCGGGATGAATCAAATACCTGCTAAGAACTCCTACATCATGTGCAATATCCAGTCTAGTGCATACCATGGCAAACATTAAACTGCCTACAGCTGAAGCATATGGTACCTTGGACATTTTTTCTTCCTCCTCTTGTGTCTTTGGACACATATCCTTAGTCAATTTGACATGACTAGGCAAAGGTGTGCTGACAGCTTTTGCATTCTCCATATGAAATTTTTGCAACACCTTTTCAGCATAATTAGCCTGAGATAAAAACAATTTTCTGGTTTTCCTATCTCTACAAATTTTCATACCAAGGATTGTTTTGCTGCCCCCAAATCCTTCATAGCAAAAGACTTTGCTAACTGTTGTTTCAACTCTCTTATGTGGTCCATGTTAGACCTAGCTACAAGCATGTCATCAACATATAAATACAAAATAATGTAGCTATCATTATCCAACCTCTGAAAATAAACACAGTGGTCAGAATTACACCTTATGTAGCCTTGCTCAGCCATAAAACTGTCAAATTTCAAATACCATTGCCGAGGTGCTTGCTTCAAGCCATATAAACTTTTCTTCAATCTGCACACTAGTTTCTCCTTACCTTTGACCTCAAATCCTTGTGGTTGTTCCATATAAATTTCCTCTTCAAATCACCATGGAGCGTTGTTTTAACATCAAGTTGTTCTAAATGCAAATCTTCAATAGCCACAATACTTAAAACAATATGAATAGAAGTCATTTTAACAACAGGAGAAAAAATCTCATCAAAATCAATACCCTTTTTCTGTGCAAATCCCTTTACAACTAATCTGGATTTAAAATTTTTCTTACCTCCATCCTCCTCCTATAAATCCATTTGTTTGGTAAAGCCTTTTTACCTGCAGGCAACTTGCATAAATCCCAAGTCTGATTTTCCAGCAAGGAGTCCATTTCTTCTTTCATTCCATGCTCCCACTGAACCTTTGTATCCACCTGTATAGTTTCATCATAATATTCCGTTCACCAACATCAAGCAATTTAATAGTATACAAAGAGGGAGAGAATCTTTCTAGAGGTCTGCCTCTAACCTGAAGATCGCCTACCGTGAGTTTGTGGTATTTGTTACGTTGTTGTTTCCCTCAAAGATGAGGGAACCACCTAAACATCATTGTTTGAGTATCATCCAACACTACAATCTTTTCCTTTCTCATGCCTTCTAAGCAAACATCTGTACAACACTTTCTCATTGAATATGACATCCCTGCTTCTCACAATTTTTTGATTTTCAAATCCCAAAGCCTATAACCAAATTCATCAATGCCATATCCAACAAATAAACATTTCTTTGATTTTGCATCAAGCTTGGTTCTATTTTCAGAATCTATATGTGCAAATGCTTCACAACCGAAGGTTTTGAGAAAAGAATAACTCACCTTCTTACCTTTCCATGCTTCCTCTAGAATACCACAACCCAGAGGATTAGAAGGACCTATGTTGATTAAATAAATAGCAGTGTTTATAGTCTCTGCCCACATTTTTAAAGGCAGTCCAGCATGCAATCTCATAGTCCGTGCACGCTCCATTATTGTCCTATTCATGCGCTCAGCCACTCCATTTTTCTGTGGAGTCCTTGGAACCATTTTCTGCCTATGAATACCATTAGAGAAACAATAATCTTCAAACTCTTTACTGCAATACTAACCTCCATTATCAGATCTGAGACATTTTAACCTTTTTCCCATCTCATTCTCAACCAAGCTTCTCCATTTTTCAAAAGTTTCAAATACTTCAGATTTATACCTAAGGAAATAAATCCATACCTTTCTAGTTGCATCATCAATGAATGTAACATAATACAGAGAGCCACCAAGAGAAGATACCGAGTCGTCCCCATACATCCGCCTCCCACAAGCTCCATTTCTCATCTTTCTTTTTGCTTCCCATCATTGAGAAAACTAATTCTCTTTTGTTTTCCATACACACAACTTTCATAGAACTCCATATTAACACATTTTAGACCTCGTAAAACATTCTTTGAATGAAGTACTTTCATACCTTTTGCACTCATATGCCCAAGTCTATTATGCCACAGTGTTAATTCAGAGTCCACAACAACTGTATGATCTTCTACCTGCTGAACTACAACAACTGTTCCTAAACATTGATCTTTTTTCGTAATAATTAAAGTAGAAGGAACAGTATGACCTATACAA
>VDFB02193867.1:499293947-499459580 GCA_007258455.2 Sequoia sempervirens | reverse complement strand
GTGAGATATTTCCTACACATGATAATCGAAACCTAGCTTCATCTGATACCACTTGTTAGGGTTAGAGATGGCAGATCTAACAATTAAATGTAGATTTAATTAAAAATAGAGAAACTAAAATATTCTGAGAATAAATCATAACACAGAATTTAACGTGGTTCACCCAATCTGGGCTACATCCACCAAACCGCAGCCATCCAATACTTTTATTATCTAGTGAAAAACCCTATTACAATCTTGCGAATAATCACATTTTTCATCATCCTAAAAATACCCATCCGAACCCCTTTTTACCAAGCTTAGAAGCTTCCAGATTTTAGGGTTCTACAAATTTGGATTTTTCTTTTTTCATTGATTTTTCCCTTTTTCGGTGATCACGTGAAAAAGTAGGATCAGCAGGGGGCTAGGATGTACAGTATACCATGGGCTATACAGTATAGCATGATCAGTCACCACATACCAACATAGCTGACTTGTGTGGGTACACATTAATTCTAATTGGTGAATTGAGCCAACATGTGGAAGAATATTATAATTTGTTTGAAGCTGACATATAGTAATGAAATCTTGTTAGTGGATATATATATGAGATTGGATGATTCTGTAAGGAAATTTTTGGAGCGCATCTAGTGAAAAATCCATGCAGTAGTGTCTTCGGTAACATTCATTTTGATTAGGTTGCCTCAAAGACACGTACAACTATGTCCTAAAGTGGAAAGAGACACAATTATTTCCACATTGATCCTTCTAAGAGAAACATATGTATATTCAACAACAATTAACAACATAGATGAAAGACACTACAGAAAATAGAACACAAAGATTTTACATGGGGAAAACCATTTTGGGTAAAAACCCCACTCTCCAAAGTTCGAGCCATTGTATTATTCAGCAACAACAATTACAATACAATTGTAGGCTCTTAGCCTTTTCAGAGATTACATCTTGTTTATCTGGATACAACTAGTAGCAAACACCTCTAAAGAGATCAACCATAGCAATGATGTTCAAAAGAGATTCTAGCATAATCCTGCCTCTCTCACTATCTACCTCGACCTCATGGCTCTAGCCTTTCAACCAGCCACTTGACCTTTCTCTATCAATCCCTCTCTGGCTCTCAGCTCTTCAGCTTCTCGACTTGTCAACCTCTTTCTCTTACTCTTTACAAAATGTCCAATGCATACATATATTCATTCATTCTTAACAGGATCTCTGTGAATCCGTTCAAGATCACACTTTAGCAATCTACCAACTCAGCATCCCTATCATCGTAGATGTTTCCACTCCTATGCAAATTTTTCCTTTAAGACCACTCAGAAAATCCAACCGCCAACCATTTGAATTTTTCTTCCTCTGATTGGTCCACGTGCACTATGTAAGACAATCTTCACTCAGTCAATAGTGATCAAATTGTGTCGCATGTTGGTGAGACACTAGAAGTGTCTCCTCGATGCCACAAGACCTGATTACACGTTGTCACCAGGAGTCCTCTCTGTCGACAAGAGGTTCCACCGAGCTTACAAGTTACATCGACCTCAGCAAGCACATCAGTGAGACTATCGCTATCACCAGGAGTTCACATCGAATCTTCAAGTTATATTGAAACCCAAATAGTGGCCAAGAGTCATATTGATATCAGGTTTCCCATCGGCAAGACAATCGCTCTTCGCCAAGAGATAATATAGATGCCTCCATGTTACTCCAAAGTCTCCTATCGGCCAGACATTCCATCTTTGCTAAGACTGAGCTCAGGAGTCATATCGAACACATTCAAGAGTCGGTGAGACTTATCATCTTTGCCAAGACCTTATACTGAGGTCTTAAGTCACCCTGAGCACTGCATTCACCAGTCGGCAGGACTTATGTCTTTTGCCAAGACTACATATCGAGCGCCCATGTCTTGCCGAGTCAGCAAGACATTTGATTTCTCCAAGACCTTTCACTGGGCACCGAGAGCTACACCGATGACTTTAGTTGCATCCTCATCGGTGAGACCAACAACTATCACCAAGACTTCACGCCGAAGTCTCCAGGTTAACCCCAAGCTCACCTTTCCCCAAGAATCACATTGAACACATTCCACACCATCAGTGAGACAAATTCCCATTGCCAAGACTTCATAGTGAAGCCTTCAGGTCATACCGATGTGTTCCACTGTCGGCGAGAGAATCAACCTTTGGCAAGATTTCTTACCAAGGTTTCCATGATATCTCGAAACCACTTCTCGCCAAGAGTCACACCGAATCGATGATCCCACAAGTTGTCGGCGAGACTTTCGATATTCAATGAGACATCATATCAAAACAAGCCTTTCAGCCAAGGGTCGTCTCAATATCTCCGAAGGTTACATTGTCGCCAAGACAATCCTTCATCGCTGAGACTTCATATTGTGACCCTTAAGCTACTTTGAGTGTATACAGTCGGCTAGACATCTCCCAGTCACCAAGATATCTTCCCAAATGTTGAAGTCACCCCGATGACTACAATCGGCGAGACATCTCCCTGTCACTAGGACCACATACCGACACACATGAGTTACCCTGATGGCTCCAGGAGAAAACATATCGGTGAGACAACCCTCCATCGCTAAGACTTCATATCGAAGCAAACAAGTTACATCGATGACTCCGGTCGCCATAGGTCACACCGACATTAGCTAGGCACCCGATAACAAACCCTTTTGTCGCCAAGACATTCACTCTGCAAAGGGTTATAGTGAATGCACCAGGTCATAGTGATAGGATTTTTGACAAGACAGAAGCAGAGTCACAACGACATGAGCAATAGCAAGATTACTGAACTGTTAGTTGGCTAGACACCATGAATGTCACAGTGAACATGCTTTCTCAAAAGATTCAGCCTATGAGATTGAGGCACATTTTCCAAAAATCTCCCACTTGACGAAGATCACACAGGAACCTCCAAAGCAACCAGGAACTAAGATCACACTAGCTCCACCAGTTCAAACCTTGCAATAATCAAGACTCCCAATCAACATGATTCAACAGATAACAGTCCACAAGACAATCTACAACAAAGACCAGGCATCCAACTGCAACTCACTGACCAACAAAGCAACCGATCATAGTCATCTAGGAAAAATCATAGATCTCAACATGCTCTCATGCTCTATCAAGAAAATAACTCCAACATCCAAGATGTTCACCTTCAGACAACAATCCTATCATCTTCCATCATGCCACCTGTGGAAGAAGAATACAAAGCCAAGGTGTATAAGCACCATTCCAATGAACACAAGCAAAAGATCCCAGTGATCTCACCAACAAGATACTGCTACCACTTCACTATGCTCAAATGCTATATAGAAGCAAACCAAAACATAACCATGAAGTCTTATCTAGAACCAAGAAATAAAACATCAGTTAGAACAACAATCAGACTGATTGCTCCCATCCAACTGATAAACCCACATGACTAAAAATAGCACCCATAGCTCGTGCTATACCATCCAATTTCACATACCTCATAGGTATCAACATTAGTAAAATTCTTCCAATCTATTAATAGAAAATACAAGTTCTGGCATCAACCAGTCAATGAAGACAAGACACATACAGGAACTCCCACTGCTAGAGTAATTCAGATCTTAAAGATCAAAAGGCACAACAAGTCTACCAATTTCAGCACATAGAAAATGTAACCATGTAGTGCCAAGGAAATATCCACAATGATATATACATCTTGCAACAAACCGTCACAAGAGACATTTCTCTAACCACAAGCCTTCATGGCCACAGAGAGAAACTCTGCACATCATCTTCCTATAGAACATCCTTCTACATACACTTCTAACAACCAGCTATGACAAGAATAATCTTCTTCACATCCCAAAAGAAAACCTTAACAACATCCATTCATTCAATCACCAAGATCAACTTTAAAAACATGGATGCAAGCTTTTCAAAGAAGATCAAGCTACTTCATTCCCCATTTCAGGAAATCAGCCCATACAACATCTCCTACCAATTCTCATTAGTAACAAGAGGATAAAAGAAATTGTACAACTTCTGCTATGAATCTTCTAGAATCATTAAACAGTAATTCAAGATCCATATCATGAAAGTAAACTTAATAAAACACATCTAAAAAATATAATGGGCCAAATACCTTTCAGATAAGCTGCCGACTAGACCAAGAGTGGGAACTAGAATACTCCTTTCAGGATATGCAAGTCATCATGACTAATCCAAGAGCAATCTCCTCATAGGTCTCTTATTGAACTCACGTTCAACCAAGGTGAAGGCTTCTTGGACTTTCTGTTGAACAACTTTAACAAAAGTAACAAGCAGCAACACATCTCTCATAAGAGAACAAACAACCTCACCTTATTCTTCATGTACCCATGAGTACTAGCAACCAATCATCTCATGCTAAACTTCAACTGCATTACTACAATATCATGAAGTATTAATCAAATAATAAAAGCACTCAATACACAAAGAATTTCCAGACCACTGTCAAAGTTCCAATCAATTGAATCAGGAACTTATCATGACATCATGATCTACACATCCCCATAGGAGATCCCATGCTTTAGGTGACTTTTCCATTGTCTCAAGTACAATGCACAATGCCAAAACTCTAGTGTACAAGCAAGAGTATACCATGACATAAGCAAATAGACTCAAAAACAACATCACCTATCAAGCACCACCAACACCTTAGCCAAAGACTCCAAGCATCTTCCGTGGTTCCAAGATGTTGCACATCTTCAAATAATGTCCATGCAAAAGTGCAAGAACCCTTCTACAAGACTAAAGAAGACCAATCACCACCATGTGATGAACCCACAGTCACTGCTAGAGCTCCCACTGAGATGTGACATATGAGCTCTCCAAGAATCATGACCACCTACTACAGGTTCCCAAAACCAACTATTCAGGCACTCAATAGTATCCATCCTCTCATCTCAAAGCAAACACCAATGCACAAGTGACCACAGACAAGGCCAGCTAACAAGTTTGTACCAACAATTAATCAACCTTGTGGATATAGACAGTCCACATCCAAGTTGTCTCATAGAAAACATGTAGGTAATGACAACCCACAACATTGCACAACCCGTAGATCCATTCAAAAAAAATGTGCAAACCCATCATTGCATTGGAAATTGCATCACTAAGATATCAAAGAAAATAACCATGTAGACAACATGACTCAAACACTAGATCACACCAGATCTAACTTGCCAAACATGTCCACAACAAGCACCATAATCAAGGAACACCACCACAAGAATGTTGAGTGATAACTCACTTACCAACACTCCCATGCAGAGAAGAAAACATACCTCCTCAAACCATGCACCAAGCATGCATGCAGACCTACAACTATCTCATCCAGGAACACCCCAAAAGGCCAATACCTAGACAATAGCTTAACAACAACTCCACATGATCACAAGTTTTGCTTAACCATGTAAAACCTGCAAAACCACAGAGCCATACAAGTACAAAACATCCTTAGAAAGGAAACAATAGTTCAAGAGAATCCAGACCCCTTTCAGGCTAGCTCTAAACCACCAACATGTACATGCATCCGAGAAAGAGAGAAAGGTTATTTCAAAAGATTGCAAATCATTTAATGATTAACTTCATAGCCTTCAAGCATTCGAGGTTAATAGGAAACAATGCCTTCCAACACCAGGAACCACCACCTAGCATAATCACTCTGAAAAATCCACCTCATACTTCAAGGTTAAACCTCTACCAGCCAGGAGACACAAAACACAACATGATCAACTCCTTTTTCCATCTTGACCAACCTTCAAGTTGCATGCTATCTCAAAATACCACAAGGCTTCCACTCATCAAAGGATCAATCCATCAGTCCATTCCTCCAGATTTCTTCCAGCCCATCAAGCTAAGAAATCTTCACAGGAGAAATATCCAGAACCAACAACCAAAAGAAGGCTTTGATACCACCTGTAAGGAAATTTTGGGAGCGCATCTAGTGAAAACTCCATGCAGTAGTGCCTTTGGTAACATTCATTTCAATTAGGTTGCCTCAAAGACACATACAACTATGTCCTAAAGCAGAAATAGGAAGTTATTTCCACATTGATCCTTCTAAGAGAAACATATGTAGATTCAACAATAATTAACAACACAGATGAAAGACACTACAGAAAATAGAACACAAAGATTTTACGTGGGGAAAACCCTTTCGGGTAAAAAACCCCTCTCCAAAGTTTGAGCCATTGTATTATTTAGCAACAACGGTTACAATACAATTGCAGGCTCTTAGCCTTTTCAGAGATTACCTCTTGTTCATCTAGATACAACTGGTAGCAAAAACCTCCAGAGCGATCAACCATAGCATTCATGTTTAGGAGAGATTCCAGCATAATCCTGCCTCTCTCACTATCTCCCTCAACCTCATGGCTCTGAACTTTCAGCCAGCCACTCGGCCTTTCTCTATCAATCCCTCTCTGGCTCTCGGCTCTTCAGCTTCTCAGCTTGTCAACCTCTTTCTCCTACTCTTTACAGAACATCCAATGCATACATATATTCATTCTTTCTTAATAGGATCTCTGTGAATCGGTTCAAGATCACACTTTAGCAATCTACCAACTCAACATCCCTATCGTCGTAGATGTTTCCACTCCTGTGCATATTTTTCCTTTCAGACCGTTCAGAAAATCCAACCGCCAACCTTTTGAATTTTGCTTCCTCTGATTGGTCCACGTGCACTACGTCCGACAGTCTTCACTCGGTCAATAGTGATCAACTTGTGTCGCATGTCGGTGAGACACTAGAAGTGTCTCCCCGATGCCACAAGACTTGATTACACATTGTTGCCAAGAGTCCTCTCCATCGACAAGAGGATCCACTGAGCTTAGAAGTTACATCGACCTCAGCAAGCACATCAATGAGACTATCACTATCGCCAGGAGTTCACATCAAGTCTTCAAGTTATATCGAAACCCAAATAGTCACCAAGAGCCATACTGATATCAGGTTTCCCATGGGAAATACAATCACTCTTCGCTAAGAGATAATATAGATGCCTCCATGTTACTCCAAAGTCTCCTATCGGCCAGACATTCTATCTTCACTAAGACTGAGCTCAGGAGTCATACCGAACACATTCAAGAGTCAGCGAGACTTATCATCTTCGCCAAGACCTTATACCGAGGTCTTAAGTCACCCTGAGCGCTGCATTCACTAGTCGGCAAGACTTATGTCTTTCGTCGAGACTACATACCAAGCATTCATGTCTTGCTGAGTCGGCAAGACATTTGAATTCGCCAAGACCTTTCACCAGGTGCCGAGAGCTACATCGATGACTTCAGTTGCATCCCCATTGGTGAGACCAACACCTGTCGCCAAGACTTCACACTGAAGTTTCTAGGTTACCCCGAGCTCACCTTTTGCCAAGAGTCATGCCGAACACATCCCACACTGTCGATGAGACAAATTCCCATCACCAAGACTTCATAGCGAAGCCTTCAGGTCATACCGATGTGTTCCACTATCGGTGAGAGAATCAACCTTCGGCAATAATTCTTACCAAGGTTTCCATGATATTCCGAAACGACTTCTCGCCAAGAGTCACACCGAATTGATGATCCCACAAGCTATCGACAAGACTTCCGATATTTGATGAGACATCATATCGAAACAAGCCTTTCGGCCAAGGGTCATCCCGATATCTCCGAAGGTTACATTGTCGCCAAGACAATCCTTCATCGTTGAGACTTCATATCGAGACCCTTAAGCTACTCCGAGTGTATACAGTCGGCCAAACATCTCCTAGTCACCAAGAGATCTTCAAAAATTTGCAAGTCACCCCGATGACTACAATCGGCGAGACATCTCCCTGTCACTAGGACCACATACTGACACACTTGAGTTACCCCGATGGCTCCAGGAGAAAACATATCGGTGAGATAACCCTCCATCAATAAGACTTCATATCGAAGCAAACAGGTTACACCAATGACTCCAGTCACCATAGATCGCACTGACATTTGCTAGGCACCCGATAACAAACCCTTATGTTGCCAAGACATTCACTCTGCAAAGGGTTACAATGAATGCACCGGGTCATAGCGATAGGATTTTTGGCAAGATAGAAGTGGAGTCACAGTGTCATGAGCAATAACAACATTACTGAACTGTCAGTCAGCCAGAAACCATGAATGTCACAATGACCACGCTTTCTCAAAAGATTTAGCCTGTGAGATTGAGGCACATTTTCCAACAGATTCATTTTTCAAGAGTGTGTGAAGAAGTGTGAAAGTGTGTGAATGGTTTTAGAGTAGATGTGTGTGTGAGTATTAGAAGGGTTTTAGAAAGGAAAAAACTAAACCAGAGCATAGCAAACACAAAGTTAGTTAGAAGGGAAGGAGATCATTTTAATTGAGCCTCATTGGAACTAAATCCAGGCATTTGAAATGTTATTTTAATAGTTCAACTTTTTTTTGTATTCTCAAATATTTTGTAAGGTAGTGAACCTTCCTTATTTTGAACAAAGTATAAATTGTGGATTAATCTCCATTGTGGTTTTTCCCCTAATAGGGTTTCCACGTAAAATATTGGTGTTATGGTGTTCTTTAATGTGTTTTCATGTATCCTTTTGTTTATATGCTATGGATGTTATTAAAGTTTAAATATAGTTGTTGATAGTTTAAGATCTGATTTAAAATTCAAATATTGTGGAACACTAATTCACCCCCCCTCTTAGTGTTGCTAGTGTCGAATAGCTTTCACCACACAGTTATCATGGTACAGGTTCTACTACCGAGTGGGTATTGCTTTCACCATACACTTACTTACTACTCTAGCATTCCTTTCCAAATTGGGGTCTGACTGAGGCATGCCCCTATATAGCTACCCAACAACTTTCTCCTTGGTATTTTGTGTGTAGGTCATGAAAGAGAGCTTGGAGTGAAGAATTGAGTGTTCAAAAAAGAGGGTAAGATTTCTCCAAGCATCGTAATATTTCCTTTGGTATTTGGTTTTCTAGTCAATTAAGTAACCTTGTATGAATCATTCTTGAGTCTATAAGTAGGACTTCTTTTTTTCCATTGAGTTATTGATTTCTCTATTGCTTAGTGTTAGAACAACAAAATTTTGAGAATTTCATGGCCACACATACCTGTTAGTTCCCAAAAATGTCCTTACCATATGCACATGAATCCGCTTTGCATAACAAATTTTCCCATATTTTATCATTTGGTCCCATAGAATTCACCTTTTTTGTGTATTTCAATGTGTAAACCATATCGGCATAACATGATGCAGGTTTCACTGATCCAAGAAGCATTTTATACTAATGTGTCTTTTGAAATCTATCGGCAAGATATCAAGAGAGTCTTACCTATGTTATTTCATTTGGTAATACAAACGGGCATGAAATGTTCATTAAAACAAGTCATAGTGATTACATTTGTGTCTCACCGATGAAATGCAAAGAGCTATGTCACTAAGACAAGAGTCATCAGAGTAACATCTTGCAGCGTTCGTTTGATCTTGTCGACAAAGTAATGATAGATTCCGTCATTGTCATTGATCTGAGGTCTTGGAGTTCTGCTGACCCCCAGAGTCATAGCGATATGTTTGATTATTGATGAGAAAAGCTTTGTCGGAGAGAGCTAGGAAGCTCATGTCGAATGAAGTTCCATCGGCAGGAAAACCATTGTGTGTCGGCGATCAAAGTTGACAAAGGATAAATCTCGATAGAACACAATTATGTGAGCGGAGGAACAATTTCCTAACCTTCAATGTCACAGTGATACACTCATGACTAAAGGGATAGCTATCAGTGAGACTCAGAACATTGGTAGGACTACATGATAACTTGGTGATGGATGCGAAAGTATAGATAGGCTATCGGTGAAACTCAATGCATCGATGAAACTACATGATATCAAAGCAATATAAAATCTGTGGTAGTCAGAGAGACTCAGAATGTTAGTGTGACTATAAGACATCATAGAAGATGTCTACTGAATGTTTGAAAATGGCTTGAATGAAATAACTGCCCTGGATGTGAATGCAAGTGGATGCAATTGTTCATGTGGCCAATATATAAAACCCATTTTTGATAGCAGAAAAAAGAGAGAAAGAAAATATAGTAGATCATAATGTTGAATTTTGAGACTATGATGCATGTAAAAAATGATGGAGATTTCAATTGAATTCATCTGATTTGGTGGCATTTTTCTGGTTTTAGTTATCTGTTGTGATAATTAAAAGTATTGTTGAAGTTGTCTCCAAGGTTGATATTTTCTAATTGTTTAAACTAATAATATCAAGGATATTTTTTCAATTTTATCAGTGCACATTTTTTGTAACTGTATGGTTGGATTAATTGGGTCTTTCAATGAAAGATTAAATAAAACAATCATAGTAATTAGGGAATCTCATTCAGATCATTAAGAAGAACTTAGTAGTCATATTCCTGCATGTTTATACCAGTTATAAATTTAAAACCTATATGCAAAACAATTTGAATTTTTGTTAGAGAGAAGTTACTCATTTCATATTTTCATTTGACTCCATATACCCAATAAGGCACTAGTCTCTATTATTTCACTATTTAATTTCACTCATTTTTACATATGGGCATATTTAATATTTTCCTTGATATTGCTTATACAATTTATACCAAACTAAAACTCGTTTATCCACTCCTATTTTCCAGTGTGGGTAAATTTCTTTAGGAAATGAACAAAGGTCAAGTTTTCTTTATTCAAATAGGCATACCTACCTAGGTTTAGAAAAACCTAAAGAGTAGAAGGTTCAATTCATTTGGCCTTGTATGATACCCTGAAACGTTGTGAGAACTTGGCAACTTCTCGTGGTTCAAACCTTGCATTTTTGAGAGATAACAAATTGGTGACTTCGCTAGGGACTTATTGCAGGTTATCTAGTTGAAGATCATCATATAGTCATTAAAGAAAAATTCATAATTTGAGAAGTTTCTAAAAAGGTGATTTCGCTGGGGGATAAAATCAAGAGTAGTTTCATTTTTCTCACTTTTCACAAAGTGAGTGGCGACTCTAACAAAGACATTGCATCAATTCAACATGAATGATACAAGGTCCCAATACAAAGGAGGTCCTTCTGGAGATCCTTCTAGGAATAGTAAGTGAACACATAAGGGTGATAAGGATGATAAGGGTAAAAAGAAAGAGGATGAAATGTGTATAACGAATAAAGACAAAGCATCAAGACCACATTGTGAGACATATGACCATTATGATACATGGAGAGATAATTTAAGTGTAAAACCTTGTACCCCTGAAGAACAAAGAAATCCTTTTTATAATCCTCAGAAACATGCAGAGTTCGATGCTAAACTCTAAGCTAAATGAATCAGATATCAATATGAATATGATCAAAGAATGGAGGGTAATCAAAGTGAGCCTATTGATCATGTAATTCCTCAAGAAAACTATGAGTTCTCAACTCGCCAAGAAGTAGAAGCACAGGTTGAGTTTCATAAAAAATAAGTAGAAAGGGAAAAATTTGAATAGGAAAAGATCCAAATGATAAAAGCAATCCAAGAATTGAAATAGCAGAAGGCCCAAATTGATGCTTAGACAACTAGTTTTTCAAAGTATATACCACCTCAAATGCAGGGAAATGATAATACAAGGCCTTCAAACCCATCAAAGGCTCCTCAGAGTCATGTGAGAAATCAATACAAGCAACCAAACCATCCACCGTTAATTGCATCACAACATACAAATATACAACCACCTCATGGTCAACAATTTGTGCCATATCTTCATACACAATACAATATCCAATGTACCAGTATTAGCACGTTTATAACCCTCCCCCTTAGTAATACACAACAATTATCAAAAAAATTGATTTGATAGGGTTTCAATTATACCCTTACCCTATGGACAACAGTTGGAGAAGTCTTGTTCCTAAGTTTACAGGGAGCAGTGCAATTACTGTTGAAGATCATTTGAGGAATTTTAATGCTTTTATCCAAGACCTAGATATAGCATATGAAGACTTACATATGAGGTTATTCATGATGTCACTCACTGAAGAAGCTAGGGATTGGTTCAATGGCCTTCCAATAGCTTCTATTGATTCTATCCAAGAATTTCAGTATCGATTTCTTGAACAATACGGAAATATATGTGCACCAAATGCTACTTTGCATGAACTAGTACGGATTCAAAAAAAATAGAATGAGTGAATTTATGATTTTAACTGGAGATTCAATAGATTGCAGAATAAAATACCACCTAGGTCAAATTTGCCAAACTCTGTAGCATTGAATATTTATTTGAATGCATTTGATCCAAAAACAGGGTATGAACTAAGAAACAGGTTTCCAAGAGATTTAGCTGAAGCCCAAAAGATAGCACTAACCTTTGAAAACAATAGGAAAGCTACTAGGATGATTAGTAAGAGAGACAATCCTAGGGTTCCTTATCAAGCCAATAATTATTAGTACAAATAGGAGAACATGTACAAAAATGAGAGGCCTTGGTTATATGACATGCCTTACAATACAAATTGGAAGGATGGAAAACCTGTAATGGATAGACCAAGGAACAAAGAAACACCTGATCCATTAAGGAAGAAGGGGGCATATATGGTTAATAATAATATTTGGTGTGAAGGTTGTGATGGGCCACATTCCCCAAACCACTGTGTTGTAGCCTAAGAAATGCAGGAAGAAGGGATGCTAGCGGGTAGTAGTGGAGAAGATCACTCAGTATTTTTGACTTCAAATACTTCTTATATTGTTGAGGAGGAGTATTCATCTTCAAAAGATGAAGGTTGTGAGTATGATGTTTCAAATCAAAGGTGTAATGTCCACATGGCTGAACAATAGGTTTTTTCTAATTCTGAAGAATATTGTGCAAAACAATACTCTATTGAGGTGCCTGCTCAATGCGATATAAGGAGACCCATTGATGAAGAAATAAAAAGGTTAACCATTTTTGTGGTTGAACAATCAAAGAGAAAGTATTGGTTAATAAATAGGATAGTGAATGAAAAGGAAGGTGCTCCCAGCAAAACATTCATGAAAGATAGAGAAGTAACACCAAGAGTTTTGAAGAGAACAAAAAATAAGCAACATGACAAGAACGAACAAAAGCTTGTTCAGAAAGAAGAGAACAAAGAGCTATAAAAAGAAAAGTAGAAACTTGTCCAAAAGGAAGAATCCAAAAGAGAAGTATTAGAGAAAAATAAAATGGTTAAGACAGAGGGTTCTTCATTTGAGTTTTCTCAGGCTTTATCTCAGGTAAAAATGTATGTTCCACTGCTTGAGATGATGAGAATAAAGGAATATAGAGATAGTGTGATACAATTGATATCAAATGGAAACAAGAAAAGTGTAAATTCTGAAAATCAAATGGCCACTAAATCATTTAATAAACAAGAGAAAGTGATTGTCCTTGAAGTGTGCTTAAATGATGTATTGGTAAATTCCCCACAAGTTGAACCTTTTTTCACCACACTGCTTATAAATAACAAACTGTTGAGGAATTGCATGATAGACTTTGGTGTTGCAATTAATATCATGCGACTAGGAGTTATGAAACAACTTGGTATGTGGGTAGATACTAATGAAGGGAAATGTTATGCAATGGATAGTCGGCCTATTCTAGTAGTAGGTGTCATGAAAGATGTTGAAGTCAAACTAGCTACTTATCCTCACGTGGCTTACAATATAGATATAATTGTAATTGATACCCCTCCTCAGTTTGCAATGCTCTTATCAAGACAATGGATAGTAGTAATTGGGGGAAATGTCCAATTTGATTTATCTTATGCAACAATTCCAGTGAACAGTCAAGAAGTTAAGCTGTACAGGGAGCCAAGGATGAACCCAATTGTATATTGTGTACCTCAAAATCAAGTCAATTGATTTTGTGATATGGATCTTGGGAATTTTAATATAGAACCAGCTCAGCTAGAATTAGTCAATATTGATCCAATTGATAAGCATGTTGCAAAAAACTGTGATGGCGTGTGGAAAATGTACTTTGATGGAGCTTGCAACCAAGAAGGTAACAGAGCAGGAATAGTGTTTGTTTCCCCTGAAGGAGTTACTTTTAAATATTCATTTTCTCTACCATTTGAATGTACGAACACTATAGCAGAATATGAAGCTTTACTAATAGGATTGAATATGGCTGTAAAACATAAGATCAAGCTGCTAGTTGTTCTAGGGGATTCTAAGCTTGTTGTTTCTCAAATTAAATCAAAATATGCAACAAAACACAAGAGGCTGAAGCAGTACAGGAATGTTGTCTGGGATACAGTTGAATTTTTTGATGCTTTCTCCATTGAATGGATTGAGAGGTCAAAGAACATAATGGCAGACTTTTTAGTCAATGTAGCACTAAGAAGAGATGACATCACATTGGCTGGAGTATCTCAGATTGAGTTCAAAGCAAGAACCATTGTGCCTGACAATATATATAGTTGGCAGGTTTTTAATGATGATGCTGACCTCTTGAAGTTTCTTCACTGTATAGATCAATATGAAGCTCAAGAAGTTGATTTGAATGCTTTTTTTGAAGAAGTAGATGGAAAGTAGATAGTATTTGGGAAAGAGGTCTTACAGCTCAAAACTAATAAGCTTCCCAAAGGGCTAGTAGCATTGGAAATGGTATATGATGGAAATGATTGGCCCCTCATGAAGCAGACACTAGTCAAGAGGGAGGATATTGAAGAGATCAATTTAGGGACTGAGTTGGCACCAAAAAGGGTATACATTGGGAAGAAAATAAGCCCGACAATTCAAAGAATTTTGATTGCATTGTTGAGAAAATATAAACATGTGTTTGCATGGTCTTATGAAGATCTCAAAGTGTATAGGGAGGATTTGTTTCAACATGAAATCTCATTGAAGCTAGATGCAAAACCATTCAGGCAGAGGCAAAGACCTATTAACCCAACATTGGAACCAAAAATGTAGGAGGAATTGGTAAAGCTTAAAGATGGGGATATTATCAAACCAATTAGGCATTCAACATGGGTTTTGAACCTGGTTCATGTGAGGAAGAAGAACAGGGATATCAGATTATGTGCGGACTTCAAAAATCTAAACATGACATCCCTCAAGGATAATTACCCTCTACCTAATATGGAAGTTGTACTACATAAAGTAATAGGTTGTGAGTTGCTATCTATGATGGATGGGTTCTCTGGTTACAACCAGGTCAAAGTCAAAGAATCTAAGCAATACAAGACAACTTTTACAACTCCATGGGGAACGTATGTTTATGTGAGAATGCCATTTGGTCTAACAAATGCAAGTGCAACCTTTAAAAGAGCTATGGACATAGCATTTGTAGACTTGATTAATGCTATCATGGTGGTGTATCAAGATGACCTTACTACTTATTTAAAAAGGGTCGAAGATCATGTAGAACATTTGGAAAAGGTATTTATTAAAGCTCTAGAATATGGTATTAGTCCGAACCCTAAAAAATGCCATTTTTAAGTCACAAAAGGTAAACTCTTAGGACATATTGTGTCAAAGGAGGGAATTAGAATAGATCTTGAGAGGGTTGAGGCTATAGATAAAATCCCTATTCCTAAAACTATTAAGGCAATCCAGTCATTTTTTGGACATATCAATTTTGTTAGGAGATTTGTGTCCAATTTTGCTGAAATTATTAAGCCCATATCAAATATGTTAAGGTAGGGACAAAAGGTAGATTGGACTGCAGAAGCACTTGAAGCTTTTGTATCCATCAAAAGGGCCATCAAAGAGGCCCATGTCCTTAAATCTCTAGATTTTTCAGAACCCTTTCAAATATTTTCATTTGCTTCACTGCATACTATAGTTGTTGTCATGTTACAGAAGAATGAGGAGGGTCATGAGCAACCTTTTTATTTTTTCAGAAAATATTTGCAGGGATCAAAATTGAAATATGACATAATGGAGAAACAAGTGTTTTCATTGGTGAAAGCCATAAAAGCTTTTAGATTGTTTCTTGTTGGAGCTAAGGTGATTGCTTATGTCCCTCATGTAGTTGTTAAGGATATATTGACATAGTCAGAAGTAACTGGGAAGAGATGCAGGTGGATTAATAAAATTAAAGAATTTGATATGGAAATACAAATCACCAAATTAGTGAGAGGTTAGGGTTTGGCCAAGTTAATGGCAGAAACAAATATTGAAGCAAATCAAATCTGTAATGTAGAAAATGAAGGAAATGCAATTGCAAGTATTGAGCATACTCCTTGGTATACAAAAATCATGTATTACCTTAGATACATGAAGTTCCCTGAAGGATTAAGTGATAATAAGAGAAGAACCTTGAATCTGCAAGCATCAAAATATGTGTTTATGGAAGGTTATTTATTTTGGAAAAACAGGGACAGGATGTTGTTGCTTTGTCTTGATGAGTCATAGGCCAAGCATGTTTTGAAAGAGATGCATGAAGGGATCTGTGGAGGTCATTATTCTACAAAGACAACTGCACACAAGATTCTCAGGGTAGGTTATTACTGGCCAAAAGTCTTTAATGATTCCTTTTCATATGTAAGAAAATGTGAAGCATGTCAGAAGTTCTCAGGGAGCTTTACCACTCAGACCTATGTAAGTTGATGCCCCTTTTAATCAATGGGGAATTGATTTTATTGGGGAGATACAAGAGAAATCAAGTGGAGGACATAAATGGATCCTAGTAGCTACTGATTACTTCACCAAATGGGTAGAGGCAGTCCCAACCAAGCAAGCAATAATTAAAGTTGTAATAATTTTTTTAATGGATAACATCATTACTATATTTGGTACACCATTCAGATTGATCACAGATAATGGGATGTGTTTTAGATCTGATGAGTTTAAATATTTTTGTAGTACATATGGTATTAGTGTTTCTTATGCAGCTTCTTACCATCCACAAGCTAATGGTAAAGCAAAGTCCAACAACAAAATTATTTTGAAGATCATAAGGAGGATGCTAGGTGGGAATAAGAAGGCTTGGGATTCAAAATTGAGGTTGGCTTTGTGGGATGATAGGATAACTGTAAAAAAGGCAATTGGAAAGTCACCATTTGAATTGGTATATGGAACACAAGCTAGGATGACTTTACAAAATTTGTTATGAGTTTACAAATTTATCCTTCAGGAAGATATAGACATTCCTAAACCAATGGAGGAAAAAATGGAACAGCTGGCTGAACTTGATGAGATAAGAAGAGTAGCTCAAAACCAAAATGTGAAGTTGTAGGCACAAATGAAATACTTATCTAATAGAAGAGAAAAAGATAGAAAATTTGAAGAAAATTATCTGGTGTTAATGTGGAATGCAAGGTGTCAGGAAAAGGGAAAGCATGGTAAATTTGAAGCTTTGTGGTTGGGACCCTTTGTTGTTATTGGTAAGAAAGGTGAAGATTTGTATTATCTACAGAACATGACTGGTGAAGAACTAGAGTTGTCTATACATGGGTAATTCTTGAAGTATTTTTTCTCTTGAGTTGTATAGAGGATTAAGGGTTTCCAGCGCATGGAAAACTCTTGAGATTCCTCTCAAAATTTTCTCTTCCATGCATAGTAGTTTAGGAAATAAAAGGAACAAGAATTTCCAGTACATGGAAAATCCTGATATTCCTTCTTTTAAATAAATCTTTCCATGTATAGTAGGATAGGGTCATGTTCATCTCCATTCCCCTTCATTCCATTCTTGCTCACTGGTCCATCACTTTGAAAGTCTGGTCTGCTCATCCAAAGATCTAGATCCTTGCAGTGATCTCATAATCATTCATCCCAAGATAGAGCCACTGTTAGAACTACAAAATTTTGAGAATTTTATGGCCACACATACCCGTTAGTTCCCAAAAATTCCCTTACCATATGCACATGAATCCAATTTGCATAACAAATTTTCCCATATTTTATCATTTGGTCCCATAGAATTCACCTATTTTTGAGTATTTCAATGTGTAAACCATATCGACGTAACATGATGCAGGTTTCACCAATCCAAGAAGCATTTTATACTAACGTGTGTTTTTTGCAGTCTTTCGGCAAGACATTGGGAGAGTCTTACTGATGTTATTTCATTTGGTAATACACATGGGCATGATGTAGTTTGCAGTCTCAGCGACCAATGGATCCTATCGGCATGAAAATTTTCATCGAAATAAGTCATAGCGATTACATGTGTGTCTCACCGATGAAACACAAAGAGCTATGTCACTAAGATAAGAGTCATTAGAGTAATATCTTGCAACATTCATTTGATCTTGTTGACAAAGTAATGATAGATTTCGTCATTGTCATTGATCTGAGGTCTTGGAGTTCTGTCGACCCCTAGAGTCATAGTGATATGTTTGATTATTGGTGAGACAAGATTTGTCAGAGAGAGCTATGAATCTCATGGTGAATGAAGTTCCATCGACAAGAAAACCACTATGTCCTGGTGACTAGAGTTGACAAAGGATAAATCTCGACAGAACACAATGTGAGCAGAGGAACATTTGCCTGACCTTCAATGTCACAATGATACACTCATGACTGAAGGGATAGCTATCGGTGAGACTCATAACATCTTTAAGACTATAGGATAACTTGGTGATGGATGCAACAGTATAAATAGGCTATCGATGAAACTGCATGATATCAAAGCGATATAAAATCTGTGGTAGTCAGAGAGACTCAAAATATTGGTGTGACTGCAGGACATCATAGCGGATGTCTGGTGAACGTTTGAAAAGGGCTTGAATGAAATAACTGCTCAGATGTGAATGTGAATGGATGTGACTGTTCATGTGGCCAATATATAAAACCCATTTTTGACAGCAGAAAAAAGAGAGAAAGAAAATACAATAAAGCAGAATGTTGAATTTTGAGACTATGATGCATGTAAAAAATGATGGAGATTTCAATTGAATTCATCTGATTTGGTGGCATTTTTATGGTTTCAGTTGTCTGTTGTGATAATTAAAAGTATTATTGAATTTTTCTACAAGGTTGATATTTTCTAATTGTTTAAACTAATAATATCAAGGATATTTTTTCAGTTTTATCAATGCACATTTACTATAACTATATGGTTCGATTGATTGGGTCTTTCAAGGAAAGATTAAATCCTTTGAAACAATCATAGTAATTAGGGAATCTCATTTGGATCATTAAGAACTCAATAGTCATATTCCTACATGTTTATACCAGTTATAAACTTAAAACCTATATGCCAAACAATTTGAATTTATGCTAGAGAGAAGTTACTCATTTCAGATTTTCATTTCACTCCGTATACCCAATAAGGCACTAGTCTCTATTATTTCACTATTTAATTTTGCTCATTTTTACATATATGGAAATTTTTTTTTTTTTCCTTGATATTGCTTATACAATTTATACCAAATTAAAACTCATTTATCCACTCCTATTTTCCAATGTGGGTAAATTGCTTTAGGAAATGAACAAAGGTCAAGTTTTTCTTTATTCAAATAGGTATACCCATCTAGGTTTAGCGGCACCTAAAGAGTAGAAGGTTCAATTCATTTGGCTTTGTCTGTTACCAAGAAACGTTGTGAGAACTTGGCAACTTCTCGTGGTTCAAACCTGCATTTTTGAGAGCTAACACTTAGGATACTAGTGCGTCTTCCAGATGACAGTGCACCACATTGTCATCCTAAAACTACACTGATGTCTTCTGGCTGAGATCTCTCTCTTCTGGGACAATAATCTTTTAGTCTAACTCTCTCGATATCTCTGATATTTTCTTCAAAGAGTAACTAGGTTTTAACTCCTTACCATTTTATTATTTTGAGTATAAGGACAATTCATTCCTTGGTGATCTCTCGAGAAAGGAGAGACCCATGTGCAGTGAATCCCTCTTATATCACAAAACTACCCCCACCACATCCATTCCTACTTGCACATCTCTACTTCATTTATTCAATCTTTCAACAAACATTTTAGATGTTGCTACCCATGGCTATTGGTATTTTCTGTCATTTTCTTGTCAACATGTTATAAATTATTGACAAAATAATTATTAATGTCTTCTCACTATAACTTTAAACCATTAATAGTATGTAAATTAATTTCTAGCAATCCATATAAATAGGTTGTGACATCCTTAATCACCATTGATCCTAAAACGAAACCCTTTTCCTCTTATTTAGTTGTCAAATTTATTTTAATTTATTGTTAATCTTAGATTTATAGGAGCTAGTTACATTTATCTAATCATATTATTATTTGATGTTGAATTATAAACATTTCATTTATTTTCCAAATATAAAAAAGTAAGTCAATTTTAAGATTAAGTATTGGATCTTAATTTTTTTTCTTGTAAACAAAAGTAATACCCATTACATAATTCATAAAAAAAAATTGTATTACAAGTTATGTGAAAGATTAACCAAAAAAAATAAATTATTAATAAATCTATTGGATTCCTTAAACTTTATTCAATTGGTATGATGCAGGAGCATCTAGTGGTGTAAGGGCAATCTTGCATCACCCAAAAATAATTAAATTTCAAGTTTCTCACTTTTTAGATTTTTTTATATTTTTGGATACTCTTTTTTTCATAATGAAATTCCCAATTTACGGTTTTTATTTTCTATTCCTGGGTTGAAAGATATTGCAGTTTTAGTTTCCCAGATTTGCACCTGAAAATCTTATAAGTTAGATTTGAGGCACTTAGAGTTCTCGGATCGGCCCCAAAACTTGTTGAAATTGGCATAGCATATTTTGAGCGCGTTATTGACTTTGAGACCTTTCCAAAGGTTCAAACGGTTTGCAAATCGGAGTCCCAGATCAAAAGTTATGGCCCCAGGAAGTTGGCGCACTTTCTAGAAGATACAATTGCAAATGTTCTTTTGAAATTTGAACTTCAAGTTGTAATTTTTTGGCGCCAAACTGCCTAAACTAAAATTTAAATGTTGTTTTGACTCCAAACTAAAGAGGAGCTCTATTTATGGGCGGGTTTCTAATTTTTGGGTAAATTTTGGGGACAAGCTCACATATTGTGAAAGGGTGATTCTGTAGCTTTCTATAACTTGCATGTGTTGTAGAACTTGGGGATTTGAGATCCTCTACATGTAAGAAGCTCCATTTTCTAAATAATAAAATTATTCTCTTGTTTGTGGATTATTTTCTAAGTCTCAGGCTACGCCCTCATTAAGTGGTATCAGAGCGGGTTTTCTTGGGCGTGTGGATAGATCGCCGATCATGAGGCAGTTCGCACCAGGATCATGGTTGTGGGTCAAGGTCAAGAAATATTCCTCCAAGAGTGATGCTTGGTAGGCATGGTGGTGCTAGAGGTGGTCATGGTGGCATAAATGTTGGTGGAAGAGATGCACTGGCAGCCCTCCAAGGACAAATTGATGCATTACAAGAGCAGTTGAGAAGAGGGTTAAACCCAAGGGAGGAAATTGAGGATGAAGGAGAGGAAGAAGATTCAAATGTAGAAGAGGAAGAAGAAGCAATTGATCAAGACCAAATGCGGATAATAAGGGCTATTTCAAAGATCGGGAAAAGACCCAGAGCAGAAGTCCCCAGTTATTCTGGAAGTCTAAACCTAGAAGAGTTGATTGACTGAATCAATGAGCTAGAAGAATATTTTGAGTATGAGGAAATAGAGGACCCAGATCGGGTTAAATTTGTGAAAATGAAGCTGAAGGGCCATGCCAGTATTTGGTGGAAAGAGGTCTAGTTGGAAAGAAATTGAAGAGGAAAAGGAAATATCACCAGATGGGATTGCATGGTAGAGAAACTGAAGAAGCAGTTCATACTAGTGGACTACGAGTTAGATTTGTTGAAGAAATTGCAAGGGTTGAAGCAAGGAAGCAGATCTGTAAAAGAATATACTAAATATTTTCATAAGATAATCATCAGAACGGGCCACACAGAGGCCAATAAGGAGAAGGTAGCCCGATATATTAATGGGTTACGACCGAGCATTCAGGAGGAGTTAAGCCTAGCCAGAATGACCACTATTGAGGATGTGTATCATTTTTCTCTAAAGGTGGAAGAGAAGATGAACAAAAGATTTGATGGCAAGCAAAAAGGACAAGGAGGTCAAAGTGGAAGGGGTAGTGGAAGACCTTCAGGAGCCAAAATGATGATGAAAAGAAAAGTGAAGATGTGGGTACTAGCCGAAGCCAAAGGAATGACAACTTCTACTGCCCTCATGATCAAAACAGTGGTGATCAAAGAGGTAGAATACGAGGGAGATATGGATAAGAATCTGGAAGAGGTAGTTTCAAAGGAACGTGTTTCCAGTGTGGTGAAGAAGGGCATCGAGCCTATGAATGTCCACAACACCAAGGAAGGGCAGACAAAAGGCTAGAAGGTCATGGAAGGGTTGTGCATGCAGATGAGGAGGCCCAATCTGAACATTCAGATGATGCTGAAAGGGGAGAAACCCTAGTGATTAGGAGAGCCCTGGTGACTGAGGAAAAGGAACCAGAACAGAGGAAGAATCTATTTTGTGCAAGGTGCAAGTGTGAAGGAAAATGTTGTGATGTCATTATTGACGGTGGGAGCACCGATAATATGGTGTCAGAAGAGATGGTCACAAAGTTGAAGCTAAAGAGGGAAAGACACCCGCATCCGTATTGGATTGCCTAGTTGCAAAAAGACCACAAAGTTTTGGTCAATGAGCAGTGCCTAGTAAATTTCAAGATCAGGAGCTACCATGATGAGGTACTCTGTGATATCATCCCCATGGATGCATGTCACATGTTGTTGTGGAGGTTGTGGCAGTTTGATAGGCGAGCTATACATGATGGCCATATAAACACTTATTCCTTGACAAAGGATGGGGTTCGTCACAAGTTGAAACCCTTGAAGGAGACCAAAGAAAAGGTATGCATTAGTGCTAGAATTTGTTATGTAGATGGAAGAAATTTTTTAGAAGGTATGAAGCATGAGCGTGTGTGTTATGCATTGATTCCTAGAGTAAGGAGGATAGTGAGAAGGTTCCAAAAGAAGTTTCAGGGATGTTGGATGACTTTCAAGATATTGTTTCTGATAATGTACCTGAGGGTTTACCACCAATAAAGAAGATCAGTCATCAGATTGACTTGATTCCTAGAGCCAGTTTGCCAAATAAGGCAGCTCATAGAATGACTCTAGCTAAAAATGAGGAGTTGAACAAACAAGTTCAAGAGTTGTTGAGAAAGGGTTTGATACGGGAGAGTTTGAGTCCATGTGCAGTACCTACAGTACTAGCACCAAAGAAGGATGGGGAGTGGAGGATGTGTATAGATTCCCCAGCCATAAACAAGATAACAATCAAGTACATATTTCCCCTACCAAGGATGGATGACCTGATGGACTATTTGAGTGGAGCTCAATACTTCACAAAGATTGATCTAAAGAGTGGATATCACTAGATCCGGGTTCAAGAGGGAGATGAATGGAAGACTTCCTTCAAGACCAAAGAGGGCCTGTATAAGTGGTTAGTCATGCCTTTTGGGCTAACCAATGCACCGAGCACATTCATGTGGCTCATGAATGAGGTACTAAAAGAATTTCTGGGAAGTTTTATTATTGTGTATTTAGATGATATTTTGATTTTCAGTAAGACATTGGATGAGCATCTGATGCATATTTAGAGACCCTTTGAGAAGTTAAGAGAAGAGAAATTGTTGATTAATCTGAAGAAGTGTAGTTTTGTGAAGAGCGAGTTAGTGTACTTGGGGTTTGTTGTCTCATCAAAAGGTCTCTAGATGGAACCAAAGAAGGTGAAGGCTATTCTGGAATGGCCTACCCCAAGAACTGCCTGAGGTGAGATCTTTCCATGGTTTGGCTAGTTTTATAGAAAGTTCATTAGAAACTTCAGTATTTGTGGACCCGACTGAAACAATGAGAGGGGATAGAAAAGAATTCAAGTGGAGCACTGGAGTGGCAAAGAGTTTTGAACTGTTGAAGTAGAAGGTAACAGAGCAACCTATTCTAGCCCTCCCAGATTTCAACAAGGTGTTTCAGGTGGATTGTGATGCCAGTGGTTGTGCCATTGGAGCAGTGTTGAGCCAAGAAGGTAAACCCATTGCCTATTTTAGTGAAAAGTTAAATGATGCCAAGAGAAAGTATTATGTATATGATCAATAATTTTGTGCAATAGTTCAAGCATTAAATAAATGGAGACATTATTTGTTTCCAAAGGAATTTCTTCTATATACTGATCATCAGGCCTTGCAGTACCTAAATAGTTAGGGAAAATTAAATTAGAGGCATATGAAATGGGTAGAGTTTTTGTAGAGTTATACCTTTGTTTTGAAACATAGGAGTGGGAAGTCAAATAAGGTTGCATATGCCTTAAGTAGGAGGCATACATTGATGACAAAGATGCAGATTGAAGTGGTTGGGTTCAATAAACTTAAGACACTATACGCAGAAGATCCTGATTTCACAGAGGCTTGGAAAGCTTGCAAGGAACCTACTACAGTGGACAGGACAAGGTGGTTGGATTTCATAATCCAAGATGGCATTTTATTTAGGGGAATTCAATTGTGTATCCTGAGGAGATCCATGAGGGAGAACCTGATAAAGGAGAAGCATAGTGGAGGAATGGAAAGACATTTTGGTCGAGATAAGACCATTGCCATTATCAGTGGGCATTATTATTGGCCTCAGTTGGCAAAGGATGTGAAGAAGTTTGTACAAAGCTGCAGGGTATGTCAGATGGCTAAAGGAGTGAGCCAGAATGCAGGCTTATATCAGCCCTTACCTGTACCAAAGAGGCCATGGGAGGATATAAGTATGGACTTTGTTCTTGGTTTGCTAAGGACACAACAAGAGAATGATTCAGTCTTTGTGGTGGTTGATAGGTTTTTGAATATGGAACATTTCATTCTATGTCAGAAGACCCATGATGTAGTCCAAATTGTTGACTTGTTCTTCAAAGAGGTGGTAAGACTACATGGTCTGCAAAAGAGTATTGTTTTAGATTGTGACACCAAATTTGTGGGGTACTTTTGGAGGACCTTGTGGAAGAAGCTGAAGATAGAGTTGAAGTTCAATTTTGCACACCATTCACAAATAGATGGAAAGATATAGGTTGTTAACAGGAGTCTGGGTAACCTACTGAGATGTTTGGTAGGAGATAAACCTAAGGGATGGGACTTGATCTTATCCCAGGCAAAATTTTCTTACAACAATTTTGTTAATAGAAGCACTAGTAGATCACCGTTCCAGATTGTGTATGGAGGTAGCCCCAGAACAACTCCAGAATTGAGGAAGATGGACCAAGAGAAGAAAATAAGTGTTGAAGCCGAAGATTTTTTAGAGCACATCAAGAATATACATGAGACGATACGAGAACACATTAATAAGATGAATATGCAATATAAGGCTAAGGAAAATCAGAAAAGGAGGAATAAGGAGTTTCAAACTGGCGATGAAGTAATGGTCCACTTGAGGAAAGAAAGGTTTCCCATGGGAGGCTACAAAAAATTGAAGATGAATAAATTTGGTCCCTTTAAGATTTTGAAAAAGCATGATTCAGGGAATGCATATGAGGTAGAGTTTCCTCATGGAATCAACATTTCCCCTGTGTTCAACATTTCAGATTTGACAGAGTATCATGAAGGTGGAACAAAGGAAGCACAAACAATAGGGCAGTATGGCATTCCAACACCTACTTCAGAAAGGGAGGAGATTGAAGCAATCTTGGATAGTCGTGTGGGAAGGAGTACTAGAAAATAGGTAGTATGAAGAATATCTCGTGAAATGGAGAGGAAGGCCTGTGGAAGATTCATCCTGGCTATCTAAGGTAGCGGTTGATTGGTTGGGTTTTCCTCAACCATCTGAGATGTGATGGGTCACTTCTCAAATTACCCTGGGTGTCTGATGCAAGAGCATCTAGTGGTGTAAGGGCAATCTTGCATCACCCAAAAATAGTTAAATTTCAAGTTTCTCAGTTTTTAGATGTTTTTACATTTTTGTATACCCTTTTCATCATAATGAAATTCCCAATTTATGGTTTTTATTTTCTATTCTTGGGTTGAAAGATATTGCAGTTTTAGTTTCCCAGATTTGCACCTGAAAATATTTTGAGTTAGATTTGAGGCACTTAGAGTTCCCGGATCAGCCCCAAAACTTGCCAAAATTGGCGTGGCAGATTTCAAGCCCATTATTGACTTCGAGACCTTTCCAACGGTTCAAACAGTTTGTGAATCGGAGTCCCGGATCAAAAGTTATGGCCCCGGGAAGTTGGTGCACTTTCTAGAAGATACAATTGCAAATGTTCTTTTGAAATTTTAACTTCAAGTTGTAATTTTTTGGCGCCAAACCACCTAAACTCAAATTTGAATGTTGTTTTGACTCCAAACTAAAGAGGAGCTCTATTTATGGGTGGGTTTCTATTTTTTGGGTAACTTCTTGGGGACAAGCTCGCATATTGCAAAAGGGTGATTCTGTAGCTTTCTGTAACTTGCATGTGTTGTAGAACTTGGGGATTTGAGATCCTCTACATGTAAGAAGCTCCATTTTCTGAATAATAAAATTATTCTCTTGTTTGTGGTTTATTTTCTAAGTCTCGGGCTGCGCCCTCATCATGGTAAATCCTAATCTATAATATAGATTACAACCAATTGAAAATAACAGTTTGTTTCTATTACTATCTATAACTCTGCAAAAATATAACAAGGTAAGAAAATTACTTTCCTAGCACAATTGCATGACAATGCCACAAGGTTAAACAATATGCATTAGTATCACATTTAAATTCTCCTACAGACTCACCTATATTCATTAGAATACACAAACAACATCTCATTTAAAATAGTAAACATAATCTAGTACCAATACAAAAGAAACTTATAAAGACACATGTCAAACCCTAAGAGGTGATCCAAGAGGATCCAAGAATCTCAAAAATATCACAGTTTCAAAATATCTCAGAACTGACATCATTGGTTAGAGCTTGCTGACATGATCTTGATGCAACCTAAATCTCATCAACAGGAGGTCATATGCAAGAGTTGTGCTTGGTCAAAGGTTTGGTCAAACAGGCGAATCAAGCATTCATAAAGGTGAAAATTTGATTGTCTCAAATCCAAGAAAAATGACACCAAGTCCTAGTGCTTGTCATGCTGATTTCGGAACTATCCTCGGTTTCGAAAACGGAGTCCATATGAGAAAAATAGAGCCAGTCAAAGTTTTAGTCAAAATGATGATGTCAACGTGTGACATGGCAATTGACTAGATGGTGACGTGGAAATTTTAGGTGATGTGGAAAAAAATGTCACAAAATTCACATACCATGCTTTATTTTTTTAAATAAGGTGTGGAGGATTATTTTATCTCACAAAAATCCATCGGATTTTGTGGGATCCCAACCGGATTTGGTGGGATCCAAATCTCCTAAAATCAATGAAATTAACTCATAAAAAATAAACAAAACCTCCTAAAATAACACTAAATTGTTATTTTATTTTTAAAACTCAACCCCATAAACTCAAATAGCCTGTGAATATAATAAGACAAGGGATTATAAAACAAATTCCAAAAGTTTTATTAAGGGGTTGTTTAATGTTTTATTTTTAAATGGGGAAGTTATTGTTTTTATATAAACGATTTAGTGTTTTTTTGTAAGGTTTATAATTATAAAAGCCAAAGGAGGGGGCTTAATTTGTTATTTTATTTATTATGGTGGTTTTTAACCTCATATGCAAAATTTATGTATAAAAGGAGGTGATGTGATGGAGTCTGGAGGCATTTTTTGTGGAGAAATAATTTAGATGTGTTTTTGAGAGAAAATTTTATACTCTTTGGAGGAATTTTTGGGAGAGAAATTACAAGGTGTTGATTACACCAAAAATTGTAAAATTGCAAAGAGAGATTGTGAGTGATTAAAGCTTGGATATTGTAAGAAGGCTATTGAAGCTTGGTGATATCAATAAAGTGGTCCAATGTTGAGAAGCAGACCCGGAGACATAGCTCAAATTTAGTGAACTCCGTTATCAAGTTTTTTGTGTCTCTCTTCCATCTCTTTCTTGTTCTCTCATTTATTTTGGTGTTATGTTCTCTCATGAATGTTATTACAGATAATTGATTTAAAGTGTTTGAAAGGATTACTCAGTTTCATAATTTCAACGGTTAAGATACATAATCATGCATTACTGTTGGATCAGGAATTAAATCTATAATTGGATTAAGTTTTGGGAAACTATAACATCCTAGTTTACAAATCAAGTTGGTATCAGAGTAGTTTAACAGGAAAATTGCAAGTGGTGAATGTTAACCAGGTTGAAATTGAAGCAAGGAGAAGGTGCACTTACATAATTCAACCTAGAGATTGGGAAACGAAGGACTTTTCCATTATTAGAGATGGCAGGTGAACAAAGTTCTATAGAGCTTGATGAGAAAGCTTTCCAAAAAGCTTTTCTTGAAATGAAAGCTATGGTGGAAGTTCTTTTCCAAGAGAGGCAAGAATGACAGAAGAGAAAGGAAGATAAGAATAGAAAGAAGGAGGAAAATTAAACTACTTCAAAAGAAGACAAAGCTAAAGGAGTAGGAGGTGGTGGTGACCCTCCTGAACCTCTATCCCCATCCTCTTCATGTTCTTCATCATCTTCTTCTTCTTTTTCTAACTCTTCTAAAAAGAAACAAGTTGTGCAAACCCCTTTGTTAAAACTGGATGTCAAATTTGAGTTGCCTATGTATAATGGTGAATTGGATGTAGAGAAATTGGATAACTAGATTAAGTAGATCGAAGTGTATTGCAGGGTTCAATAGATCTTGGATGATTATTCCAAAGTCCAACTAGCTACTCTTAGAATGGGAGGCACTGCATTGGTTTGGTGGGAGAGTAAGATTCAAGATGATCTTGCTACACACAGTAAAATCATTTCATCTTGGTATGAGTTTACTTCTGCTTTAAAGAAATAGTTTTATCCTTTGGGTTATATGCAACAAGTTGTTATGGATTGGAAAAATCTGAGACAGGGTAAAGAACAAACGGTGCAAGAGTATACACAGGTGTTTAGGAAGAAAGCACTCACTCTTGGAATTCCTCTTTATACACAAGAAATTTTATTAAAGTATATAGGTGGTTTGCATTCACATTTGAAACATACAATATTGATGTTTAATCCATCTAAATTTGATGAAGTGTGTGTACAAGCAACCCACATTGAAGCAAGTGGAAGGAACATAAGTTTCAGTTCAAAGAAGGAATTTTTTCCTCCAACTGAAGGCAATAAAAAGGGAAAGGAGAAGATAGTAGCCACTGTGAAGAAAGAAGAAGGTGAAAAGCCTACTTGTTCACATTGTCAAAATAATGGGCACACAGATGCGAAGTGTTGGAAATTGCATCTAGAATTGAAGCCAAAGTGGTTGAAGGATCATAAAGGAAAGCAAAAGGCCACAACTATCATTCAGAATCTTGGATCGGATTTTGATGATGAAACAAAGATAACAGTTGTTGGTTTGAAAGGTAAAGCTTTTGTTGGTAATGATTCTGCCACTAATTTTTCATGTACTTCTACTTCTAAGAGTCATGTTGTTCCTAAAGATACCAAAAGATGTGAATTGTTTCATATAAGGGTGATTTCTAAGAACACTAAGATTGATACACTGATAGATAGTGGGTCCCTAACATCATTGGTTAGAGCTTGCTAACATGATCTTGATGCAATCTGAATCGCGTCAACAAGAGGTCATATGCAAGAGTTATGCTTGGTCAAAGGTTTGGTCAAATAGGTGAATCAAGCATTCATAAAGGTGAAAATTTTATTGTCTCAAATCCAAGAAAAAATGACACCAAGTCCTAGTGCTTGTCGTGCTGATTCCAGAACTATCCTCGGTTTCAAAAACAGAGTCCGTATGAGAAAAATAGAGCCAGTCAAAGTTTTAGTCAAAATGATGATGTCAACATGTGACATTGCAATTGACTAGATGGTGACGTGGAAATTTCAGGTGATGTGGAAAAAAATATCACAAAATTCACGTACCATGCTTTATTTTTTAAAATAAGGTGTGGACGATTATTTTATCTCACAAAAATCCATTGGATTTTGTGGGATCCCAACCGGATTTGGTGGGATCCAAATCTCCTAAAATCAATGAAATTAACTCATAAAAAATAAACAAAACCTCCTAAAATAACACTAAATTGTGATTTTATTTTCAAAACTCAACCCCATAAACTCAAATAGCATGTGAATATAATAAGACAAGGGATTAAAAAACAAATTCCAAATGTTTTATTAAGGGGTTGTTTAATGTTTTATTTTTAAATGGGGAAGTTATTGTTTTTATATAAATAGGTTAGTGTTTTTTTGTAAGGCTTATAATTATAAAAGCCAAAGGAGGGGGGTTAATTTGTTATTTTATTTATTATGGTGGTTTTTAACCTCATATGCAAAATTTATGTATAAAAGGAGGTGATGTGATAGATTCTGGAGGCATTTTTTGTGGAGAAATAATTTGGATGTGTTTTTGAGAGAAAATTTTATACTCTTTGGAGGAATTTTTGGGAGATAAATTACAAGGTGTTGATTACACCAAAATTTGTAAAATTGCAAAGAGAGATTGTGAGTGATTAAAGCTTGGCGATATCAATAAAGTGGTCCAACGTTGAGAAGCAGACCTGAAGACGTAGCTCAAATTGAGCGAACTCCATTATCAAGTTGTTTGTGTCTATCTTCCATATCTTTCTTGTTCTCTCATTTATTTTGGTGTTATGTTCTCTCATGAATGTTATTAAAGATAATTGATTTAAAGTGTTTGAAAGGATTACTCAGTTTCATAATTTCAATGGTTAAGATACATAATCATGCATTCCTGTTGGATCGGGAATTAAATCTGTAATTGGATTAAGTTTTGGGAAACTTTAACATCCTAGTTTATAGATCAAGAGGATATATGAAAATGTATGAATGAAAAATCTATTGTTTAAATCTACCGACTAGGTTGCCACACATTTGTATTCATATGAACTAGAATTAATTATCTTCTTCATAGAATGAAAATAACTAGCACTACTAGCTAATCACCAAATATGTCAAATATGGATCATTACAATAACCAACAAATTTGTACAAAAGAAATTCCATTAATAATTTAAATAATTCCCTCTTAGCATGAATAATTGAAAGTATCATCAAGTCAAATCATAGATTGATCATATTTCATTTATAGTGTACTATTAAAATACTGCTAGTCAAAACTAGGAAGTGAGACACACATAGCTATACTCATTTGTACCATAAATTTATGATTATATGTTCAATAGGTACATTTATTTCTCATACTAGAAGGTCTCCATATCTGTTATAAGAAGTGGATTATGTGGCGTTACAATAAGAATTTGATATATAGTTTACAAGTAATGGTTTATTAGGATCAAGAGCTTTGACAAGAGGTAAGGAAAGCATATTCTTATTCATGAGCCACAACATAATATTATGAAGGGTATCAGGTAGAGGGGTGAATTTTCTATTCCTATGCCCAAATACAAAAGGATTTTTTTTTTCTTTCTAGCAGCCACTTGGTTATTAGCTTGTTGATTTGGTTGAGGTGAATTAAGTTATAAAAATCCTTTATTCTATTTATTGTATGGTTGGTAAATATTATAAGGTGTAGATTCAGACTTTTCAGGACAGCTTAGGGGATTTTTAACATCATGACCATGGGCCGAATTCTGATAATCACGAAGGGTTGTACATAACTATGTGAAGGATTGGAATTTCAACATCTCAAGATTGTTCTATATTTTATTTTTTAAATTGGAAATGAAAATTTGTTCAAGGTCAACAATAGGAATGTTAATGTTTATTTGTTAATAAAGCATTTGATATCATCCTATGAAATTAGCAACCTTTTGGGTATGTGCAGGATCATGATGGGCCAAAAAGTGGCAATGTGATGGGTATGTGGCTGACAACAATTTTTTTACCCAAAATTGATGAAACGAAAAGGGTTTTTAAAGGAGATTCTCAGCTTTCCACTGATATAAATTATGCTTTACTTTGAATTTAATAAGTAATTATTATTCATTTTCTATTCAAATTATGACTAAAGTCGATTGATAGGTTGATTGAAAAACATCTATAGCTTTCAAACGATTATCACATTTTTGAATCCAAAACATGCATCACATTCTATGCTTCACATACTATAGGATTAAAAAAAGAAAAATTGAATTTAATGAAGTTTTAACTAAGTTAAGGTGGTCAAACATACAAGTTTTTATATTTAAAAAAAAAATTAATAAAAAATTCATAATTAATTATTTACTTGGAAAAAAATTACAAAAAAATATGGACCACATCGGGGCATGTGTCCTCTACTTATATCTTAAATATTATAAAAAAATATTATCATTTTATTGTGGTTAGGGTGGTCAGACAGACACCTACTTCTTATTTTTTATAACATGAGTACTAATGTATGTAGGAATCAATATGGGTATTGTAGAAGGAGGAATTGGAGTTCCACCTTTTCTCTGAGTATTCCCCAAAGCTTCAGTACAACTAGTCATAGTAGGGATGGTATTGTTAACATCACACACATTGGTTGTAGGTAGGGAAGTCATTGGAAATGAGATATTCATGTTATGATCCATAGTGGGTTGATTATCAACACTATTAGAAAGAGAGTTAGAAAATTGAAGATCCATGATGAATGGCATATCATGGGATGACATGAGTCTAAAACTATGTTTTACAATAGTATTGATAATAGGACACAAAGTTGTAAATCACATACAGGTTTTACAAGCACAAACCAACCCAAAATGGAAAGAGGGTAAAATACAATGCAATGACCTAGAATGCAATTTTAAGATTCTAAACAAGGTAATCTGTTGATTACACTATGCAAAAATCTAAAAATGAAGTATTTTAAATGTGCTTTTTACATCACACAATGCACTAACTTTATCAAATTAAGCTCGATATGATCAAATTAATGAAACAAAAATTCTATAAATAGAAACAACAATTTGAAAGTAGCAAACATAAATGTATAAATGAATGTTTTAATGCCTAGAAAACTAGAATGTGACCCTAATTTGGGACTCATTCACCCTACGACGAATGGGTCCTAGGTGAGGGTTTTGAAACAAACTTTAACAGATTTTTTAGTGATTTATAGTGGTTTCCAGATTCTAGTTTGTTACAACAAGTTTCAGTTTGATTTTTTTGTGAATTCAATGTGGAATGCAAATGCAAAATGTGATAAAATGACAACCTACAAAAGCTAGTTTGATATGCATTTTTTTTTAAAATTTTCAAATGCAAATCAATGCTATGTAAAATGATATGCAATATGAATTACATTTTTTTGTATTTTGCATATTTAATGAATACAAAATATGAAATCCTAAAACCATTAAATGCAATGCAAAGTTAAATGCAAACTAGACACCCTAAATGAGACATAATACCATGCAAAGAGATGCAAATGAATGCAAGATCTAACTCTAGCGTTAAAATGACTCCAAAGTTATAAAATGAAATGATCAAACTCATGTTCAAAAGGTTGGGTTCACCATAATGAAACATAGAAAAATAGGTGCACCAAAATGAAATGATAACAAAAGGGATATGATACACCTATTTCTCTAATTTCATTCAAAATGTGTGCTATTAAATTCTAATGAAGAGCACTAATAAAATATAACCAAAACAATAGCCAAAAGGAAAATATAAAAAAGCAGAAAATGTTGTGTACCTTTCACCAAAATTCACCTTTTGAAGCTCATAGAGGACTCATTCACCCTTTGGTGAATGGGTCCTGGCTAGGGTTACTGGAAAATGCTTTCTGGGTTCTCTTCTACTTAGTCTGGACTCCCAAATTCTAGATGTTCACTATAAAAAATATAGAAATAAAATATGTAGAAGAGATTCGGTGATTTGACAACTTTTCTTAAAACTTTTACAAATTTGCAACTCTCTTCAACTTTACTCTTCAATTGATCTTCAACCTAAAATCTGTAATCACACATCAAAGAGAGAAAAATATTGTTTGTTAGGTGAATGGGGGTTTTCCTTGGTCAAACCGTATTTTGGTAATTAAAAATTGAAATGAAATGATTAGTATGAAGGAATGATGAATGAACAAATCAATGTAATGACTCACCAAACCTTGTTTGAAACCTTGGAGTAGAAATCTACAAGCTAACATGAATTTTCCTTAATGAATGTAGATCTTGATCATGAAACTTGATTAGAGATAATTCCTTTGATATGCTTGATTATATCTTGAATACTACATCACCCAATTAGCTCAAATAACATGCATGATGCAAGAAATATTTGACTTGATAAATGGATCTTGATTAATGCAATAATCTTCTATAAATCTTCCCTTGAATGGTCTTGATGACACTTGCTCATAAATTTCCTAGAATGTTTGAAGACTTAAAATTGCTAGGATATTAGGATGGAACATAGTGAAATAACCCTATATTTATATGAATCTTAACATTAATTCTCAAAATTCAAATATCACAAGCCAACATTGAATTGTAGATTTCAAATCATTAAAATACCACCACAAAAATATTCCAAAGAATGGTTTTAGGTCTAAGTTAGGACCATTTCATCATATGGAAAATGGGTCCTAGGCCACTTACCTAGGACATCTATTGAGCAATGTTAAACATTATGTAAACATAGGGTCATAGCTGTAAGTGAGGACCGATTCACACTATGGTGAATGGGTCCTAGGTAACCTACCTAGGACACAAATCTTCCAAAGTTAAGTGTTGTATAATGTAATTTATGAAGGTTGGGTTTTATCCCTCAGAAATTGCATTTAATTAGGCTTGGATTTGAATTAAAGGGGCCAATTAAGGAAAATTAACCTCAATCAATTAACAAAGCCCTAGACTAATGTGAAATTCTAAAGGTACACCTTACAACATAAAAAATAAGGCACAATGAAGTCCATTTTACTAAATTAAGGCATCATTAAGATCACTTATTTATTAATTATTTACAAACTAAGTGTGAAAAAGGGATACTTTTCCTACACTATGGTAAATATTATTGTACAGATGGACATAATACAAAAGGATGTATGTATCTTAAATACCAAGTGCAAGACTTCTTAGACTCTAATCAAATCTAGTTAGCTAGTGTTCATGAAAAATGAAATAAATTTGTTTCACCACCTAACTAAAACTTGTAAATATTTAAAAACACAAAGCCAAGTCATTCAATAAACTTTGTTTAATATGTAAGGAAGGTAAGGTAGCAAAACAACTTCCTACACTAATCTTGAGAAGAGAGTAATGCAAAATTTTATAGATCTTTAACAACTACAAAAAAACTTGAACAAAAATAAACACAAGTATCATGCATACAACAAAAAAATTATTTACATGGAGAAAACCCTTTAAAAAAAAACCCACACTCCCAAAGCCACCCAATATATTATTTAGAAATCACAAAGATTACAATATACTTGTAAAGAAAGCTTCTCATAGGAGTATCACCAACCAGAGATCTAGGGGCAACACAACCACTAGGCGACTCTCATAATACATCACAATACATAGTCATAATACAATTCCATCATAAAAAGGGTTCCTTTATAGGGAAATTCAAGCCAAAAAAATATCGATCGTCAGATCTAAAACCTAATGATGAATGGTCCAAATTTACAATAATAAATTATATATAAAATGTGGCTTTTGAGGGTGCTTCCCTGAACCCCACTGAGGCATATTTCCCCTGGACCCATAGCCAAGGGGAATGAGCCACCCCAAATCCCTGTAAGGGGGTAGCCTCCATGCAAACCCCCACACTGACGTATCAATAGTACCTTATGTATTTGTAAGATTGAGACACATTTACCCAAGAAATATCCCACTTGTCAAACACCTTGCAAGAGCAATGAGAGGATGTAAAAACATCATCTCTTAATTTCTAGGGGCCTAGAGGCCCATAGTCTCTAAACACCATTTGAACTTCTATGTGTTCACTTGCTTAGTTAAATAGTCAAAAACATTCATCAAAGTATCTACCTTAACCAACTTCACCCTACTATCTTCGACCATATCTCAAAAAAAATGATAATGTACATTAATGTGATTAGTCCTGGCATGAAATGTCAAGTTCATGGCTAGACATATTACACTTTAACTATTACAATAAATTGTAATTGCATCTTATTTTACTCCAATATTTGAACAGAGTCTCTTAAGCCAAATGGCTTCTTTAGAAGTGTAAGGAGTTTCCATATACTCTACTTCAGTTGTGGACAAAGCAACCACAACATGTCACTTACTCATCCAACTAATTGCACCTAAACACATAAGAGATGGTGGATCTTCTGCTATCAACATCATTTTCCTAGTCTGAATCCACATAACCATGAATATCAAGGAAAATCTCATATTCAGCCATATTACTATGCTAACATAAGGAATAATTTGAGGTACCATGCAAGTATCTAAAGACTCTTTAAATTGCATCCCAATAAACTCTACCATGATTAGACATATACCAGGAAAGAACTCCCACTGCTTCCAAGGTGATGTTAGGTCTAGTACAAATCATAGCATACTTCAAACTTCCAACTACACTTTGGTAAGGTACTATACTCATGTCTTCCATCTCTGATGGGGATGTTCGACAATCTAAAATAGATAAAAAAATTTCAACTAAAATAGGAACACATAATGGTATACAATTCTACATAGAAAACCTCTATAAAATTGAATTAGTGTACTTATTTTGGCCAAGCCATAGCTTTACTTTCACTTTATCTTGTTTAATTTCAATCCCAAGAATGTGTTTAGCTACACCAACATATTTCATTTCAAATTTAGTAGCAAGTTGAGATTTTAGTTCTAAAATAATTCATTTCCCTTTACCAATAAATAACATATCATCAACATATAATAGAATAGATAGGAAATGATCACCTTCAATTTTATAATAAACACAATGATATTATTTTGAATGCTCAAATCCCAAACACAACACACATGTATCAAATTTTTGGTACTACATCCTAGGACTCCGTTTTAGGCCATACACATATTTCTTTAATTTTCAAACCAATTTACTTTTATGTTTAACCATATAGTGCTCTAGTTGTGTCATATTAATATCCTCCTCCATGTCACCATGAAGGAAAGTAGTTTTCACATCCATTTTTTCAACCTCTAAATAATAAGAAGCAACAATAGAAAACAAGAATCTAATGTATTTATTTTTTACAATAGGAGAAAATATCTCACCATAATCAACAACATCAACTTGAGAGTAACCTTTTGCAACAAACCTTGCATTGTGTTTATCAATGCCTCCATTTGAACCAATTTTTTTCTTGAATACCCATTTGCAAAAATAGGTTTTTGTCCTTGAAGAAATGGTACAAGATCACATGTATCATTCTTTTTCAAAGCTACTATTTCTTAATCTATATAAATATTTCAAGATTCTGCATCATTCATACCTACTACCTCTTCTGTTGATCTGGGTTTCTCCATGTTAGTATTCAAAGCCAAAAATACATCTCCAGTTTTTAGGTGAATACCTTTCAAGTGGTTGTCTATGCCTTGTATACATACAAACAAGTTGAGTTGGAGGTTCTCCTCTTCCAAAGATTCAAATCTAGATGAGCTCTCTTCAACTTCTTATCTATCCATGGGCCTCAATTAAAATTTCTTAGGTGTAGAAGGAAATTGAATCACATCTTCCTGTTTACTTTGTTTTGGATGCAATGTAATAGAAGAAAGCTTAATTTCTCTAAAAATAACACTTCTACTATGTATTACCTTATGTACAACAATATCCCAAAGCTTGTATCCTTTCACATCATAAATGTATCTAATGAAGATACATTTCACATCCTTGTTCTTCAAATTTATTTGCTTCTCCTTTAGCACATGTGCATATTCCTCACAACCAAAAACTCTAAGATTTTTTAATAAAGGCTTGTGACCCAACCATTCCTTTATCATAATCTTATTTACAAGAGTTGATGTATGATACATGTTAACTAGGTAACAAGTAGTGGCAACAACTTTAGCCAAAAAAAAATTCTCTAGACCTGTGCCACTCAACATATTCCTAGCCTTCTCCATTAGTGTCTAATTCATTCTTTCTACAACTACATTTTGTTGTGGAGAATATGGAGCTATATTTTGTTTATGAATACCACAATCTTTATAGAATCTATAAAAAATATTAGAGAAAAATTCACAATCATTATCAGTCCTCAAACAATTTATCTCCTTTCTAGTCTACAACTCAACTATTTCTTTAAATTATTTAAATCGACTAAAAAATTTATATTTACTTTTTAGATCATATAAACATGTCGTTTTACTATAATCATCAATAAATAAAACATAATATGTGGATTTACCAATTGAAGGAATGTCTATAGGACCAAAAACATCAGAATGATTAAGATCCAATACACCACTAGATTTATGAGAACTTGAGTAGAAATGAATGTGATTTTGTTTTCCATAAATGTAATGCTCACAAAAATTAAAATCAAGATTACAATCAGATAAACCTTTAATGAGTTTCTTATTTTTCAATGTCTTTAGACCCTTTTCTCAAATATGGCCAATTCTTTGGTGTGATAACATAGATTTCTCTATAGGTAACTTTGATTCTAAAGAAAGAGCATCCTTGGGTACTCAAAAGCCATGACCATTTGCTAAAGGTGAAACTCTCACCTCTTACATAGAGTTTCTTTTCACAAAATTACTATTGCACTAAATAAAGCATGCATCAATCTTATATAATATGACATACCTAACACCTCTAGCAATCACCATAGAACCTCTAACCATGTTGCATCTTGCATCATAAAATACTACCTACACATCCATATCTATTAATTTCCTTATAGATAATATATTTCATTCTAATCTAGGGATATGCAACACACTATTAATTCTTTTTATTCTACCATTAGTAAACTTGATTTTAGCTTTACCATGAACAACAATATTTAAATAAGAATCATCACCCAAGTACACCTAACCTCCATGAAATTCTTCATATTCAGAAAACCAATCTCTATTAAACATCATATGGAAAGATGCACTTGAGTCAATTAACCATGCATCATTACCTACATGAGTTTTTGAAATGAATGCATCATTATCATCCTTCTCAAACTTAAATTCAATATCAAATCTCTTCTTTTTCTTCTTTTCATTCATTATGAACATGCCTAGGCTTACCACAGTTCTAGCAAATACCTTTACACTTTCCAAGAGATTTAGATCTCCCCTTGGACTTGGATTTATCATGGTTTTCATTTTTCTTTGGACCTTTTTCCCTAGGTATTATGTGAACATTTAGGGCCTGCTTGGCATTGATGGTTACCTTCCTCCTCATCTCTTCAAAAAGAAAATAACCCACCTCCTCTTTAATCTTTAATATAACATAAGTACTCCTAATAGCCATAACAAGAGAATCCCATGAATCAGACAATGAAAAAAGTAGGATCTTACATTTCTCCTCCTCATCCATCTTGACAACAACTGATGCCAACTAAGCCACCAACATATTTAATGCTTCTAGGTGTTATGTAATTCATCCACCCTCTTCCATTCTCAAGGAATATAATTTCTTCCTCAAGAATATCTTGTTCACTAAAGAATTGGCTTAATACATCTCACCAAGCTTATTTCATAGTTTTTGCGCAAAGGTCTCTTCATGGGCATTTATTAGAAAAGAGTCTACTAAGCACAACTTGATTATACCCTTGTCTTTATAGTACATAACATCATATTGAGTAGCATGAGTAGGATCTATAGGCCTTGAGACATTGGCATAAACAACATCCCATAGATATCGATCTATCTACAGATCCTCCATCTTTAGCTTCCACATTTCAAAACTATTTCCAAAAAAATTATCAACCTCTATTCTCCCTGATGAAGTTGCCATATGAAAAATTTCTACAAGTTCACAAATTGTATTCTACACAAGGTCCCACTCAAGTATGGATTAGTACAAAAAACCCAACAACCCACAACTAAAACCAAAGGTGATTAGACTTTGATACCACTTGTAAGGAAGCTAAGATAGTGGAAAAACTTCCTACACTAATCTTGATAGGAGAATAATATAACACTTTTATAGATCTTTAATAGTTACAAAAAAATAAATACAAATATCATGCGTATCACAACAAAATGATTTATGTTGGGAAAACTCTTTAGGGAGAAAAAACCCATGCTCCAAAAGCCACCTAATATATTATTTAGAAATTAAAATGATTACAATTGTAATGATGAAAAATGAACTCTACATTTTTTCATTTATTTGGGCCCTCCTTGTTAGATTGAACTTAATATGGCCTTGATTTAGTGTTGTACTATGTTTAACACATTCACATTAGGTCCTCGGCCCTTGTAAACTAAATGGACTTAATTATACCTTATTTTGGGTTTTGTAAAGTGTTATACCACACTTTCACACTAATGTAGGGTTTTATTAATTAATTAGGCTTCTTTATGCTTTAATTAGCCTTATTTTGCATCCACAAGCCTCATTTAATACATCTTTCTGAGGAAAATCTCAACATAAACCAAAATACAATTATAATTCATGTCTTTTTAGGTTGTGTATCAGATTTAGTGATTTGGGACTCATACACCACCTTGGCCGTATGGGTCCCACCTAAGTTTCAAGGCCTTGATCTTGATTTTGCATCATCCTAAACATTTTTGAAAAATGTGTCCTATAGTTAAGCCTAATGGCACTCATTCTCCACTTCTGTCATATGAGTTCCATGTGGCCCAAAATTAATTTTAATTCAAATTCTTGGTGAGATTTTATTCTCCTAGATCTGATGTTAGTTTGTAGTCTTGTAATTTTAGGAAATGAGGCATAAACAAGTATAAATACAAGTTTATTTCACTCATTTTTTAATCTGACAAGCAATCAAGTGATCCTTATAGAAAATTTATGATCAAGAGAGCATTATTCAAGTATCAATCATCATGTCAAAGTTATCATGCATCATGTTTTTTTTACCTAACATTTATGATGTAGGATTTCATGATTCAAGCTAGCATTCAATTCAAAATCTATCACATTCAAGCAAGAGTCAATATCTACATCCATTGGAGCCACTTCATACATGTTTATGACACTTTTTTGCTATGGTTTGGTGAGTTGTGACATTGGATTTTGTTCATTCATCATTCCTTCACTTCATTACAAGGTTTGATTACGAAAACAGGGTTTGACCAAGGAAAACCCATTTCTACTAACTAAACAACCTTTTCCCTCTCTTTAGTGTGTGATTTAAGATCTAGATCAAAGACATATTGAAGAGAAAGTTTTGAGAAATTTTTCATGGTGTTCAAAGTTGTCAAAGTGGTATCATCATCTACATCATTATTGAAGGACATCTATAGAGCATAATTCAACATTTTAGATCCATAAACTAGGTTGAGAGGATTAAGTAGAGATTGAAGAGAAAATTCATGTCATGATTTCCTGAAAAAGCCAAAATGGATTGATATGCTAGTTTTATCATATGAGTCCTAGTATAGTGAAGTTTACATATTTTAGGAGTTCTAGACTTACCTTTGCCAGATCTATATTCCTACCAAGAAACCTTGATTTGGGACTAAATCACACAAATGGGTGTATGAGTCCCAGAAGGCATTAATTTCAGCATATTCACCATTTCAAGTCTCCAATCAAGATATTATAGGTTTTCAGGTGCATACCCCTGATCTCTTAGCTTTATATTTTGATTTACATGCATTTCTAGGTCATTTAATGAAGTTTTGCATTGCATTAGGTTTTAACATTAGATCTTACTTACCATTAGTTTTTCCAAGCCCTAACTTGGTGGTGAACCCCTATTAATTCTAATTTGGAGTGCATCGTCATCCTAGTTCTAGCTTTCATTAACTTTGCATGAGGGTTTGCATTAGTCAATTGGAATTCTAGTGTTTCTATATCTTACATTAGTGAAAGTGCATATAGGTTGTATTTTTGAATCTTGCATCATTGAATTTTATTTGAAATATGCATTTGCACTTATCTTAGACATCATCCTAACCAAAAAGCATAAGTTTCACTTGGAATTTTCTAAAATTTGTGCAAAAACCCTCATCTAGGACTCATACACCCCTCTAGGTGATTTAGTCCCAATAGAGGTGATTTTACCTAATTTCTAGGTATTTTGTAATGAAAATTATTCAATATTCAAGCACTTGAAAAGTATTGATTGGGACTCATATGCCCCTCTTGGAAATTTACTCCCATTTTAGATTTTAAATTGCATTTTACAACATTAAATTCTATGTTTCTTTATTTTAGTTTTTTGTCGTTAGTTTTTTGTTTCAATTTATAGTGTTTTGGTTTCATCCATTTCATTGCATATACATTCATTTGGTTCATTACATACATTGCATAATATCAAATTTTCATTTATACTTTTTGTTCTAAGTTCTTGCATTTCATTTCATCATCGATATGTGCTTTAGTAAGTTGTGAATGTCCTTAAAGTCCTTAGTGGATGTGTCAAGTTGTACTTTTAGAAATGACCCTAATGAAATTAAACTTGTGGTAATGGAAAAAGTATCATTTGTCCTTACTTAGTATGATAATTTAAATTAAATCTAAATTAATGATGTCTTAGAGTGGTGTTGTAATGTTTTGAACACATTCACACTATTCTAGGACCTTTATTTGACTATAACATGCCTTAATTGATCCATTTCAAAGGTGTTGTAAGGTGTTGTAACAAACTTTCATGCTTTTTTATGGTGTATTTGCTCAATTAAGCCTAATGGGCCCCTTCCTAATAAAGTGTATTGAAATTTGTACCATATTTAAATGTTGTAATTTGTTATAAAACACTTTCACATTTATCTAGGTGGTCATTAATTAATTATGAGTAATTGGAGTAATTAACCCCCCTTCAATTCAAATTTAAGCCTTAGTTTTGACACCTCATGAAGATCTATCCCGACAATTATAATCTAATTAATAAAATATTTCATTGGGAAAATTTTGTTCCTCGAAAATGGTGCCAAGACCCATTCACCCTAGGTGGCGAATGGGTCCTCCCTTAAGAGGACCCTACTTTTTTAGTTCATCTAGAATGGGTTTTTAACCATCTTTCAATCACCTAGGGTTAGGTCCTAGTAAACTGATTGAAGACCCATTCTCCCTAGGTGGTGAATGGGTTCTCCCTTAATGAGATCCCCCTTTTTGAATTTCATTTTCATGGGAATTTAATAATGTTTCTTTCCAGATTTGGTGTTAGCCTTAATTGTTTGAATTTCACGGTTAATCTCCTAATTTAGTATAAATAAGGGGTTAATTCGCATTGTTTCACCTAGCAAGTTTATGAACCATCCTAACAATTTCAAGAGAGAATTATAGAGCATTACAAGAGAACTCATAAGGAATTTAAGGGATATTTCAAGAGTTTATTGCAGCAATTCAAGATCACTTTATCATGTCAAGGGTTTAGTGCATTAATGTTGTTGAGCTAAAGAAGTGAATGTAGCATTGAAGATGTACTTGCAACCATTATTCAAATCACATTCAAGGATCCAAGATCTACATTCTTCATTGACACTACATGTTAGATTAAAGATTTTTTTCATAAGAGAACATCCAAGGTGACATCATATAGATCATTTCACATTCATGGTTCATTTCATTATTTCATCATTGTTTTTTATTACCTACAAAGGGGTTTGACTGAGGAAAACCCCCATTCACTAAAAATAACATTTTTTTCTGCCCTTGAGTGTTTGATTGCATATTTATAGGTTGAAGATCAAGTAGATCAAGTTTGGAGCAAAATTTTTAAAGTTACAAAGTTGCAAAAGTTGTCATTCAAATTGCAAAATCATGGAATTAAATCTACAAAATTTCATACAGACTTCCAAAAGTTGATAATAAGGAATTTGAGAGTGCATACATCAAGGAATGTGATATTGAAACTAGTTTTCTAAAACCCTAAAAGGACCCAATCGGCAATGAAGGTGAATGAGTCCTTTGTAGCTCAAAAACAACTTTTTGACCAGGTAGATAACATTTTATTCTCTAAAAACTTCCCCCATAGTTGCTATAATAGTTAGGTAGAAATTTTTATTGTTAATTGCATCTTATCATACACATAATTGGAGTGTTTAAGGTCTTAGAAAAATTGGCGGTCCATCATCTTGTGGATTCATTTTGGTGGACCCTATTTTCCCCTATATATTTTTTGGTGAACTTGACATATTGAACATTACAATTTTCTAATTTTTGGAGTCTCTCACTACATATTAACTTAGATATTTCATTTTAATTGAATTAAGATATCATTTAGGGTTACTTTATTTGCATTGAAATCTTGCATATCATATAGGGTTTACATTTGCAATATTTTTCATCTCTCTAAGCCTGAAAAATTACAAAAAAAAATTAGTCATTTTGTATCTCATTTAAACCTCATACAATTACAATTCAAAATCAAATCAAAATTTCATTTCAAATTAGGCCTTGCATTTTATCTTTTAATTACATTTTTGCATTGAATTTATGGAAAATTTGAAACTGCAATTCACTGTCTTGGACCTAGAAATGAAAGATATAACTGAGAACTTGCAAATCATTAATTTTTTTAAAAAAATACCTAACCAGGATTGGACATTCACCTTTACTAGAAAATGAGTCCATAATTAGGTTTGATCTAAACCATTTGGCAACTAAAAGTATCATAATTCACTCTGAAATTCACAAAAAAATATTAGAAACATCAAAGTAAGACCCATTCACCCTTACTGGCGAATGAGTCTCTATTAGTTACTGCTTTGCATTTTTAGGACATTAAAATCTCAATTTTTAGCTTTTCTTTGGTGTTATTTCCTTTCTATTTTAGTTTCCTGATTTTTTGTTTCATCAATTTCATTTCATTTAACTTAAATTGCTTCATTTTAATGCATTGTTAAAAGTTCAAAATTGCATCAAAACATTTCATTTTTAGCTTATTGCATTGTGTAATCAATAAAATGCATTGATTAGAATCTAAGCATTGCATTTAATTCTAGGTTATTACATTACCCCTTTTCCATTATAGGGTTTTCACACTAGGGTTGTAAAACTTGTTTGAGCTTTACAACTTGGTGTCTTATTCATAATACTATTACAAGATGTAGTTCAAGGCTCATGTCATCAAGTGATCTCTCACTTTTCATGGATCTTGGGTGCTCTAACTCTCATTCTAATAATGTTGAGAATCAACCCTCCATGTCTCGTAGCTTCCATACTTCATTACCCACGACTTCACCTCCTACAACCAATGTCCTTAACATTACCAACACTGTCCCTACCATTACCACTTCCACTCAAGCTTTGGGGTCTACTCAAAGTCAAGGTGGAATTCAAATCCTATCCTCCACAATAGCAATTTCCATCCCTAAATACACTAGTACACAACCTACAACAACATTCCAACCTACAACAACCTTTCAACCCACAACTACCATTCAACCAACCATAACAGTCATACCTACTAGCACCATATACACTTCCATAGGTATTACTATAGGAATTCATTCTACCTTTGTGCCTTCAAAAATAATAATCCCCCAACAATCCAACTCCACCAACATGCAATTCACTAGCCCTCCACATACATACACTATGTTGTGTCGGTAGAACACATGCTCCTTTCAGACTAGGGACTCCCTCTTTCAGTTTTTCCTTTGTCGGGTTGTTTTTACCTTTTCCTTGTTTTGAATGCCCCTATTTTAAGCCTAAGTTGGTCACATGCCTAAAAAATTATCAAACACATCCTTACCAAAATGACCTACCTAAGTTTCAAATTTTTTTAGGATTTTGCAAGATTGGCCTTGCAGGTTTCTGCCCATTGGGAGCTGTCACATCCATCTCCATTTGTGGGTCTAAAACTGTGGGTCTTTGTAGGTAGATTGTTGTCTCTATTTTGATGTTCTTCATAGATAACCCTTGACATCCACCTGCATCCTAGGTTTCACACCTAGTTTCTCCACCGAAGTATTTACCTGAAGTCCTCACTGCCATGAGTTTCTATAGATCTACTGACCATATGCCCATCATACGTGCATTCAATGCCATCATTAATGGCAAGACTATTTGTAAATATAACTCTCCCACTGATCATTTTAACTAACCAATTTCAAATTCTGAGGGGGGAAAGAAGGAATTTGTGCATGTGGGAGAAATCTTGAGCAATTGAACTATAAACAACCTATGCTAGCAATTAAGGTAAGTCCCAACTATTGCCATAACTATTGATTTACAAAAAACTAATTAGGGTTCTAAAGTAACTAACTATAAACACCAAGTCATTATGGAATCAAAATATAATTTTCTCAAGCAACACCACCACTATGAATTTTGTACTGAAACCTACCTCTAGAGGTGTCATCCAGATCAGTGTGGTTACTAGTAGCCTTTGTGATCCTCGACCTCAAATTTGAACATTATTAAAGTTATAAATGCCTCCCAAAATATGTTAAGGTCTTGCACTCGCCTTCATACACAACCCCATTCTTCCTTCACTCTAACTAGTAGTAAAGCCTTTAAGGTTGTCCGCCATATGAATCTCACACCCCCTTTGAGACTTAAACAAAGTAAAATATTTTGCGGGTTCACCGTCATAGGACACCATTGTCGCAAAGCTACCCACCTGTGTCTATTGCTTAAGGGTAGGGCTTAGATGGTCACCCACCTCATGGACCCCACTCATGCTATCACTACTAGGATTGTTTAAGTGTCCACTCACAAATAATGACCAAGTCTATAAACTTGTCTACAAACGCCCTTGTAGGTCTTGATGTGCGGGTTTCCACTTACCCGTTGTTGTTCTAATGACTAAAGCCAAGAAGTCAACTACCTTTGAGATTACCATGACCCTTTCCTAGGTGGGGTCCATCTAGTTGACAACTATGGGATAAACTTAAATTATAACCATGAGAAATCACCAAATCGAGATGCCATTGAGGGTCCATTTCTATGGATCATCATGTGTGGAGCTCTACCTTAGAAATTTCATCCTTCACAATAGAGAAAACCTGGCATCCCACCTCGTGGGCCTTGAATGTGGTCATTCCTAAATGCTTAAGCCCTAACTTTCAAATGTGAATTTCAATGCATCTTAAATTCATTGCACGCCTACCTACATGGGTTGCCTTTATCAAAAATATTCCTTTACAATGTTGTGGTGCTATGAAAAAGTCCTTACATCCATTCGTAGTGCGGGTCCCACATCCTCGATGACCATACGCTTAAATTTTCATGTGAATGAAAAAAAACTCAAAACTAAGAGTTCATGTGGGTCACCCTTTGTGTAATGATGTTTGTCCAAGGATGCTTCCAAAGGGAAATTACTCCATGGCACCCCACACCATGTATTCCACAACCCCAATTCCCACATCTAACTAAATGATCATGCCTTCAAGAAAAGTAATCAAGATCAATTCCATGAATAATAAAAGACTAAAATTAGCTAAGTATAAAGGCTTTGTGGACCTTGCTATGCAGAATTCTGCTTGTGGAGGAACATCCACTTAAGGTCATTGTCTAATGTTGGAAGTCTAATGATGGTCCCACTCACAACCTCCACATCCTTCACATCCACATAAGCTATAAAGATTGATCTAGTGAAAGAAAATGACTTCAGGTGCCCCCATCACCTATTTTCGTACACACCAAATGACTTTACACCAAATTTGATTAGCAACCAAGCATTGTGAACTTTTTTTGTCATAATGTCACCTATGGAATTCTGCTTCCCTTGTACCGCTCCTTAATGTTTTCATCCTTGCAGCTTCCATAGGGCAGAAACCCATACTGCCAGACCCCCATTTCTACAAACCACCTAAAGAAGTTTCAAATTATGAAATATGGTGAATGTTATGATCTTCCAAGGGTAAATGAATCTATCCAATGATGAATTAGCATTATTTGACTAATATTTTCTATCTTGATTTTTCAATGCACTTACAGTACCTTTCATGTGTAGGATTTATGGAACCTACTGAGGGACCATTGGAGAAGCCAATTGAGAAGTTTCATAAAGTAAAACAACTAGAATTGATGCCTAGAGGAAAGGAAGAAAAAGAAAAAATGAAGTACCAATTCCATGGGGTGGAGTGCACCTCCAAAATCACATCCAATTGGGACAAATTTTATGACATTGACCTCAAGCATGTCAACATAGATGGATTTAAGTAGAGGGTGATGGTCAATCCCACTATAGAGGAAGCCTTGAGGATCAAAGAAAGTGGCCTCACTAAAGCAAGTGGCTTTCCTCCCACTCTGCTTGCTCCAGAACTAGTCTTTTCTTGCTAAGAGTGCTAACATGCCGATACCAAAATGATAGTTGCAAAAGATGGAAGGGTGTTGAAAGACTTATCTTCTCAATCTATTGGAAAGAAGTTTGGTATCCTAACCTTTGAAAAGATGGAGGAGGTTGGGAAGGAATTCACCCTAAAATTATGGAAACTCAACCCTATTGGATGTAAGAGAACAATAAATCATACATGGTTGAAAGACAAGAGGGCCAGTGCTAGCAAGGTTCCCCAAACATTATATAGGAGTGACTTTTTAGAAGAGTCCAATGATCCAGTCACACTCCTAAGCAGAGTAATGGGCCCTCCTACTACAACATTCTTTGAGGAATGGATGTTCTACTTCATATAAGAAATCATCTGAGGCATTGTTCAATTCCACTGGGAAAAGATGATAAGCAAAAACTTGCATGATTAGTTTATGGCAGTGAGGAAGACTTCACAATTCTATATGACATCATATTTGGTCTATCTCTTGGCTACCAAGTTCCCCTACAAAGGATTATTATGTGCTAGGACATTCAGAATGAAGAAGTGGTAGATTAAAGCATACAACTACTACCCCCAACTTCAATATATAAATTTTAAGAATCATTACAAAAGAGTCAATGATTCCTTCATGAGGTATATCATCTAAACCCCAAGGATAAATTACCATAGAAGAGTGACACAAAATGCCAAAACAGTTATAAAGGGTTTTGGATATTTGTTCATCCATTTCCCCAAATTCACATACATCAAAGTAGAGGGATTCTCAGGGAGATCTTACTAGCTACCATGCTACCCCAACAATAGAATCATCTTGTTAGATCTTACTCAACAACTACAGACTACCCACACCTTATTGAGCAACAAGAACCATGCTGGGTTCCCATACCCCCTCACCTTCAGATAGGGAATGTACTCTTTCCTTGCGGCTCCATGCACCAAGAACTCTGAGAAAGAGATGGTGGAGTATAAATTTGAATTGCATATAGATAGAGGAGGCTTGGATCCCCACAAAAAACTAAAGAAGAAATTTGTAAGGTAGTATGCTCACCTCCTTCACATTGAGGACTTTTGGGAAAATTGTGACAATGATAAAGAAGTATAGAGGAAACATTATATGAGGATGACTACCTAGTTTGTGAAGTCTATTGATTTGTTTCCAATGTGTGATCAAATTGTCAAGGATGACAATATTCTCAATGAAAAATATAATTCTTTAATAAATGTGCCAATTCCAGTAATTGATTGGGATAAAGAAGAGGTCACTGACCTAGATTCTATCACCCACCCTATTGAACAAAGAACAAGAGAATGTATTGATGAGTAGATAACTCAACTACATGAGAAAGGGATAGAGTTGATGTATGGAGAACTTGAAGATGAGTTTGAGAGTGAAACATATAGTGGAACCACTGTTGGATCATCTGGTGAGGCTCCCAAATCTCTACTAGTCACCAGATTGAGAAAGAGAAAGGATACAGGTGAACAAAATCCCAAACATAAGGTGTACACAATAAAATCAATTGAAAGGAAACTATTGTAGAAGGTCAAAAGAATAGAGACATTTGTCCTCGAAATGCCAACTATCTAGGAGGAGGGACCCCAATGCAAAGAGGAAGAAGAGTCTGAACAACCTTGCTCACCACCACCTACCACTTCTCCTCCTCTGTCCGTTGTTTCCACTACACCATATCCTTCCAATCCTAAGTCATTTATCGTCTCATCTCCACCTTTCGTGGAAATCTCAATCAACCTAACTTCCACCTCACTGACTACTCTATTGGTTGTGTTAGACTCTTCCTCTTCCACCACTTCTCCACTGTCATCTTCCTCACTCCCACCTCCACTACCTACCATTTCCACTCATCTACCATCATTTTTGACAACCTCTATTGCACCTATCACCTTACCACATACCTTTTCTTCCTACATGTATAATATATCAACTAGACTCTCTAGGGTAATCCTCAACCCAAAACTTCAAGCATTAATGGCCCAGCTTAGTGTTGCCTCATGTCTCCCACCGACTCCTAATAAGCCACCAAAAATGGAGGATACCATGAAAATCTATAAGGAAATGGAGATGCTTAGTGCAAAACAACTCAAATAAACAAATGTAAATGTCACTAAAGAGCTAGAGGATTCTAATAGTGATGACTAATTTGAGCATCTCAAGGGCAGACTAAGGGTGAACATAGAAAATATAGCTTCAAACGAGGAAGCGCAACAAACACTTAAAGGGGAAGATGTTGATAAGCTTTAGGATTATTATGAAGTTGATACATCTAATCAAGAGCTAGATGATCATCCCCAAGTGCACGAAGAGGAAAAACCTGAGCAACATCGCTTCAAAGAAAGGAAAATGGAAACATATAAAAATGAAGGAATAATTGATTAGCCTCCACAAATTGGCCAAGATGAGTGCCTAAGACATGAAGAAAATCCTCCATAAGGAAAGCAAGAAAAGGATAAAGAAGAAGAAAATATAGAAGGAAAAATTACTGAGCTTGTGAAAGATGTCAAGATTGAGCCTGAAGCTAGTAAAGGAACAACACCAAAATAAGGGAATATTGTTGAAGAAGATGTAGAGACAACTAAGCCTAGAAAAGGAAAAGCCATACGACAGGAGGAGTCATATGACAAAGAGAGAAATGATGAAGAGGCTCCCAAGCATGAAGAGAATGAGCCTTTCAAGGAACATGAAGAAGGGAGGGATCATGAATCCCTAGAACATCAATAAGAAGTCCCCTCATGGCTTGAACAACTATTAAAAAAGGCTCTGATAGTTGTTAATCCCAAGGTTTAGTTGTGAGCTATACTGGCTAGAGAATAGGTAAAGAGGAAAAAATAAAAGAATCCTAATGTCAGACCCCACATCACCACTGATGCTTCTAGGTCTAGGATACTACAAGTGGCCACTCCTATAGTAGACAAGGATTTAGACACCATTTAGGGCTAGGACTAATAGATATCCACCATAAATTTGGGCCTAGCATCTTGTGAACAAAGGATTGATGAATTCAAGGGGTCTGTCTCCACCATTTTTCAACAAATGAACAAAGAATTTTTAAGATATCTCTAGAGGTTTGGGAGAAAGAAGTGGCCTTGTAAAATAAGGATTACAACCTGCTTGATGATTGGCTACATACCCTAGAGTTGAGGAAGATAATTTTAGATAGGTTGTTGGTAGCACTAGAGGACATCTATGCAAGTGTTTTCACCCACTTGGCTAAGGTAGATGACTTCTTGAAGCTGATGATAGGTTATGAGGTGCCATCCCTAAAGGTATATCTTGAGAAGATCAAATAGGAATTCCACAAGCGCATAGAGTACGGAGCCAACAACATGTTGTCAGATGATTTTATGGATTTTGTTGCATGGATTTCTTGGAATAAAAATATATGGTAAAGGTAGGAGAAATATGTGTGAAGCATCATGAAGAAATGCTAAATGATTTTGAGAATTTTCATCTGCATAGAAAAAATAGATTTCAGAGAATGGGACAAGCTCTAAGTTATGATTGGCAAGTTCATAGAGTATGCTACTCTCCAAAGGGATGTTGGAAAGCCAGTGATAGCTAATGAGTATTTGTAAAAATATTCATGAAAGTTAAAGTTAGATACAAGAAAAAATAGACTAGAAGATAAAATAGGTAAATGAAAAAAGATTCTATTTTATATTGTAAATTATTGGCGTAGGTGAAACCCTAAACTAGAATGAATTTGATCCATTCATTGTATATGAATCTTTTCCATTCATTATTCTTTTGGAAAACTATAAATAGGGGAATCCTCTCATTTTCAAAGAGAGAGATGTGTTGTTGTGTAAAGACATGCTGCTACAAAATATATGAGGAAAGAATTGTGTTAATGGTTTCTTGTCTATTTCTTTCCATTTGTTCATGATTCTATCTCCAAATAGTTCATTTCAACATTGTTATTTCAATTTTAAGTTCATTTTATGTTAGTAGTTTATGTTGTTCTTTAATGGTTGATGTATGCTATAGTGTTTGATGCATTTCTAGCTCATAATTTTGGTGATTTGTTGATGAAAAATTGTTGTCTAAAGTTATTCTGAGCTATTTCATTTACAAAATTTAACTTCTACTATGTATGTGCATGTTAAGCATTCATGTTTCAGTCTGAAAATCATAAGTAAGCCTTAGAAGATTGCACTAATTTTATGAGACTGTGGGCTATCCCTGGTTAAGTAAAATTCAATTTGGGATGTCTTTCCATGATTTCATCCTCCATTGTTATTGTTCATCTTAGTTGTAGACTTAGGAAAAATTCTAACCCTTTTCCCTCTTGCTATTTCTTTAAAATTTGAAGTTAGAAACTATTTTTCAACATCATTGTAAATCCAAATTTGATGACACGAGGAGTTTTAGTTTTCTATTATGAACTTGCAACTATTGTTCATTCATTTCCAGAACTTAGAAACTCCATTGTAGACCCTGAAAAACTTCCAAGCTTAGTGAACCAAAAAGGCCCTTTTGTGATTACCAGCAAATCATAGCAACTAATTGAGTTATTTTTTCATTCATGGTCTGACACTCGAGAGACCTTGGGGTGATTTTCTAAGACCTAGTTCTATAAAATTACCTTTCAAGAGAGATAGAATACTTGTGCATTGTTTGTGTTGAGAAAGTGAAAAAACACCCATCAACAAAACTAGCACTAGAAGGGGGGCATTTGGAATAAGCTGAATCAATCTAGGTCATTTTCCTTGCAAAGATCTCATAGGATGACCAGGTCAACACCAAACAGTGGAGGATTCCAGGAGTTAAAACCCCCTACCAAGGCTAGAAGAGCCAAGAAAGGGGAGGCTACATCATCAACCCCATCCACTCAGCCTCCATCTCCTCCATCTCCTCCTTCGCCTCCAATCCCTTCATCTCCATCTTATCCTTCACTTCAACCAACATATTCTCCATTCACTTCCCACATCCAAGGCATAGTTATAGTAGCTACCCCATCTCAAACATAGGTTGATGTAGCAAAGCCATTACCACCCCCACCTCCACCAATGGCTTGGTTGGGAAATAATATATCTCCATTATCCTTCAATGACTACCCTGACATGCCAAAGAATCTAGAAGGCTTCTGCACTAATTTTCATCCATGTGATCCTCACAAGATAGTAGAAGAACATATTAAGATCTTCCAAACATCATTGAAGGATATGCATATGCAAAATGAAGACGTGGCCTATAGAATCTTCACTTACTCATTGGGGGATGAAGCATTCTATTGGTACATCAATTTACCTACAGGCTCCATAACTTCTTGGGACCTCATTAAGAACACTTTATTGTAGAAATTCAAGGTCCCAATCAGTCCCATTGACCTATATCAACAATTCATGTTAGTCAAGAGGAAAGTTAATGAGTTAATGAACTCATTCAATGAGAGGTTTCATAGAGCATACATAAAGTTGCAACCAACCTACATAGTTGATGACCCCCTAACAAGGGAAGTGTATTATGCTACTTTTGAGAACCTCACATTTGCTCCAGTCAAACAAATGCACCAACCACTAGCAAGACTAGTGGACTCTTATGCTAAGGTGGTAAAAGCATGTAAGGACTTATGACAACATATTACATGTACATTACCTTTATTAGAACCAACCACAAACATTGGAAAAATTCATGCACTTACTCACACCTTGGCCCATTAGACTCCCTTAGTGAATCAAGTTCCCCAACTGTCAATCATGCCACATCTAAGGCCACCATTAAATAAAGCTCCATTGGTGTTGAGCTATCTACAAGCTACACATCAGTAAGTTTATGCTGAACATTCCCAAGTGCCTTCATACTTTCATAATTTTTAAGTATCAACTACTCAATAGAGTCAACTCATAGCACTGGCTATTTTCTTTCATAATTTAGTTCCAACTCAAAGTAGTACAAATAAGGAACAAATTGATGAGTTGGCTGAAATGGTGAAAAATATTTCCACTGAGGTTACTTATTTGAGGAATTAGAATAATTGGATGTATTAATATCATAAGAGAATTCAAGCCAAATACCAAAGAGACCACCGAGATTCAAGACCATCTTCAAATCAGAATTATGAATGAGGCCAAAAATTAGGACAAATTTTTGAGAGGCAGCCCCAAAGGCAAAAAAAAAACATGGAATACCAAACCCAACAATGGGGGTGTACCCACACCTTTGGACCAACCAGGTGGTATAGAAAAATCAATAAATGGGGTTTACTTAGTTGAGGCTGCCTTATTTGGATGGTGTAAAATTAATAAAAATAATAGGCATTTTGAGATTGATTGTTCGAAGTTCCAAACCAGTGCAGAGATCTTTCAAGTAGAAGTTTAAAATGTCATTGAAGGTTCAAGCTACAGAGACATAGTCTTATCAGAGCCCTATGATTCATATGTTTTGGTGGTCAACTAGGCTCATTTTCCCCAAAGTGACAACAATTCACTTGAGAAAAAAGTTGCACCAAAGGGAGGAAAAGAGAAAGCGGTAAAGAGAGCTCTTTATCTCAGCTATTTGATTCACTAGAGAATGGTCCTAAAGATGAGAACCAACAATGTGAGGATGAGGTCCATATGCTCCACCAATGTGCAACTTCCTATAACTTAAGAAATAGACAAGTTGGTTGTCCCTTTAGAACCTCTACCCTGCCAAATAGTTTCAATAATTCACTAGATCCTAATGTTATCAATAACCCAACCTACCCTAAGGTCCCTACTTGGTATTTCAATAGGAATAGGAAACACAATATGACCCTAGGCCAATGGGGTAATATGTGACAAAAGAATTAAAGAAAGTGAAAGTGAGCCTCTCAACCTTTGAGTTGCTAAGAGTACCCACAATCAAGAATGCATTATTTTGGTCATTAAATGGGACTTCACAATTAGAACTAGATCAAGAGATGCCTAAAAAGAGAGTCTCATTTGACACCTCCAAAAATGAGCCTATGATCAGGAAAATTATAGGAAAGAAGCCATAGCAGTTACCCAACTAACAAACTAGCAAAAATTAGCAGGTAGATGAGCCACCAACCAAGGGGAAAAATCATATACAAACACAAGATAAAAGTAATGATAAGGAAAAATATCAAGTAGCCCAAGTAGATGTTTCTGTGGGATTGTTTCAGGGGAAGTTGGAAACCCCTCCTTTCTTGATGACAATTCACATATTTAGCAAGAACTTGCATAATTGTCTGCTTGACTCAAGAGCTTTGACCAATGTCATGCCATTCACAATAAGTCAAGTGCTAGGAATAACCCCAACCCCATCCAGATGGAAGGTAACTCAGTTAGACAAGACTAAGGTGAATATAGCAGGGGAAATGAATAGGATTCCTATATAGATCATGGTGAACCCAAGAGTACAACATGCTATTGACATCTAGGTTGTTGATATTCCCTACACCTATGAGATGATATTGGGGAGAGACTTCACCTGAGCTCTGAATGGCTATGATGTGACTGATTATTCACATCTGTGAATTTCTTGGAAAGGGATTCCTAATCAAATCTATATTGAATGAGAGCCTCAAATGAATTTTATGATCACTGAGTACAACAATACAAATGAAGTCTTATTTGCAGAAACATAGTTGGGTAATTACTTTCCCATCGCCTACCAAGATGAAGAAGAAGGTGCATAGGAGGTTCTTGTGCTATCTAGTTCCCCCAATAATTTTTCTTCTCTCCATAACAGCATAGAAGTGTTGATTGAGTCTAACAATGAAGAATTCTAGGATGATGGCCATCTTGGGTTATTCGATTGCTTCTAGGAATTTATGCAAAAGTGTGTACAAGATTAGCTTAGTTTAGGGGATAGAATGGATTTCAAAGAGTTGTTGCTACCTAGTTGGTGTAGAGTACCTGATGCATATCATTCCAAGTTTGAGTGTTGTTTGTACCAAAACGTCATTGATCATATTAAAAGGTAGATCTTTGCAAAAGAGGTTGTGGAAGAGTAGCAAGATCAAGGCCAACCCAAGTATGAGAGACTACCTAAGGGTGTAGAGATGGACACACAACCAGAAAATAGGAGTATATGCTTCTCCAACTCTTATCATGATTGAAGATTAGAAAACTATAGGCATAGGGTATGGGATCTTATAGAAGGTTTTGATGCATTCAACATCCAACTCATTCCACATGGCAAGAATCAAACTGTATATGCCTTAGCCTAGACCACCAACACCCTCCAACCCTTTATCATTGACTGGCCTAAAGAAATTCACTATGGATCTCACCTCTACACCATTTATGCTTGACAATGCCACTATTTTTTAGGTGTTTGATGATGACAAGAATATTATAAACTCCATAACTAGTTTAGATGTATTTACTTCCCAAATCATAGATGATGTAGAGCTTGAGGAAGTGAAGCTAGATATAGAAGGGGTAATTAATTTGAAAAGAAGCACAATACCTAGGGGTATGGTCCAGTTGGAAATGATAATTGATTTAGACCACATAAGGGATCAAGATCAACAAACTAAGAAATATTCCATAGATAATTAGTGAGATGCTCATAACATGGGCACTATAAAAGATATTAAGAATGTTTTTATTGGAAAAGTGTTCACCCTAGAAGAAAGGAAAGGAATTTTTGATGTATTAAATGCCTATCATGATGTGCTAGCTTGGGGATATGAGGATCTCAAAATGTACAATACCTCAATCATCACTCATACCATTCCCCTCAAGCTAGATGTGAGACCCTTTAGGCATCATCAATGTCCAATTAATGTGCCATTAGAACCTATCATCTTCAAAAAAGTATAGAAGTTGCTTTCAGCCCAAATCAAATTTCTTGTTCGAAATTCCACATGAATGGCCAATTGGGTTCTAATTAGGAAGAAAAATAGAGAAATCGGGCTGTGTGTGGATTTTAGAAACTTGAATAGAGCTTCTGAAAAGCATAACTATCTAGTTCCCTTACTAGATAAAGTGCTACAAATAGTGAATGGTTTGCAAATGTTGTCACTTCTAGATAGCTACTCAAGATACAACCAATTCATGGTGCAGTATGAAGACATGCACAAAATGATGTTCACCACAAAATGGGTAACATTTGCATACAAAAGGATGTCACTTGGTTTCATCAATGTAGGTGCAACATTTTAGCATGCTATGGATATAGCCTTCAAGGACCTCAATATAAAATGTGTCATCATCTATATAGATGACCTTATAATGTTCTCAAAGAAAAGAGGAGATCACATCTCTTATTCTAGAAGTGCGGAGATTTTGGTATTTCATTGAACCCGAAGAAGTGCATCTTTGGGGTGATAGAAGAAAAGTTGTTGGGAACATGTGATTTTGGAAAATGATATATCCATAGATCCAGAGTGCATATAGGCCATTTTGAAGATACAACCTCTAGGCAGAAAAAAGGAAATGAAATCCTTCTATGAGAAAATCAACTTTGTCAAGAAATTCATCATGGGGTTTGTAGAAATAGTTAAGCCATTGAATGCTATGCTCAAGTAGAATTCTAAATTAGAGTGGATGCCAAAATCCAAACAGACCTTTCCAAAAATAAAGAGGGCTATTGCAAATACTCCATTGTTGGTTAGCCCATATTATTTAAATCCTTTTTATATATACTCTTTTTCTTCATATCACTCATGTGCCAGCATGTTAACACAAAAGGATGATGAAGGAAATGAGCACCCTATTGCCTTCATGAGTGCTCCACTAAAATATGTTGAATTGCAATATCATAATGTTGAGAAATAGGCATATGGTTTGGTGAGAGGAGTCAATAAATTCAAGAATTTCATCCTAAGAAATAAAGTGTTTTCCATTGTTCTAGACCCAGTCGTAAAGACTCTATTGATGCAAAATGATCTGGGAGAAAGAAGATAAAAATAGGTTATGTTGTTGCAAGAATACGACATGGAAATCCAACCCATGAAGCTTGTTAGGGGACACAATATTACCCGCACGATGGAAAAGATAGAACTAGAACTCACAGTTCAACAGTACCATTTGGAGGATGTTTCCCCAGGTGAATGGTATGATGATATCATCTACTATCTGATAAATAAAAAATTCCCATCAGGACTGTAAGGAGTCTAGAAACATGCTTTGAGATTGAAGAGTAATAGCTACATTCTGAAAGGAGTTATGTTGTATAAAAGAATCACGAGGGAATTTATCTCTGATGTCTAGGAAAAGTAGAAGTAGATAAAGTGTTGAAAGAGTTTCATGAAAAATTTGAAATGGGACATGGATCTATTCCTTTGACAACACATCAGATTCTATGATCCAAGTACTACTGGCCGACTCTATTCAAAGATTATCACAATCACATTAGATCCTACTATATCTGCTAGACTGCTACCACCAAGGAAAGGTACACTAATATTCTTCTCCATCTAGTTTCCATGGTAAGACCATTTTCTCAATGGGGACTCGACTTCATTGCTTCAGTAAACCCACCATCCTTTGCATTCCATAGGTACATTCTAACTATGAATGATTATTGTACTAGATGGATATAAGTAATTACTTGTAGACATGGACAACTGAGGTAGTAATTAATTTTTTGAAAAGTTTCATTATAAATCATTTTGCTTGTCTATTTGCCTTAGTCTATGGAAATGGTCCAGCCTTCGTATCCCTTAAGTTTTCTAGTTGGGAATTTTATTATGGGATTGTGATTAAGTTATCGTAAAACTATTATCCCCAAGGGAATGGGATAGTTGAATCCATGAAAAAGAACTTGTTGACCATCATATGAAAACTAATAAAAAAACCCAAAAGACTGGCACACCCAGTTGCATTTTTCTTTATGGGAAGATCACACTAGATAGAAATTAGCCCTAGGAAATTCCCCATTCTACCTCATTTATAGGTTAGGGTTGGTCTTCCCATTTCACGTCAAGATCCATATGCTACAATTCATCGATACCTATTATGAGGAGGGAGAGCATCTTGAGGGTCGCTTAGCTGAGTTGCTCCATCTAGAGGAAGTCTGTAATGAAGCAATAATTTTTTTTGCCAAACATTACGGTGTAGTCAAGAGATGGTTTGACTATAGAGAAAAATTCAAGGCCTTTAGGGTTGCTGATTTAGTCCTATGCTAGGACAAGGCCCATGAAAAGAAAGGGGGGCATGAAAAATTTGACAAGATTTGGCTTGGCCCCTTTCATATTTTTGAAATTCTAGGAGATAATTCCTTTGGCCTAAAAATGTTAACTAGAGAATATGTCTTGTTCCTTTTCAATGAAAAATACCTCAAGCATTATTTCCTTTCGTGAGTTGCTTAAGATCACCTTGTATATAGCTAGAGTAGGTCCTTTTCTTTTTGTTTTACTTTTGCTCACTTTCGCTTGTTTTCCTCACCTTGATTTTTCCTGAGGGTGTTGTTTGATCTTGATGTAGTGGTTGTGCTCAAAATTTTTAAAGGGGCCTAATCTACTACACATTTCCTTTTTTTCCCTTGATAAGCCTTCATGAGTTACAAGAAGTTTCTATTCACCTCTGTGAATTAGGCTTCCTCACCTGAACTCTAAATTGACCTAGAATGGAACCCTTATTTGAATCCTCTCACACTTACCTAAGAGTTCACACAACACACACTTTAAATAATATTGATGGGCTATAGGATAGTCACCATGAAACCTAGGAAATTGAAAATTCTTAAATCTCCTGCAGTGATCACTGCAATCTTCAAACCCACTATAAGCTTCACTTCTTATATACTTGAGAAAAAGAGCATCAAAAGGAAAATATGAGACAAGAGAAAAGAAAGGGAAAAGAAATATTGAAATAAGGAAATTGTGTGGGTATGTGAGTAACTCTATTGAGGATGTGGATGCTTGGTTGGAAATAGAGCTCAATGTTCATGGGAGTTGTAGTGACAATTCCATTGGGGCTATGGACGTCTAACTAGTAACAGACCAATGTCCAGGTTACTTTTGGGGTCAGATTACCTATGTATCTTACATTGGTTGATTGATCACTGCCCTCTATGGTTTCTAAAGGAGAGGAATGAACTCACTCCACACACTCCTGAGATATTTGGTGATTTGATTCAACTAAAGATTCTATTCTCCTTTAATTTTTGAGTTTTTTTTAGGAAACTTGCTTCTAGTATATGAAACTAGATATTTTGGGTTCCAAATGAATCCTTACCCTCGAAACACTTAGGAGAATTCTCCTAGCAGAGTCTCCATTTGTGGTGCATGTAGTACACACACCCCATTCAGACTGGGGACCCCCTCTTTCAGTTTCACATTTACTAATTTTTTTTCACTTTCACCTTGTTTTGCATGCCTCTATTTTTGAGCCTAAGTTGGTCACATGCCTAAAAAATTAACAAACACATCCTACCCAAAATAAACTACCTAAGTTTCACTAAGTTTTCAGATTTTGGGGGATTTCCCTAGTGGACTTCTATCTATTGGGAGTTGTGACGTCCATCGTCATTCCTGGGTCTATGGTTGTGGATCTCTGTAGGTGGATCGTTGTCTCTATTTCACCATTCTTTGCAACTAACTTTTGACATTTTCCTACATTGCAGGTTCTTCACTTAGTTTATCTGCTTGAGTCTTCACCTAATGTCCTTGTTGACAGGGGTTTCCACATGTCTACCTATCATCTTCCCACAATACCTACATTCAATGCCATCATTAATGGCAAGATGGTCTATAAATATAACCCTCCCACCTGTCATTTTCACTAACCATTTTCAAATTTTTAGGGGGTGGAGAATTCATTTACACACATGGGAGAAAGATTAAGCAATTGAATTGCAAACAACCTAGGCCAATGATTAAGGTAAGTCTCGGCTATTGCCATAACTACTGATTTAGAAACAATTGACTAGGGTTCTAGATTAAATAAAATAAAAATACTAGATCATTGTGGAATCAAACAATAGTTTTCTTGAGCAACACCATCACTATGAATTTCAAAATGAAACCTACCCCTAAAGGTTCCATTCAGATCAATGGGGTTACTAGTGGCCTTCATGACCCTTGGCCCCACATTTGAGTGTTATTAAATTTATAAATGCCTCTCTGAATAGGTTAAGGTCCCACACCCACCTTCATGAAGAACCCCATACTACCTTCACTACAACTAGTGGAAAAGCCTTAAGGGATTTGGCACTTAAACAAAATGAAAAAATATTTTGTAGGTTCACCATAGTATGACATCATTATCATGAAGTTGTCCACCTGTGACCATTGCTTAAGGGTAGGGCTTAGACAACCATCCACTTCACAGAACCCACTCTTGCTATCACTGCTAGGATTGTTTAAGTGTCCACTCACAAACAATGACCAAGTCCATGCACCTGTCTACAAATGCCCTTGTGAGTCTCAATGTGTAGGTTGCCACTTACCCGTCATCATTCCAATGACTAAAGTGAAGTAGTTAGTTTCCTTTGAGATCACCATGATCCTTCACTAGGGATGGTCCATCCAACCTACTGCTATGGGATAAAATTAATTTCTAACCATGAGAAATCACCAGATCAATATGCCATCATGGGTTTGGGTCTATGGACCACCATGTGTGGAGCTCTGCCTCAAAAATGTCATCCCTAATGGTAGAGTAAACTTGGAATCCCACCTCATGGTCCCTGCATGTTGTCATTTGCAAATGCTTAGGCCCCAACTATCAAACATGAACTTCAATGCATCCCAAAGTCATTATGGGCCTACCTACATGGGTTTCCTTTATTAGAGAGATGCCTCTGTAATGCCACAGTTTATGACAAAGCCCTTCCAACCATCCAAAGTATGGGTACCACATCCCTTGCAGACATAAGCTTAACTTTTCATGCAAATGAAGAAAAATCAAGATCAAGTGTTCATATGGGCCCACCCATGTCTGTCACCCTTTGTGTAACTATGTTGGTCCAAGGAAAATTCCTAAGGGTGATGACTCCATAGAGCCCCACATCATATCTTCTACAATCCCAATTCATGCATCTCACCAAACGATCATTCCTTTAATCCAAGTAATCAAGAGTGATTCCATGAACAATAAAAGACTTAAATTAGCTAGGTAAAAAGGCTTTGCTAGCCTCACTATGCAAAATTCCGCCTATAGAAGGACGTCTACTTAAGGTCATTATCTAATGGTGAAAGTATAACAATGGTCCCACTCACAACCTTTGGATCCTTCACACCTACATAAGCTATAAAGATTGATGTAATGAAAGAAAACAACTTCAGGTGCCCCCATCACCTATTTTTGCACACACCAAATGAATTTACACAAAATTTGATTAGAAACGAAAAATTTTAGATATTTTCTATTGAAATGCCTCCTATAGAATTCTACTTCGCTAGTGGTGCTTCGTAATGACTCTCATCCTGGTGGCTTCTGCAAGGTCGAAACCGCACTACTAGATGCACATTTCTACAAACTACCTGAACAAGCTTCAAATGATGAAATATGGTGAATGTTATGATCTTTCAAGGTTGTATGAATGTATCCAATGATGAATTTGAATGATTTGACTAATATTTTCCAACTTGATTTTTCAATGCACTTACTGCACCTTTTATGTGTAGGACTTATGGAACTTGCTAAGGGACCATCACATAAGCCAATTAAGAAGGTTGATAAAGAGAAAAGACCAACAAGGATTCCTAGAGGAAAGGAAGAAAAATGAAAAAAATGAAATACCAATTCCACATGGTGGACTGCACCTCCAAAATCACATCCAACTGGGATGAAGTTTTTGACACTGACCTTGGGCACGTCAACATAGATGAATTTAAGCAGAGGGTGATGGTCAATCACACTATAGAGGAATCCTTAAGAATCAAAGAATGTAGCCTTGCTAAAGTAGTTGGATTTCCTCTTTCTCTGCTTGCTCCATAACTATTCTTTGCTTGTCGGGAGTGCTATCACATGAATACCTAAAATATAGTTGCAAAAGATGGAAGGGTGTTGGTAGACTTTGTTGCAAGTATGAGAAAGTTTGGTGGTGTTTTCATTAATGTTTTCATTGATATCAACATAGAAAAGGATGTTGCATATTGTGCATGTGTAGAAGAGGGGGATTCACTACTCAAAAGTTCTCTTCATTCAGAGAGCCTCATAGGGTGAACTTCCCTAATCTATCTCAATAGAATAGTGGTAAAAATTTTAGAATCTGAAGGAGCAGGTAACAAAGGTTTTTTGGAAAAACTAACAAGCTCTCAGCCAAAGGACGTCAGTGTAGAATAAAAATGACAACGTGGCCCACTGGTGTCCCAAAGGCACATTGGAATCTCATACAAACCAAAGAGTGAGAATGTCACATAAAATGACTAAATGACTAATTCTACTATAATTACTGAGAATTTCTAGAATGCGATAAAGCTAGAATAAAGTGAAATAGAGATGATAAAGATAAGAAGTAGAAAGAAAATAAATACTTACAACTGTGTGAGTGATGAAGCTTCCAACTCATGAAAGTCTTCAATACCTACACACAAGAGGAAGAGAGAAATTGTTGGGGCTATATAGGGGCCTGCCTCAGTCAAATCTTATTTTCGTCTTCCCACCTCCATTGACAGCCAATAAGAAAGATAGATAAATAGAAATGAAGTAAAGAGAACTTAAAGCACTACAAAACAGTGTTATTCTACTCAACCAAGTAATAGAGGAGAGGAGTGAAAGCTTACCACCTCCACCAAGAGTGCTCAAGGATAATGGGGGAGAAAATGAGAGGAACTCAAGCCTCTGCTACAATGGTGTTTTGTTCCACACTTTCTCTACTAAAGTGGTGGAGTATTGATGTTGTTGTTATGTAAGTGTAAAGTGTTTGTAGATTGGAGGGATGATGAAGAAGCTGCTTAGAGCTTATGAAGGGATTGTGAAGCTTGTGAATGAAGTGAAGAAGCTCTTAGAAGATGTGAAGGGATGTGTAGAAGATCAAATTCCTATGGAAGGAGTGAATTTGAAGGGGAGATGAAGAAAACAACCATATTTGAGTCGTTTGGTTGAGGAGGGAATTACAAATCGACTCCCAATGGGAAGTGTAATGCCTCTCTAGGCTCCAAATGTGGAAATTTTTCAAGGGCGTAAGTGCGCCGTGTAGATGTTTGTGCATCACATGGGAATCCCCAAAAGAAACACCTCCACCAATGCTCAAAATAGGTGCCAAGTGTGATACATGTAGCAGGATTAGGTGGAATTAAGCCTCTGAACTTGGTTTTCTAAAGTGGATAAAGGAAAAAAGGGGACTTGCACATGGGGTGCAAATTCACTCTTATACAACATGTATAGTTGAGATGCTATTGAGATGTTGTGAGTACATGGATCTATCTTTTGTGGAATTGCAGATGTGTCGAAATAATGGGTTATCAAGTGCTTTTGAGAAAATTAATAAAGAGTGAAGTCACAGTTATGTATATTTTTAGAATATGCTCTGGTATGTGCTCCACTTTCTTCTATGTTTATCCTATGCTTGTACATATTTGAAGGGTTGTTTATGGTCCTTTGTTGGTAACATGTCATATTTTTTAGCTTCTAGTTTGATGGAGTGTGAAAGTTGTGTCCACCAGTGTGTGAACTGGTTTGACAGAGTTATTTGTCTGTCGACTAGGAGAAATGTTTTATGTTCTGAAATCCTTCACTGATTTTTTTCAAGTATTGCAGATCTGGAACATTCCTTGTAATGGTGGTCTCTCTATTTTGGAAAATGTGCTCATGGCTTAGTGCTCTTGAATACAAGTTCTAGAGCTTCTGTGTGTATTTGTGTAGTCTAGATGGACTATTGGAAGGTGTTTTATGTTTGAAAGTTGTTGCACTTGATGCAAATGTATCTAAAGTTATTTGAGATGTGTTCTCATGCATATTGAAGCGTGTTACATTTTTTGCATGTTATCTTCTTACTGGGAAGTGTGTACCTCAATGTTCATTTATTTTTTCATTGGGTTTGGCTAACCTAGTGTTTACACTTGTTATCAAGGATTAAAAGTTTAATTAAGTGTGTGTTTGATCCAAGACATTGTTTTGGGTCATAGTTAAGTATTGGTGTGGTCCACTCCCATTCCTTTCCACTATGGGAATACTGAGTTGCCAGCCTAATTTGAGTTTATCAAATGAAGTGTATGTAGCCAACCTTGGAGAAAGCTTCTAAGGTTGAAGAGGGTATAAATTCAAATCAAGATGTTGCAAATATAGGTATCGAGTCAAGAAGAAAACAAAACTTGTGTGAAAGTGAATTGAGGTAGCAATACTTTAATGTGCTAGATTCCTAAAACTAGTGATCTTACAGTATCTACAATTCTTTAGATCAAGGTTGCAAATGTGTGTAACCTATTGTGTTGGATCTTTAATATAATCATTTGTTTCTATAGGAAATGATCCTCACTATTGGACATCGAGTCCTTTATGTAGGAAGTGAGCCTTTTGTATTCATTTTTTGCTATTACTTTATAGTGTGAGCTAATCCTCACCATGGGTTTTCCCTTATTGTGTTTTCCATGTAAAACTTGGTGTTCATTGTGTTGATTTTTTTTGTTATCTGCATTTCATGTTCATACTTAATAAAAGAACTGTGTGGCTGTGAAGTTGATAAGTGTTTTAAGTTTGAATTTGAATTTGGTGACAACTGATTCACCCCCCTCCTAGTTGGCTTTCACCTTTCAACAATTGGTATCAGAGCTTTGGTTCTTTGGTGAAAATCTTAACCACTTTAGGTAGAGCAGATGGCACGCAAATTGGCAATCCCTATGTTTGATGGATATGACTACAATGACTGGAAAGTGTAGATGAGAGGTTACATAATATCTATTAGTTACAAGACCTAGAAGGCTATTGAGATGAAGTATGTTGCATCAGCAAGTGGTATTACTACTACAGATGAGGTTTCTACTTAGAAGGAGAATGAAAAACCGAGGTATGTGATTTACAGTGCTTTATCTAAGACAAATAGAACTAAATTTATTTCTTTGGGAACTGCTTAGGAAGTTTAGAAGAAGTTGGAAGATCTTTATGAAGGAAATGATAGAGTGAAATTGATAAGGAAGGTAACAAAAAAACACATATATGAAAATTTAAAAATGGAAGAAAATGAAGATATTGCAATTTATTTCTAGAGGGTTGATCTTGTAGAAAATGAAGTTAGGAATCAAGGGGGCACTCTAACAAATGAAGATATAATTGAGAAGATTCTAATGACCTTACCAAAGTGTTACAGTGATAAGGTTTCAATTATTGAGGAAACATATGATCCTAAGAAATATACTAAAGAACATCTATTTGGCACCTTGAATGCATTTGAGATGAGAAAGTTTGGAAAGAAAGAGAAGAAAGAAACAACATTTAAAGAAACAAAGACTAAATATGATCCAGGAAGTGATGGTTTAGATAAGTTGGAGGTGAATTTTACAAGGAAGTTGAAGAAAGGTATCACTAAGTATAAAGGTTTTTTTCCCTTTAAATGTTTCATTTGTGGTAATATTGCTCATTATGCCTCAAGATGTCTGAATAGAGTTGTACATAAGAAAAACAAAGATCATAAAGATAGAAAGGATAAGAAATTCAAGAATTTGTATTATGTTAGAGAAGAAGCTAGAATCTCTAATGATGAATCTAATTATGAGGGTGATGATAGTTAATACTTGTTATTAGCTTTGGAAAATAAATCTATGTCTATTAACCCTAGAAGATGTGCAAGAGAAAATGATTTAGAAAACAAGAACGAAGGTACTTTGGTGACTTTATTTCATGCTAGAAAGGATGAAGACTATTGGGTGATTGATAGTGGATGTTCTAATCACATGACTAGAGATAAAAGTAAGTTCACTAAACTTGAAGAATATGATGGTGGTTTGGTTATGTTTGGTGATGATTTTGGAGCAAAGATTGTTGGAAAAGGTATGATTAGTTTTGATGGAATACACAACACTAATGATGTATATTATGTAAAAGGCTTAAGGAATAACCTTTTGAGTGTTGGATAGATGTGTAGCAAAGGTTTCAAACTTGTGTTTCAGGACAATTCATGTGAGATGAAAAAAGGGTCCAAAGCTATGGTTGTTGCACGAAGGAGAACTCATGGAAACATCTATCAGCTTAAGGGTGTTGATGGTCAGTGCCTTGTATCTCAAGTTAGTGAACCTTGGATATGACACCAAAGGATGGGACATGTGAACTTTGATAATCTGGTCAGGATTAGTTCAAGAGAAGTTGTTTGAGATATACCTAAAATCACAAAGCCTGCTAATACTGTTTGAATAAGTTGTTAGTTAGGGAAACAAACAAGATGCAGTTTCAAAGGAAAAGAGTAACCTACTACTAGAATGCTGGAATTAATTCACACTAACCTCTGTGGTCCTACAAGGATAGGAAGCCTAAATGGTGACAGGTATTTCATGCTCCTTATTGATGATTTTTCTCGAATGACATGGGTTGATTTTCTTAGAGGGAAGACTCAGGATATGGATAGGTTTAAAGTGTTCAAAGCAAGAGTAGAAAATGAACTTGAGAATTAAATGTTTGAGATCTGATAGAGGTGGATAATTCATTTCTATTGAGTTTAATGAATTTTGTGAAGACCATGGCATAAAGAGACATTTTTATACTCCTAGAACTCCTCAACAAAATGGAGTTGTTGAGAGAAAGAATTGGACTATGTAGAAGGCCGCAAGAACCATGATTAAAGAAGAAAATGTACCAGATTTGTACTAGAGAGAGGAAATACACACTACTGTTTATATTCTCAATAGAGTTTAGATCAGAGGCAATAACACAAAGAATCCTTATGAGTTATGGATTGGTAAGGCTCCTACTGTGAAATACTTTAAGGTGTTTGGAAGCACATGCATTAAAAGAAATGATGAGAATCTTGGAAAGTTTGATGCTAGATGTGATGAAGGGATTTTTTTAGGATACTCAACTACTAGCAAAGCATATAGATGCTTCAATAAAAGACTAACAAATATTGTTGAGAGCACTAAAGTGAAGGTTGATGAGGGTATGCATAGACCTATTGAGATAAGTGAAGTTGAACTAGATGATCCTATCTGTAGACCAGTACCTGAATAGAATAAGGAAGAGGAAGAGGAACAAATTGAAGAAGAAGAAGAAGCACCATAACTTGTTCCTAAGACTCCTAAATATGTCTATAAGAATCATCCAAAGGAACATATAATTGGAGATAAGAGTGAAGGTGTGAAGACAAGAAGTAAAGTAGCAGTTGAGTTAAATCTATGTTTACTTTATAAAATAGAACCTAAGTATGTATGTGAAGGGTTTGAATATGAGAGTTGGGTTAGAGTTATGAAAGAAGAGTTGCAGCAAATAGAGAAAAATTAGACATGGGAACTGGTTTCTAGACCTGTGAATAAAAATGTAATTGGTTCAAAGTGGGTGTTCAGGAATAATTTGAATGAAAATGGTGAAGTTATAAGATACAAAGGAAGACTTGTATGCAAATGATACTCACAAGTTGAAGGTAGAGAATTTGAAGAAACATTTTTCCCAGCAGCAAGAATGAAAGCTATTAGGATGTTTTTGGCATTTTCTACCCAGAAGGATTTCAAGGTATATCAGATGGATGTCAAGTCTACATTTCTGAATGGAGAATTGGAAGAAGTATACATGGAACAACCTAAAGGATTTTAGTTACTAGACAAACTAGATATGGTTTGTAAGTTGAAGAAGGCATTGTATGGACTAAAACAAGCTCCGAGAGTACAGTATGCTCGATTGGATAGATACTTGACACAAAAAGAGTTTAATAAGGTTTCTATAGACAACAATCTTTATTTTGAGATGGAAGGAAACAACATATTGATAGTGGTAGTATATGTTGATGATATCATTTTTGGAGGAAATGAAGGTATGTGTAAGAGATTTGTAGAGGAAATGCAAAAATAATTTGAAATGTCCATGATTGGTGAGTTGAATTTCTTTCTTGGTCTTCAAGTAAATCAAACTAATAAGGGGATATTCATTTCACAATCGAAAAATGTGAAAGAGTTGTTAAAGAAGTTTGGAATGGATGACTCCTTTTGGTGTAATTAATTATTTAATTACACTTACATAAGTTTACTTAGGCATTCAATTATATTTCTAGGTATCATTTACTAGATTATAAGTTCTCATGTTTAGGATATAAGATTCCTTCTAGAAGGATGAGTTGTCTTTTCTAGAATTCTTATCTTATCTAGCATAATTTCCTAAGTAGTTAGTTATTTGCCACATGTCATAAGATTATGACACATGTCAACATCATATTAACTACTACATCTGAACCTTGCCTATATAAGCAAGGCTTCATATGTACTTTTCCATATTCAATTTGACATTCGTGCGCCTTAATGATAGCATAATATTTCTACCATTTCTCTCTTGTGCAAGATATTTTGTCTTGTAGGCGATTCTAGGGTGTTTGAGGAGTTCACCATAAACTCCTACATGGTATCAAAGCTTTAGTGTTGTAGACTTCTTCCTAGATCTGAGGGTCAATCTTGGCATGAAAGTTTTGTTAGGTGCAAGTTGGGGTCTTAAGAGCCTTGCCATTGAATCCAAGGTGTCAACAACCATTTTTATTGGAGTTTTTTTTCATTTTTTCTTTAGAAATCTAGCTTCCACTCATTTGTAGGAAAAATGATTTTTATGATTTTTGTAGCCAAGATCAAAATATCAAATAGGTATCTTTTAGATTTTCGATATCTTGCACAGATCTAAATAAAATCACTATACAAAAAAGTGTTGCGCATCATTTTTTCTCCTCTTGAAGTTTAAAAAAATTCAAATTTTCATTTTGTACTTGTATCAAAAAACAATTTTTGGGTTTTGTTTTTAGCATCAACATATTTTTGGGTTTTTGTTTTTGTCTACAAATAGTGAATAGGTTTTTCAGAAATCAAATTAGAAGTAAGCTTATTTTTGCTAGAAAACTCATTTCCTAAAGGGTAAATTCAGGTTTTTTGAAAAATTCATTAACTTTTGGCCATAGTGTTTGTTTTTGACAAACTAGATATCAATGGAAAGCTAGTTTTGAGCACTTCACAGTGGTGCAAACTATTTTTTCAGATTTTATCATATACATAAATTTGAGGTTATTTTCATCATGGAGGCAGATGTGAACATTCATCAGTGCATGCACTATTTTTTTTTTTTTTGTGCATTAGGTTTGCATTTTCTTTGCAATTCATTTCTATTCTAGATCATCTTTCAATCGACTGTTTCATCATAGAATCCAGAGTTGTGCCATTTTGCGAGTTTTCCAGTGTTCCTTGGCATAGGGTCTATTGTTGCTTTTCATGATTCCAACTTGATTCCTTGAGTGACTCTAATATGGTTTCTAGCAAACAAAAGTATCTTTCCTTGCTTTCTGAATTAAGGATTTTAGTGTTACTCTATAGTGTACTTCTAGTGCTTCTCTTGCAACAGGTTATCTCCTTATGGGGGGTTGAATGGTCTCTCTTTTCATCCCTTGTGTGGATGGAGATTGAATGGATTTGTGATGGATATCATTATGGTATTTCATCTCTCTTTTGGAGAGGAGTTTTATCCCACTGGGTTTTCTCCTTTTGTTCATTTGTGAGAGACTGCATTGCATTGTACATGGGTACCTAACATGGCCAAGTAGCCATGACCCATCTTTGCATCATTTTCATAATAATATTCTCCCTAAGTTACACTTATGGGGGGGTGTTGGTGTAATTAATTATTTAATTACACTTAAATAAGTTTATGTAGGCATTTAATTGTATTCCTAGGTGTCATTTACTAGGTGATAGGTTCACATGTTTTCTTAGGATATAAGATTCCTTCTAGAAGGATGAGTTGTCTTTTCTAGAAGTATTATCTTATCTAGTATCATTTCCTAAGTAGTTAGTTAGTTATCACTTGTCATAAGATTATGACACATGTCAACATCTGTGGATGCTAAAATCTGCAAATTACTCAAAACAAACAACTATTAAAATTTTTAGTCAAACTTAAATACAACAAATCAAGCATCCCTATGAAATATTTGATCATGCTAACTTGTTTATGTACTAACCTAGACTTGAAACTTGGACATTTGAGTTTTCACTTTTTGATTTGCTAGACTTGCTTCTAACTGTTTCACCAAAGGTTGAGGGTGATGCTGATTTATTGTGAGTGATGTTTATTTCCAGTGAAAGCGAGATGGGATGGATGGATTTTTTTGGGTTTTTTTGGGTTTTTTTAGTGTTTTTTGAAATGTTTTGAGCCTATTTTTTGGTATTTTCAAGATTTTACAAATGTTTTGATTTTCCAATTTTTGAAATGTTTTCGGGTTTCATGAGATTTTATGAATGTTTTTGGATTTTGTGTCTTTAGGGCTGATCAAAGATTAGCCTTACCTATGTTTAAGCTCAGAGACAATGTAGTTTGGATAACATGTTTTTGACATTTTCTGACTTCTTATGAATTTTTTTGGAACTTCGCATGATTTTGACATTTTGGATATGGACATGTGTGATGATATCAATGCTCTGTTTGGGATTTCATTGAAAACCAAGCTAGGTTTGATTGATTAGATTGATGAATTGATGATGATAACATTGTTGAGGATACACAACAATGCAAGGATAGTGTTTAAGCAACATGAGGATCGGGAAGGATATTCAGAGATGATGATGGATTGATTGGATTTGATTGATCAAGATTGATAATGATAACATTGTTGAGGATGCACAACAATGCATGGATAGTGTTAAGCAACACAAGGACTAGGAAGGATATTCCAAGATGATGATGGAATTATTGGAGTTGATTGATCAAGATTTTGAAGCTTGGTTTGGAACAAAATTATATGACTGATTTTATGTGATGTTTGAAGTACCAATTAGATACAACTGATATTGATTGTTTACATTGATGTTCGATGAAAGATAAAGCTTGATAGATAACATATTCTTGTCAAAATAATGCCATGGGCTAGTGATTTAGATTTTGGATCACAAATTCTTGACCAATTTGATTTCATGTTTTCTAATGTTTGGATCACCACATAAGTTGGAGGATATATGTCAAGATTTATTCCTAAAGCAAGATGTAAATATCTGCCCCCAGTGTCTAGAAATGTATGGAATGTCATGAATGGATGCCTGGATAGTTGTATTAATCAATGTATATGGTAAGCATGCAAAGGGTGGCAAGGATTATCTTGTGATAAGATAAGGTGCTCAAACAAAGGAATGATCATTTGGATAATGCTTCATTACTTAGATAATGTTGCATAGGATAGGATCAATGAAAATGACTCATGTCAACATTTTTACCATAAGCAAGTGTAAAGTGTACACCAAAGTTTCATCAAGATTAAGATAGCTTGGACTATGGATGAAAATGGATGAAAATGGATTGGATAAATGGTTCACGCATAAATGGAGTTATTATGGATAAGATGGATGGAATGCTAAATTTATTATGGATGAGCTAAGATGTTTTCACCTGAACTAGCACATGTAGATGATTGATTCTACACATAACACGTGTTTTCCAGGTTTCCATCATGGTACCTATCCAATGTGCCACCGTAGTGGTTTTCACTAGAGGGTGATTTTTTCTTTTGCTGTTTTCAATCATTTTTTTGATTATTTTAGATTTTCATATTTTTTGATCTTTTTGATTTTTCTAAAAGATTTTAAGCTCATGCTGAACCACTTGGTGCTGTCGATGTAGATTCCCCTATCATAATATTTCATCGATATCTTGCTTGAAGAAGCTACTTGGCCAAGATACGTGCACTTTAATACAAATTTTGAGATTCCTGATCAACTTTGTTGATACCGGAGTTAACTTTTTCTTTGTGCACACATCACGATAGAGTTCCTTCTGAATCATTATGATGAAGAGTTGTTTCCAATACATGGCTAATTTGAGAATTGGATATCATGCATGGAGGCATGGATGAAGTGTGTTTAGGGATAAAAGATGGATTGGTTGATAGTTTGGAACCTTTGACTCTCCAAACTTGGGAGGATGAGCAATGATGGGTGGATATGAAAGTGTGCTTGGAATTAGGACCAACTGATTGATATACTTTGTATGTTGCTTGAGAAGCCTGCTTTTTCCTTTGTTGACATTTTTGATGGATACTTTCCCTTTTTTTATTTTTCCCCATAGTTTTTTTGACTAATGGAGTTTAATAGGGATATTCTTTCTTTGTATTCTTTGGTATCCACATGTATTTGATTTTTCCATTATGCTTTGCTTCTTTTTCTTTAATAACATTCTTTGTTCTTTGATTCAAATATTTCTTTTGATATTGGTCCCAATTCGTGGATGGGGTGATGGGTGGATGAAGATTCATGATGTGGCTGGTTGTAGTATTGGCATTAGTTTCATCATAAGGATTCTTCATGCTCCCTATGTTGATACTTTCCTGAGACATAGTTGACCCCAATATGGTGGTAGTAGCATCTTTGTTCTTTGATTCTACTTGTTTTGAGATGTCTTGTTCAATAAGCATTCTTTGATAAATGACCACTACAAATGATTTTATTTCAATTTACAGCTTTGCTGACTCCAAAATATCCTATTCTATCTTACTTGTTTCCTTGAGTGGATAATGTTGGATATCTTCATACATGATGTCCTCAATCTGAATTTTGGATATATCTAATCCTAATGTTGACAATTCAATTTGACTATAAGAATCAATAACCTATTCTTCTTTTGTAATAATTTCAGAAGTAAAGGAATCTTGTTCTAAATGAAGATCATCTAGATGTCTATCCAAAGAAAACATCCCATGGGTAGATGGAGGAGTACGTGCTATGTGGGTGTGATCATCTTGTAAATATAGGAGAGTGTCCATTATATTATTGTAGTAGCTTGGAGATGTAAATTCTTGATCTCAAATGATTTCAGAATTACTTTCTACATGCTTTGGATCAAGTTCCTGACATGGGTCAATTTCAAAGGATGGATTGCTTACAAAGGGTTCTTGGACATCATCATTAGGCATGGGAAGTGGCTTAATATCCTCTTTATTTTTTAGTGGACTTGGATCAAACGTTGAGTGGAGGATCCCTTTAATATTTGTAACCATGAGGTAAAAGGATGCCAATACATCTTGGAAATGACCATTGCTAGACTTTGGTGACAGATGTTGATCATGATTTGGAATAAATTCTCTAGATATGTTCTCTAACTCATTAGGTGATTTAGAGACATTTTCCACATGATAATTAGTTTATGGGTCACAGATTATGTCAATAGGATCAAATAACTTTAACACTTCTTGAAATAGATGATGGCCAAATATTGTTGAGGGATTTTGATCATTACTAAAAAATGACTCTTGATGCATGTTGATTTGATCTTCGGATGGGGTAGAAACATCTTCAAGGTGATCATTGATGGATAGATCTTTATCCTTATTTTCAACAATTGTGGTGGAGAGATTGTTAATGATATTTCCAATGGTTGAGTCCTAATCATTTTCCCAAATAGTTATTATGTTTTTATCAATAATGTCTTGGATGAGATTTTTGAGTCGAATACAATCTGATGTTGTGTGTCCCTTTATTTTGTGAAAATCACAAAGGTGATTTTTATTGCACCATGGTTGTTTCACTAAGGGCTCTTGATAGTTTTCATAGGTGCAAATTGTGATGAGTTTTTCCTACACCAACTATTGCATGACCAATTTGATTGGTTTCCCAACTGGTGTGTATTTTCATTTGTTTCCTATGAGACTTGTACTTTAAATTGACCTTGTGGTGATTGATTTTAGAGATGTGGTGATTGATCCTTGAGATGGGGTGATTGATCTTTGAGATGGGGTGATTGATCTTTGAGATGTGGTGATTGATCTTCAAGATGGGGTGATTGGGTTTGTTGGTAATGTTGTTGATCTTGATATCTAGCCTCTTGACATTGGCGATATTATTCTTGATGTGGTTGTGGACACAACTCAATGCTTTGATGACATGGTTTAACCAATGGAAGAGTGTATTGATTTTGGGGTGGATATGTCTCTTGGAAAAATGAAAAATATTTTGGTAAGTGTAGCAATTTCATGTCACAAAATTTGATCTTGATTTTGATCTTGAGTCCCTTGATATAGTTGATTTGGTTTTTGTTCAAGAAAGTTTGGGATGCATACTTGTGTTGTTTGCATGGGATCATGGAAAAATTGATTTTGGACAATTTTCTGATTTGGGATGAAGTTTAGATTTGACATTATGGGTTGAAATTGAACATTTTTGTGGTTGGGAATCACATTTCCTTGATTTAGGTAACTTTGATTTTGCATGGTGTTACCTTGACTTGGATCGATACACGAAGTTGTTAACATATTGTATGGTCTTTGAACAACTTTTGTATGATTCACAAACATATCTATCCCAAAGTTTAACAAGTATGGATTTGAAACGTTCATGCTTGGTAAAAATTTACTTGGTATATTCACATTTGGCATGTATGGATTTGGTAGGATATTGTTGTTTGTTTTTGGAAGACTCATGCATTGGGTGTTTGGTTGATAGATTTGTAGGTTTGGACTTAGATTTAAATCTACCATCGAGAAAGGTGTTCTAAACTTTTGATTGGGCATACTCACATTTGTTGTACCATTGAGGTTTGTAGGAGATAATGATCCCATGTATGTATTATATAAATGTGGGTTTCAATAATCAATCGGTATTGTAAGGCTTTGATAGTTTGGTTGGTTTAGACCACTCATGATGTATGGATCAAGTTTATATTCCATATTTTTCTTATGTTTTGACCTTGTTGCAAAAGTGACCTCTAAGGTGTGTAGGACGAATGATGAGATGAAGGATGAAAGGGGTGAATGATATGGGTGTTGAAGTTTTAGGAATCTTTCAAGAATACTAGAATTTAGGACTTTGGGATTTTTTGATTTCGATTGGATTTGATTTGATTTGGATAATGGACTTATAAACCCCAAGATGCTGGATGTTATATTGGAATAAATATGTCCACAAGGATGATAGTTTAACTAGATGTATGAGGAAGGATTCATCCACACACACTTAGCCAAACAAAGTGATCTTGATGTTGATTTGAAGGATTTTACCAAAAGTCTAGTATGAATGATTTTTCCAATGGTTTAAAAGTTGTTTGTAAGGTGGGATTTGACTGATGTTTGAGGATGGATGAAAGTTTATATTGTGATATTAAGTGAGCCTAAGAGGGATTTTTTTTACAAGACCAAGGTTTTGAAGAACATGCTTTTACCTAAGATTAGTTCAAACCAAAATACCAATGCTTTGCTTGGAAGACCATAAGAAAAATGATAACAAGCACGTATGTGGGGTTCAATTGATTTGAGCTTGGTAAATGAATTGATTTTACCACAAACACTTCTCTTGATTAGATTTTGGAAATAGATGTCCAATTTTCCTAATTCTCTTTCATCACACAATATCCATTATGTGGAAATCTAGAAAACCAAGGAAAAAGGTTTCCTAATATTTTCTTTAGTAGGAGAAAATTGAGATATAATCCAAATGCTTAGAAGACTCTAAGGATGAGAATCCCAAGGGAAAGAAATAGCACTTATATTTTGTCATAGGTTATTTTCTCTTCCTAAAGGGTTTGAAATTTTATGCTCATGTTGAATGTTTAAGATCATGCAAGGTGTCTTGATTTCCAAAGTAATGCACAATCCTATGGATATTTGAGACAATATTTATTGAGTCCCCTCTTGGAAAAGTCCAACTACGCCTAATTTTAGTGAATGGTTAGATACTTGACCACACAAGCTCCCCATTACATTGCACTCAATTCTTAGGTTAGCCAAGGATCAGTACCCATGAATCTCTAATGTCATACTTTTCATCTCTACTAAAAGCTATAAAAGTGTGGGGTGGCTTCAGAACAACTGTTCTTGCATCAACAAATAGATAAAGATTTTGGACTTTCTAAACAAGGGGTTTTAATGTGGGAATTTTGTTGGTGGGAGCCTATCCCTTCGGTGAGAGACCATTGATGACCTTATCGTTGGAATAATCCTCGTGATGCTTTCCTTTCCTCAAGTACCCACACTTCTATCCTGGGTGGAAGTCGCTTGGCTTTAGCATGTTCCCAATTGAGTCATTCCCTTGGGTGATTATTATTTCGCACAAGGAAAGCCTTCTAAGATAAAACAAAAGTGGTGACAACTCACAATCACGAGAACAAGAAACAAGTACACAAAGGTGAGAAAAGCAGCTATAACATCAATATTAATGCATGAATATCATATTTTAATGACTATTAGTAATCATCGATTGTAAATAGAAGAAAGAAATCAAATTTTAAATTCTTAAATCATATTAATCTACCTTATTCTCGATATTATAGAGCAAAGAATCTGCACCAAAATCAATTGATAATCATGCAGTATTAATGGATGGTGATGTGCTTCTACTCTTCCCTTTCAAAACCTATTGTATCCGACCATGATTTTCCATTCAATGACTACAAAGAATCCAATGGGTATTTTATCTTTAAAAAATAGATTCTTATGTGATCAAAATTGGTCATTAATTCATTTAGTTAGTCACGAGAAAGGATAATTAATGCGGTAAGAAAAAAACATTTGATTGAGATTGACTCAATTGAGAAAAAATCCCACTTGCAATACTCCACTTGCTATCATTCATGATACCATTCACCACAAATGGGTCAAACCTCACAATGCTTATCCCAAGGATTATTTTGGATATTAATCTCTCTAGCATAAAATTATTCTCTTTCTAGAATAAAACATTTGTCATCATTTATTATGACAAATTGCACAAAATGGTTGTTAGATACTTGCAGCTTTGAGAGTCTTTTCAGGCTGTCAACAAGCAACATTAAACAAAAAAAATAAAGAAAATTATATCATTGACAAGGACTTAAAACTTGTGTTCACCATAAACTAATTAAAAAAATAAATCTTGTCTCTATGACTCTATGTCCATAAATTTAAAGCAGATTTTCCAAATAAGATGGCAAGATGTGAACACATCATGATGGATGGATGTCCATAAATATAAAGCATTTAGATTCATAGATCGCATTCAAAGTCAAGCTTGGAATCAACCCTACTTATAGCACCATTTTGTGGATGCTAAAATCTACAAATTACTCAAAACAAACTATTAACATTGTTAGTCAAACTTAAATACAACAAATCAAGCATCCCTATGAAATATTGGATCATGCTACCTATGCAAACAAAGAAGTAAGATATCAAATATATTAAGTGAAAGCATATAAAAGAAAGAATAAAACTCTATCCCATAGTGGATTGGTCCTTCTTTGATGTTGAAAGAAGCCCTTTCCCAATCCTTGATAAGCTCCCGGATGATGGATGTGGACTCAAATGACTAAGATTGTAGAGAAGATTGTGGAGGATTAATACAATAGAGAAGGCCTCTATTTATAAAAAAGAATGATGGAGGATTGAACCAAATGGAAGAATGTGTGAAAAAAGACAAACCAATGAAAAAATGCCACTTGTCAACATGTAAATGGAGGAAGGTTGTGCACCTTTTGGTCATTGTGCATGATATATGCTATTAGGTGGATTTTGGAATTTGAAAGTTGGCTTGTTGGAGGGAGAAGAAAGAGTCTTAAATGCCAAGTGGGAGACATGTAAGAGACAATGTAAGAGGAGTTAATGCCATGTTGGAGGATAAGACACTTGGGAGGGAAAATTCAAATTTGGAGAATATTCCCTCTTTGATGCCTTTTTGAATGAAAAATGAAGATTTAATAAATTAATTAAATTGATTTATTTGCACATGTTGCAAAATATAGAGAAATGGAGTGATTAGGATTAGGATTAATCATGGTTTGATTAATTAAGATGAAGATTAACTAATTTTGACTTTTGACTTAGATACTTGGATTTATTTAAATCAAAATGGAGGAAATTGATGCATTAGATATTTAATTAAATATTTGGGTTTATTCAATTAAATGAAGGAACTTTAGGACATTAATTAAATAAACTTGATTTATTTAATTAAAGATACAAACATGATTTAATTAAATATAATGATATATTTAATTAGATAAAGTTGATTTATCTAATTAAATAAACATTGATTTAATTAAAAGAGGAAAGATGATGAATTTTAATCAAATAAAGATTATTTGATTAAAATGGTTAGGAGAAGGATAATTAAGGATGAAATGAAATTAGTGATTCTGGATTAGGTGCATGTATATTTTACATGTCTACATTTTTCTCCTCTTTGAAGCAATGTACTTGTTGCATTGGTTTAAAGAATAATCTTGTCACAGTCAAATTCAAAAAGTTTATAATTTTTTTGGATGCCCAAGTGGAAAGAAGTATACTGGTACACTACTCCCTCGAGAGATCGAGCAAAAAGTTCAATTTGATGGTTGATCTCATGACAAAGAGGTTCAAGATGGACGTATGGATGGTTATGATGATGATGCAAATGCGATGTTTGAAGATGCCTAGAATAACCTATCTATATTATCCTAAACAACTTAAATGATGATGCAATGCATTTGAGATAGATTAGATGGATAATGCCTATACGGTTATGCAATGGATGTTTTATACAAGTGTATGGTTTATGAGATTCTTAGACTAACAGATCTATATTATGATGGAAATTTAATGTACTTGAAATGATCAGTGTTTCCTATTATCTATAATATGATTGATATGCAGTATGTTGATGGTTTGTGGATGTAGGACAGATGCATTGGTGATGATGATTAACTATCATGGCATGATGTTAGCATGGAAAATAAGAAATGAGATGATGACAAGAAGATTCAACAAGCCAACTTTATTAGAGATGATAATGAGAGATGGATTATTTTTTTATTAGGAATTGAGACTTTAAAAGGGATACTTTATGTTTGATTATACACATAGATGCAAGGCATCAAGGTATAAAGTACTAGGATGGTGTTGCACCTAGTGTGATGGACTTTGACTCGACAATCAGATAGGAGTACTCCTGTTCACACCTGGCATATAGAACCTTATTCAAAATGCAGTTTAGATATTCTAAACATCTCAAACCAAAACATAGAAAGGTAAGCCTTCCTATTTGGTCAACAAGATACCTAAAACATCCTCTCTACACATAAACAAAGCACGTATGACCAAGATTATTTTACAAGAATATCCAACAAATACAATAGATAAAAAGATAATGATCATTTCCCCATTCTTTTCTCTCTAAATCCTATCATTTGGTACATCATTGAGAGGTCATTGAAATGAGCACAAAAAGATAACTTAAAAGACAAAGATAAAGAAAACAAACAAGTTAGAGTTCTTCAATACCAGTAGCCAAGGCTAAACTATGATGATGCTTGATGTTGATGTCCATTGTAGGAATGATGCATCCTAGGACATGATGATATCAGATGATTGATTTGAGGCTGATTTGATGACAAGCTATTGACACAAAGAGTTGACTAACTTGTTTATGTACTAACCTAGACTTGAAACTTTGACGTTTGAGTTTTCACTTTTTGATCTGCCAGACTTGCTTCTGACTGTTTCACCAAAGGTTGAGGGTGACGATGATTTATTGTGAGTGATGTTTATTTCAGGTGAAAGAGAGATGGGATTGATGGATTTTTTGGGTTTATTTAATGTTTTTGGTGTTTTTTGAAATGTTTTGAGGCTATTTTTTTGGTATTTTCAAGATTTTACAAATGTTTTGATTTTCCAAATTTTCAAATATTTTTGGATTTAATGAGATATTATGAATGTCTTTGAATTTTGTGTATTTGGGGCTGATCAAAGATTAGCCTTGCCTACATTTAAGCTCAGAGACGATGTAGTTCAAATATTATGTTTTTGACATTTTTTAACTTTTATGAATGTTTTTAGAACTTTGCATGATTTTGACATTTTGGATATGGACATGTGTGATGATATGAATGCTCTATTTTGGATTTTGTTGAAAACCAAGCTAGGTTTGATTGATCAAATCAATGAATTGATGATGATAACATTGTTGAGGATACAAAATAATGCAAGGATAATGTTTAAGCGACACGAGGATCAGGAAGGATATCCCAAGATGATGATGGATTGATTAGATTTAATTGATCAAGATCAATGATGATAACATTGTTGAGGATACACAACAATGCATGGATAGTGTTAAGAAACACAAGGACTAGGAAGGATATCCCAAGATGATGATAGATTTATTGGATTTGATTGATTAGGATTTTGAAGCTTTATTTGGAACAAAAGTGTATGACTTATTTAATGTGACATTTGAAGTACCAATTAGATACAATTGATATTGATTGTTTGGATTGATGTTCGATGAAAGATAAAGCTTGATAAGGAACATATTCTTGTAAAAATAATGTCATGGGATAGTGATTTCAATTTTGGATCACAAATGCTTGACCAATTTGATTTCATGTTTGCCAATTTTTGGAACACCACATAAGTTGGAGGATATATGTCAAGATTTATTCCCGAAGCAAGATGTAAATATCTGCCCCCAGCATCTAGCAATGTATGGAATGTCATGAATGGATGCCTGGATAGGTGTATGGATAAATGTATATGGTAGGCATGCAAAGGATGCCAAGGATTATCTTGTGATAAGATAGGGTGTTCAAAGAAAGGAATGCTCATTTGGATAATGCTTTATGGCTTAGATAATGTTGCATAGGACAGGATCAATGAAAATGACTCATGTCAATATTTTTACCATAAGAAAGTGTAAAGTGTATACCAAAGTTTAATCAAGATTAAGATAACTTGGACTATGGATGCAAATGGATGAAAATGGATTTGATAAATGGTTCATGGATGAATGGAGTTATTATGGATAACATGGATGGAATGCTAAATTTATTATGGATGAGATAAGATGCTTTCACCTGAACTGGCACACGTAGATGCTCGATTCTACACATGGTGCCTATTTTCTTGGTTTTCATCACAGTACTTGTCCAAAGCGCCACTGTAGTGGTTTTCAGAGGAGGGTTATTTTTTCTTTAATGTTTTCTATCCTTTTTTGATTTTTTTGGATATTCGTATTTTTTGATTTTTTTAATTTTTCTAAAAGATTTTAAGCTCATTCTAAACCACCTGGTGCTGTCGATGTAGATGCCCTTGTCATAATGTACCATCAATATCCTTCTTGAAGAAACTGCTTTTCCAAGATACATGCACTTGAATACAACTTTCAAGATTCTTGATCAACTTTGTTGATACCGTAATTAACTTTTTCTTTGTGCGCACATTGTGATAGAGATCCTTCTGAATCCTTATGATGAAGGGTTGTTTCCAATACATGGTCAATGTGAGAATTGGATATCATGTGTGGAGGCATGGATGGAGTGTGTTTAGGGATAAAAGATGGATTGGTTGATAGTTTGGAACCTTTGACTCTCCAAACTTGGGAAGATGAGCAATGATGGGTGGATATAGAAGTGTGCTTGGAATTAGGACCAATTGCTTGATATACTTTGTATGTTGCTTGAGAAGCCTAATTTTTCCTTTGTGGACATCTTTGATGGATACTTTCCCCTTTTTTATTTTTCCCCATAGTTTCTTTGACTAATGGAGTTTGATAGGGATATTCTTTCTTTGTATTCTTTGGTATCCACATGTATTTGATTTGTCCATTATACTTTGCTTCTTTTGTATTGATAATGTTCTTTGTTCTTTGGTTCAAATATTTCTTTTGATATTGGTCCCAATTCATGGATGGGGTGATGGGTGGATGAAGATTCATGACGTGGCTAGTTGTAGTATTGGCATCAGTTTCATCATAAAGATTCTTCATGCTCCCTATGTTGATGCTTGCTTGAGGCATAGTTTTCCCTAGTATGGTGGTAGTAGCATCTTTGTTCTTTGATTCTGCTTGTTTTGAGATGTCTTGTTCAATAAGCATTCTCTAATAAATTACCACTGTAGATGACGCTATTTCAATTTGTTGCTCTATTGACTCTAGAATATCTTGTTCTATCTAACCTATTTTCTTGAGTGTATAGTGTTGGACAACTTCATACATGATTTCCTCAATCTTAATTTGGGATATATCTAATCCTGATGTTGAAAATTCACTATAGGAATCAATAACCTGTTCTTTTGTAATAATGTCGGGAGTAAAGGAATCCTGTTTTGAATTAATATCATTTATGTGTCCATCCAAAGAAAGCATCCCATGGGTATATGGAGGAGTATGTGCTATTTGGACTCGAATGATTTCAAAATTGCTTTCTACATGCTTTGGATCAATTTCTTGACAAGGGTCAGTTTCAAAGGATGGATTGCTTACAAAGGGTTCTTGGACATTGTCATTAGACATGGGAAGTGGCTCAATATCCTCTTGATTTTTGAGTGGACTTGGATCAAACATTGAGTTGAAAATCCATCTAGTATTTGTAACCATGAGGTCAAAGGATGTCAACACATCTTGGAAAGGACCATTGCTATACTTCGATGATAGATGTTGATCATTCTTTGCAATAAATTCTTGAGATTTGTTCTCTAACTCATTAGGTGATGTAGAGACATTTTCCATAAGATCATTGGTTGATGGGTCATGGATTATGTCAATAGGATCAAGTAACTCTAACACTCTTTGAAATAGATCATGGTTGAATATTATTGAGGTATTTTGATCATGACTAAAAAATGACTCTTGATGCATGTTGATTTGATCTTTGAATGGGGTAGAAGCATTTTCAAGGTGCTCATTCATGGATAGATCTTTATCCTTATTTTCAACAATTGTGGTGGAGATATTGTCAATGGTATCATTAGTGGTTGAATCCTGATCATTGTCCCCAATAGTTATTATTTTTTGATCAATAACGTATGGGATGATATTTTTGAGTTGAATACAATATGATGTTGTGTGTCCGTTTAGTTTGTGAAAACAAAAAAGGTGATTTTCATTGTATCATGGTGGTTTCACTAAGGGATCTTGATAGTTTTTATAGGTGGAAATTGTGATGAGTTTTTCCTACACAAACTGTTGCATGACCAATTTGATTGGTTTCCCAAGTGGTGTGTATTTTCTTTTGTTACCCTGTGAGACTTGTACTTTAAATTGACCCTATGGTGATTGATTTTAGAGATGTGGTGATGGATCCTTGAGATGGGGTGATTGATCTTCAAAATGGGTTGATTGATCTTTGAGATGTGGTGATTGATCTTTGAAATGGGGTCATTGGATTTTTTGTTGATGTTGTTGATCTTGATATCCAACCTCTTGACATTGGAGATATTATTCTTGTTGTGGTTGTGGACACAACTCAATGCTTTGATGACATGGTTTAACCAATGGAAGAGTCTATTGATTTTTCGGTGGAGATGTCTTTTGGTGCAATGAATCAACTATTTTGGTAAGTGTAGCAATTTGATCTCAAAAAATTTGATCTTGATTTTGATCTTGAGTCCCTTGATATAGTTGATTTGGTTTTCATTCAAGCAAGTTTGGGATGCATACTTGTGGTGTTAGCATGGGATCATGGACAAATTGATTTTGGACAATGTTATAATTTGGGATGATGTTTAGATTTGGCATTATGGGTTGAAATTGAACATTTTGTGGTTGGGAATCACATTGCCTTGATTTAGGTAACTTTTATTTTGCATGGTGTTACCTTGACTTGGATCAATACACGAAGTTGTTAACATCTTGTTTGGACTTTGAACAATTTTTTTATGATTCAAAAAATATCTATCCCAAAGTTTTCCAAGTGTGGATTTTAAATGTTCATGCTTGGTAAACTTGTACTTGGTATATTTACACTTGGCATGTATGGATTTGGTGGGATAATGTTGTTTGTTTGTTGAAGACTCATGAATTGGGTGTTTGCTTAATGGATTTGTAGGTTTGGACTTGGATTTAAATCTACCATTAGGAAAGGCATTCCAAAATTTTGACTAGGCATAGTCACATTTTTTGTACCATTGAGGTTTGTAGGAGATAATGATCCCATGTATGGATTGTATAAATGTGGATTTTGATAATCAATTGGTATTGTAAGACTTTGATAGTTTGGTTCGTTTAGACCACTCATGATGTATGGATCAAGTTTATATTCCATGTTCTTCTTATGTTTTGACCTTGTTGCAAAAGTGACCTCTAAGGTGTTTAGGACCAATGATGACATGAAAGATGAAAGAGGTGAATGATATGGGTGCTGAACTTTTAGGAACCTTGAAGGAATATTGGACTTTAGGACTTTTGGATTTTTTTAATTTCGATTGGATTTGATTTGATTTGGATAATGGACTTATAAACCCAAAGATGTTGGATGTTATCTTGGAATAAACATGTCCACAAGGATGATAGTTTAACTAGATGTATGAGGAATAATTCATCCACACACACTTAGCGAAACGTGATCTTGATGTTGATTTGAAGGATTTTACCAAAATTCTAGTATGAATGATTTTTCCAATGGTTTAAAAGTTGTTTGTGAGGTGGAATTTAATTGATGTTGGAGGATGGATGAAAGTGTTGATTTTGATCTTAAGTGAACCTAAGATGGACTTTGTTTACAAGACCAAGGTTTTGAAGAACATGATTTTCCCTAAGAGTAGTTCAAACCAAAAGACCAATGTTTTTCATGGAACACCATAAGAAAAATGATAATAAGCACATGTGTGGGGTTCAATTGAATTGATCTTGGTTAATGAATTGATTTTACCACAAAAAGTTCTCTTGATTAGCTTTTGAGACTAGATGTCCAATTTTCCTAATTCTCTTTCATCCCACAAAGTCCATTAGGTGGAAATCCCTAGAAAATCAAGGCAAAAGGTTTCCTAATTTTGACTTTAGTAGGAGAAAATTGAGATATAATCAAAATTCTTAGAAGCCTCTAAGGATGAGAATCCCAATGGCAAGCAATAACACTTAAATTTTGTCAAAGGTTATTTTCTCTTCCTAAAGGGTTTGAAATTTTATGCTCATGTTTAATGTTTTTTTTCCCAATGTTTAAGATCAAGAAAGGTTTTTTGATTTCCAAATTAATGCACAATCCTATGGATATTTGAGAAAATACTTATTGATTCCCCACTTGGACAAGTCTAGCTATGCCTACTTTTAGTGAATGGTTAGATACTTGACCACACAAGCTCCCCATTACATTGCAATCGATTCTTAGGTTAGCCAAAGATTAGTACCCATGAATCTCCAATGGCATACTTTTCATCTATACTAAAAGTTGTAAAAGTGTGGGGTGGCTTCAGAACAACCGTTCTTGCACCAACAAATAGATAAGGATTTTTGGGCTTTCTAAACAAGGGGTTTTAATGCGGGAATTTTGTTGGTGGGAGCCTATCCCTTCGGTGAGAGACCATTGATGAACTTATCATTGGAATAATCCTCATGATGCTTTCCTTTCCTCAAGTACCCACAATTCTATCCATTGTGGAAGTCGCTTGGCTTTAGCGTGTTGCCGATTGAGTCGTTCCCTTGGGTGATTATTGTTTTGCACAAGGAAATCCCTCTAAGATAAAAAAAAAGTGAGCAAACACATCCGTAGTTTGATCAATCTTCATTGAGAAACAAAGAGAGAACAAACACAATATGTTCCACTCACACTTGCAAGATTTGTCAATTTTAATAGCCCGATTGAAATGTGGAGGCAATCTTTTATGCAAATTAATGTCACCAAAAAGAATTTTGATTCTCAAGATCACTTTGAAGCACAAGAGAAGTGCATATGCCTTTTCAGATGAGATTTCTTTGTAAAAAATATTACAAAACATGAAAGTACATGTTCATTTTAATTTCCAAATGAAAAATTGAATTGTTTTTAAAGCACCAAGATGAAGAGTGAAGCTTGTTTGTCAAATTTTAGAACCCAAATTGAAATTTAGTAAGTGTCTAAGTTTAGTTTTAACCAAATTGAAAAGATCAAATCAATGGTTAATTTTAAAACCCAAAAAGAAGTGAGTTCGCCTAAAACAGAAAACAAAAGTAGAAAATATAAGCCCTAAGCATTTAAATATGCTTTGTCAATTTCAAGTTTGATGCTTAATTTCCTTCAACTCCAATCTACTTTCCTTCACTTGATTCCAATGTCAACCTATAAACAATACAAGATTATTATAAATAAGATGACCCCCTAAATCTCTTATACATCAATGTGTTAAACATAAGTTGAAAGTTAATGATATGAAAAAAAACTATTATTAGGAAAATAAAGAGACAACCTATTGCATCTGCCCTTTAAATGCCATACTTGTGAAACCAGAAACAATTTGGACTTTGAAAGAAAATCATTCATTAAGTTAATGGTGTAATATGATGATTGTATTTTGAAAAAAAACTAAAGATATGAAAAAATCCTTCAGTTTTAATGCAGATACAACTTTCCCTAACCTTGAAATAGCAAGTAAAAGTAATCAAAGATTTTCCAAAAGGGGCCCACTCATTACATATAGCTGAATACTTAGAAAAAAATTGAGGCTTTGTCTCCAAATGACTATAGATGATAGCAATTATTTCAACTCTCTATTACTAGCATTTAAAGATGACTCCAAATCTACATATCAGTATATTGTTAGCTTTCAAATCACACTAGTAAAATAAAGATGTATGGCATTATAAATTCTAGTACTATCATCTTTTGAATGGCCTCTCCACCCTCAACCTTTAATGCAGTATTATAAATCACATTAGGTCTCTACTTGATTCACTTTTTCTTCCTATGTCAAAGATTGTGAATGAATTTATTGTTCTGATTGATGGTAATGGTGGATTGGTTGCACAAGAAATGAAACTTAGTCTCTATATCTTATTGCATCTATCATTTATGGGGTTTTGACACATGCATAACAATTTTCGATGTGAATCAAGATTAGACTACCCATCATTAAAGAACAAAGGAAAAACGTATGATATTCACATATACATGCATACAACTTAAACCAACTCACACAGTCCTCATTAAAGATGGAAGATAACAATAACATCATTTTATCATGTCTTAGCAAACACACGCATCTCCATACCCAGCTCAAAATGTGCAGAAGAAAAGAAGCAATAGAATCAAATTAGCATCTATGTGATTAACCCAGAAGGAAGATAGACAATTTCAAAGATTTCCATGACCAAGGAAGAATATTAACCACTGATTAAATGAAAGAGCCGTCTCACCTCTTTAAAATCTGTGTTAATTTTTTTTAAAAAAATAGCTACATCAGAGGGATAGATACTCTTGAACACCATATTAAGATGCGACTAGCACAAAAACACAATTTTAGATGGTGCAAGAATGACAATGTGACTGGCACAAGAGAACCTAGATGTAAGCATCTACATGACCAAAAGTTGCAGAGGTTTCAAAGAAGTAAGATGCAATGATTGTTTGACCTACACAAAATAAATTTATTGAAAATGAAAAAGAAACTTTAAACAAATACTTCCAGGTAGGCATGAATGCACAATGTGGAAGCACAAGGGAACACAAAACTATTTCATAGAATGCCTCAAAGGAATACGGTCTCATGCCATGCCGCGGGTGCAAGGCTATGCACAAAATAAAATTGTTGAAAAAGGCTCTCAAAAGTTTCAAACAAAGGGCATGAGGAGTGTGAAAGCACAGAAAAAGCAAGTGATTCATTTGAAAAAATGTTAGAAAGAGGAGTCATTTCATGGTTTGTGATGGTTGTGTACATATGCATAAAATGGATTTGTTTAGAAGGCGTTACAAAGTCTCAAGTGAATGCAATGCCAACAGATTTGCAAAGAATGAGTTAGTTTCCATTACTCTAATAGAAATGTGTGAAAAATGTGAAGGCATGGGAACTGTGTGATTAAATGCCTCAAATAAATGATTTTATGGACCAACATAATTGTAGGAAATGCAAACAAAATACCTCAAAATAATGTCATCCTAGGGAATGCAATGTTATAGGATATGCACTTAAAGGATTTAAGCACCACACTTTACAATCAGCTAAAATGTCATAGCATTATGGTTGACCTGTAAAAGCAGTGACAACTCACAATCACCGAAACAAGAAACAAGTACACAAAGGTGAAAAAAGTAGCTATAACATTGATATTAATGCATGAATATCAGATTTTAATGCCTATTAGTAATTGCTAATTTTAAATAGGAGAAAGAACTCAAATTTTAAATGCTTGAATCATATTAATCTACCTTAGTCTCGATATTATAAAGAAAAGAAGTTGCACCAAAATCAAATTAATGCATGAATATCATATTTTAATGCCTATTATTAATCACTGATTATAAATAGGAGAAAGAAATCAAAAAATTCTTGAATCATATTAATCTTCCTTAGTCTCGATATTATAAAGCAAAGTAGATGCACCAAAATCAGTTGATAATCATGCAGTATTAATGGATGGTGACATGCTTCTGCTCTTGCATTTTGAAACCTACTGTATTTGACCATGTTTTTCCATCCAATGGGTGTTTGATCTAAAAAAAGAGATAATGATATGATTAGAATTGGTCATTAATTCATTCAGTCAGTCACGACAAAGGATAATTAATGTAGTCAGAAAAAAACACTCAATTGAGATTGACTCAATTGAGAAAACAAATCCTGCTTGGAATACTCCACTTGCTATCATTCATGATACCATTCACCACAAATGGGTCAAACCGTGCAATGCTTATCCTAGGGATTAGGTTGGATATTAATCTCTCTAGCATAAACTTAATCTCTCTTTATAGAATAAAACATTTTTCATCATTTGTTACGACAAATTGTGCAAAAGGGGTTAGATACTTGTAGCTTTGAGACTCTAATTAGGCCATCTACAAGCAACATTAAACAAAAAAATTAAAGAAAATTATATCATTGAAAAAGACTTAAACATTTCATTCACTAGAAACTAATTAAAAAAAGAAATCTTGTCTCTATCACTCTATGTCCATAAATTTAAATCAAATTTCCCAAATAAGATGGCAAGATGTGAACATGTCAAGATGGCAAGATGTCTATAAATATAAAGCATTTAGATTCATAGGTCACATTTAAAGTCAAGCTTGGCATCAATCCTCCTTCTAGCAGCATTTTGTGGATGCTAAAATCTGTAAATTACTCATAACAAACAACTATTAACATTGTTTGTCAAACTTAAATACAACAAATCAAGCATCCCTATGAAATATTGCATCATGCTACTTATGCAACTAAAGAAGTAAGATATCAAATATATTAAGTGAAAGCATAAGAAAGAAAGAGTCAAACTCTATCCCATGGTGGATTGGTGCTTCCTTGATGTGGAAAGAAGCCCTTTCCCAATTCTTGATTAGCTCTTGGTTGATGGATGTGGATTCAAATGACTGAGATTGTGGAGGATTAATACAATAGAGGAAGCCTCTATTTATAAGAAAGAATGATGGAGGATTGAACCAAATGGAAGAATGTGGTGAAAAAGAAAAAATAATGACAAGATGCCACTTGTCAACATGTCAATGGAGGAAGGTTGTGCACATTTTGGTCACTATGCATGATAAATGCTATTAGGTGGATTTTGAAATTTCAAAGTTAGCTTGTTGGAGGGAGAAGAAAGAGTCTTAAATGCCAAGTGGGAGACATGTAAGAGACAATGTAAGAGGAGCTATTTCCATGTTTTAGGACAAGACACTTTGGAGGGAAAATTCAAATTTGGAGAATATTCCCTCTTTGATGTTGTTTTAATGAAAAAGGGAGATTTAATAAATCAATTAAATTGATTTATTTTCACAAGTTTCAAAATCTAGAGGATTGGAGTGATTAGGATTAGGATTAATCATGGTTTGATTAATTAAGATGAAGATTGTCTAATTTTGACTTTTGAATTAGATAATTGGATTTATTTAAATCTAATGGGAGGAAATTGATGCATTAGAGATTTAATTAAATATTTGGGTATATTCAATTAAATGAAGGAACTTTAGCAGATTAATTAAATAAACTTGATTTATTTAATTAAAGAGACGAATATGATTTAATTAAATAGAATGATATATTTAATTAGATAAAGTTGATTTATCTAATTAAATAAAGATTAATTTAATTAAAAGAGGAAAGATGATGAATTTTAATCAGATAAAGATTATTTGATTAAAATGGTTAGGAGAAGGATAATTAAGGATGAAATGAAATTAGTGATTTTGAATTAGGTGCATGTATATTTTACGTGTCTACAACATCATATTAACTACTACATATCAACGTTGCATATATAAGCAAGGTTTCATATGTACTTTTCCATATTCAGTTTGACATTCTTGCATCTTAATGATAGCATAATATTTCTATCATTTTTCTCTTGTGGAAGATATTTTGTCTTGCATGTGATTATGGGGTGTTTGAGGAGTTCACCATAAACTCCTACAACTCCAAACTGGTTAGTACTCCTATGGTGACCAGATGTAAGTTGAGTAAAGATGATGAATTTTCTAAAGTTGATGAGTGAAAATAAAAATCTATGATGGGTGGACTACTACTGCTACTAGACTAGATATCATGCATGCAGTGTGTTTAGTTTCCATATTTCAAGAAGAACCTAAAGAATCACATGTTACAGTTGTAAACAGGATATTCATATATCTTAAAGGCACACAAAATTATGGCTTATGGTATCATAAGGATACTAATTTCACTCTAAGTGCTTATACCGATGTGGTTGGGCTGGTTGTGTGGATGACTAGAAGAATACCAGTGGAGGTACTCTCTTTCTTGGTGGAAGATTGGTCTCATGGTTAAGTAAAAAACATGATTCAATTTATTTATCCACTACAAAAGTAGAGTATATTGGTGCAACATCTTGTTGCACACAGGTTTTGTGGATGAAGCAAACACTGAAGGATATTGGAGTGACATGTGATGAGACTATACCTATCTTCTATGATAATACAAGTGCTATAAACATTTCAAAGAATCCAATAATACATTCAAGAAAAAGACATATATCTATCAAATATCATTTCCTAAGAGAGAAGGTATTGGAGAATAAAGTCAGGTTGGAGTATGTGTCTACAAAGGAACAAATTACAGTTACTAAGGCTCTTCCAAAGCATACTTTTGAGTATATTAGGGAGAAGTTGGGGGTTAGTTTCCCTCTGAACTAGGTGCACATGGAGGTGCATCATTCTAGTGGATCCATAAATTCTTCATTTATCTGGACTGATGAATAGGTCTACTTCATAGGGGGAGTAGAAAGTTTTCATTGTTGCAATATGAGTTGTAAGGGTACATTCCTAAGGGGGAGTAATCAGAGATTTTGATATTTTCCATTGATGCCAAAGGGGGAGAGAGAGTCATGTGAAAAATAGTAGAAAAGGAAGAGAACATATTTGCTCCGAATATTGAGAATGCAGAAATGTTGTGCAAATTTTCTAATCTGAAAATAAAAGAGAGTGTTCTCTTTGATGTTTTTTCACATAATGTGTTGCCATCAATGAAAAAGGGGGAGATTGTTGCAAATATGAGCAAGTTTGGTGGTATTTCCATTAATGTTTCCATTGATGTCAACACAATACATGATGTTGTAGATTGTGCATGTATAGTTGGGATGCTATTGAGATGTTGTGAGTACATGGAGCTATCTCTTATGGTGTTGTAGATGTGCTAAAATGATGGTTTACCAAGTGATTTGAGAAAATTAATAAAGAGTGAAGTCAAAGTTATGTATATGTTCAGAATGTACTCTAGTATGTGCTTTGTGTTTCATCTATGTTGATCCTATGCTTGTGCAGATTTGAAGGGTTGTTTATGGGAAATTTTTGGTGACATCTACTAGTTTTTAGCTTTTTTTTTGATGGAGTGTGAAAGTTGTGTTCATTGGTGTTTGAATTGGTTTGATAGAGTTGTTTGTCTATGGACTAGGGGAAATTTTTTCTACTTTGTAGTCCTCCGCTGATTTTTTTTAATACTTGCAAATCTGGAACATGTCTTGTAGTGGTGGTCTCTATGTTCTAGAAAATTTTTTGTGGTTTAGTGCTCCGAAAGATGAGTTCTAGAGCTTCTGTGTGTATCTATACAATTTGGATGGACTATTGGAAGGTGTTCTATGTTGGAAGGTTGTTGTAGTTGATGTGGATGTATCTGAAGGTATTTGAGATGTGTTCTCATGCATATTGAAGCATGTTACATCATTCATGTATTATCTTCTTGTTGGGAAGTGTGTACTTTAATTTTCATTTGTGTTTTCATTAGGTTTGGCCAACCTAGTGTTTACACTTCATATGAAGTGTTAAAAAATTAATTAAGAGTGTGTTTGATCCAAGATATTGTTTTGGGTCATAGTTATGTATTGGTGTGGTCCACTCCCATTCCTTTCCACTATGGGAATGTTATGTTCCTAACTTAATTTAAATTTATGAAATGAAGCGTATGTAGCTAACCTTGGAGAAAGCTTCTAATGTTGAAGAGGGTAGAAATGAAAATCAATATATTGTGAATATAGGTATCGAGTCAAGAAGAAAAGTAGAGTTTTACAAAAGTGAATTGAGGCAATAGTACTTTAATGATTCCTAAAACAAATGAGCTGGTGGTATCTACAATTGTTTTGATCAAGGCTGTGGATGTGTGTAACTTGTTGTGGTGGATCTTTACTATAATCATTTTTTTTATAGGCAGTGAGTCTCTCTATTGGATAGTGAGTCCTTTCTGTAGGTAGTGAGCCTTTGTATTTGGGAAATGAGCCCTTGGAAATGAGCCTCTTGTATTCGGTTTTTCCTATTACTTTATATTGTGAGTTAATCCTCACCATGGTTTTTCCCTTATTTGGTTTTCCACATAAAACCTAGTGTTCATTGTGTTGATTTTTCTTTCTGTTATATGCATTTAATGTTCATACTTAGTAACAAAATTGTGTGGCTATGAAGTTGATAAGTGTTTGAAGTTTGAATTTGAATTTGGTGACAACTGATTCACCCCCACCCTCTTAGTTGTCTTGTTCCTCTCAACAAACTTATCTACTCAATCTATTGGAAAGACATTTGGTATATCAACCTTTGAAAAGATTCACGAGGTTGAGAAGTAATTCTCCCTACAAGTATGGAAAATCGGCCCTATTGGATGCAAGAGAACAATAAATAAAACATGGTTGAAAGACAAGAGGGGTAGTGCCAGCAAGGTTCCCCAAATCTTATATAGGAGTGAATTTGTAGAAGATTTAAATGATCTAGTCACACTCCTTAGTAGAGTAATGGGCCTTCTTACTGCTACATTCTTCGAGGAATTTTTGTTCTACTTTGTAGAAGAAATCCACCAAGGCACTACTCAATTCCACTGGGAAAAGATGGTAAGCAACAACTTGCATGATCAGTTATGGTGGTGAAGAAAACTTCACAATTCTATATGACCTCATATTTGGTCTATCTCCTGGCTACCAAGTTTTCCTATAGAGGATTATTCTATGTTGGGACACTTGGAATGAAGAAGGGATAGCTTAAAGTATATGATTATGACCCCTAGATTCAATATAGAAATTTTAAGAGAGAATACGTAAGAGTCAATGATTCCTTCATTGGGCATTGTTGGAAACAAGCAGCATTGAGAGGGGGGTGAATCAATGTTGTGCAAAAATTTAACTTTATTATTCTATTTTTAACTTACTTAACCATTCAACAAAGGAAATATGCATGAATAAAAAGAAATCAATCACAACACCATAACACCAGGATTTTTTAAGTGGAAAACCTATTAAGGGGAAAACCATGGTGGATGGTCAATCCAAAATATAATATGTGTATACTCAAAATGAATAGTACAAAATGGGAATGCACTTGCATTTAGGCTTACTTCCTAGAGCTCATTGCTCAAAATGGATGGGCTCACTACCCTACAATGATTTGGAATGGATCCAAAAGAGAGAATTATAAAATAGCATCTACATTGCTTGATTATAGTTTTGGTTAAGCTCTGTACACAATCTTCTATCCTTTTGACTAATTCAACAATTCTACTTTGCTTTGTACAACTCGCATTGCAAAAATCTTAATTCACAAGTGAAATTGTGCATAATCGCTTAATCAATCTTCCTGATGACCGAAAAATACCACTACACTTATTTATCACAGACAAAATGATATATTGAATCTCTTTCTATATATCTGCATCTAGAAATAAAGTCCCTATAAGTCGACCTTAATAAAACTTGGAAATATTATCAACTGTCGGCCCAAATCATGAACATTTTTTTATTTGCATCCATACAAGTCATCCACAATATAGATTGAACCCAAAACTAAATTTTTGAGCATAATTTTTTTTTAAATAATTAATCTTTACACATCCATAACACACCACATTCATTGAGTTAGCCACAATGAGCAAATAAACAAAAAACATCCTACCGGACCTCCTAGCTCATACAATGATTAATGCAACATCACGAAATTTAGTAATAAGATAATACACACACTTAACAAACTATCCCAAGGATCCACAACTCAAAAAGATGATCTAGTGAAGTAGATAGATTTACTAACTGACATGATACCCTATTCTTCAAGCATTCTGTTGGTAGTACACTGTACTTCACTTTATCTATCGGTATGACTAGAATATGTTATGTGGACCATAGAAATGACTTTAGTTGCCATCAATGACAACACTGGAAGCCATATACCAACAATCTCCCCTTTTGGAATTCATGGCAACACTTCGTGAAAAATGACTAAGTGTCAGAACTAGTAGGTATGCTACCAAAATTCAAAATTTCAAAACACTACTCCCCCTTAAAGTGTAAAGGAATTTTTTACTGCATTCTCTCCCCTTTCACATCAATGAAAAAGATTAGGGAATCTGGAACATAATTCCAAAATTGTATAACTTACAAATATTTGAAAACATTTGTAAAATATTCCTTCAACACTCTTAAATTTTCATCACAGACCTTTTTGAGACTTTCCAAAATTGTTATGTGACCACACATCAAATAGATTGAGCTTCTATAGTTTCAAGATTCTCTGGATCACCAACTACTTCAACAACTTTCACTTCCTTCAAAGCACTCATCATTATCTCAATCTTTGGGAAAATTAGTCCTCTAAGTTCACAAACTCTACCAACAATTCTATCATTTTCATTCTTTAAACATCTTATTTTTTCAAGTAGGGTTGTTACTTGACCTTTTTGCTAAACCACATCACCAACTAATGGATCAAAAGTAGCATAAATGGTAGCTAATTGATTTTCTAGATCCTTTACCTTTTTCTCATTACCTTCAGTAAACTTGGATAGAACCAAACAATATTTATAGGATTTTCTAGCTTCAGATATAGAACCTTTAGTGTTCTCTATGCAAGTAGCTAGTAGAATTTTATCCTTTGCAGTCACTGCCTTTAGTTGACTAAGTCTTGTTCTATTAAACTCATTTTGCACTTTATCCTCAACAGATTTTTCAAGAGACTCAAATTGAGTACTTACAACATTTATGAGCTTCTTTAGCTCACCAAAGGAGGAACTTGAAGGATCGATGACATGAGTCGGCATCAATTTCTATAAAAAAAATTATGCAAGGTTTAGTAATTCACTATCTTTTGTGAGACTTCATGATATTCTTACTAGCTTTGGCTTGATTGATTGATGCAACTTTCATCATCTAAATTGGAGACAGATTAGATAAGTTGATTGAACTTTCATCCAATTCAAGATCAAGATCTTTCTATTGCTCCATGATCAAAGATCTCTTCATAGCCTTGGGAGTGTCTCTTGCCTCCACTCTAATTTACTAAAAAATTTCTTTTTCGCTTTGGGTTCTTCAGTTACTTTAGGGACTTTAGTCTTTTCAATATGCACCTCCTTCTCCTTATCTAGCACCATCTTATGGACTTTAGTTTCCATAGGTCTCTATTTTTTCCACATTTGGAAGAATCAGAATATTGTCAAAATATGGAGGATTAGATACATTCATATTCTCCTCATTGATGTTCTCTTCATCTACATTTACCTCCATGTTCACTTCTTCATTTTCTTGAACATTTTTAGTATTGATTTCCTCAATGTTGATCTTATTTATTGACAAAACATTTTCTAGGATTTCCTTAGTTTCACTAACAATCACATCAACTTCACCAATCATGAGTTTATTTACCCTTGTATTGCTCTTGAAATTATTTTTAGCTTTTTCAAGGAGTGAATCCATTTCTTCAATTGAAATGTATGGGCACAAATCAGAAAGAACTTGTTGATGGTGTTTTCTACACAGCAACAACTCAGATAGAATATAATATCATATCTCTCTTGAAAGGTAAATCTCTATCAACAAGCCTCAAGAGATAACCCCAAGGTCTCTAATGTCAGGTCTTGACAATGCATAAACAACTCAGTGATAAAATGTGAAAATGTTGGTAATCACAATGGGACCTTACTACAAGCAAAATACTAAATCAATTTTATTAGATCCAACAATCTAATGGTACTTTAATCCTAGGTCTAACCCAATAATCAAAGAAATAGAAAAAGGATAATGGTTTCAAGGAGATTTCTAAATCTAATACTACTCCTAGGATTAACAATGAAAATAACCAACATTCAAAATGGATCAATCCCTCTAAACCGATCTCTACTTGACCCAGATAAATCTGCAATCTTACAAAAAATAGTGCAATCTTCTGAGGTGTTAAGATTTTCAAATCATGAACATTCATTCGACAACCCTATTGCAGTTGAACTAAACAAATCCTCACAATCAAACTAAGCACACTGAATATGAAGTCCAGGCTAACTTTGCAAAGCAACTAACAATCAGTTGGTTGGGAAAAGTATGGATTGAAGGATTGCTGCAACATTCAAGTATTAAATCACAAACATTATTGAATCGAATCTAGTCTAAATATTAACCTCCTCAAAGCAATTTTAAAGATAGAATAGCAAGAACCATGCAAGACAAGAGAATACAAGTTTGGTACCAAATCACAATGTCATTATTTGCATTCCAATTATCCACTGTAGCAACAATTCCAACTTTTTGTTACAATATTTGTTTAAGAACTACTACCTACTAACTTGCTCTAACTATTTTGCTCTATTCTATTTCTATCTTCTGACCCTTTCTACTATTTCTAACTATCTAACTCCTTACAAATGAGGTGGAATGCCAAATATATATAATCCTCCCAAAAAACTCATCAGCCAAGCAAGAGCCTGCAGCGTTAACTGGGTAGCACCGGCCAGCCAAGAGAAAGTCAAAATGGAATGAAGGAATGCATTAAATGCATGAACAACACCCAAATCGGCCCGAGATTCCCAATGCAGCTCAGACAAATGCAAGGCTTGATAATGGGGAAACACTTAGGCAATCAAAATAAACACTTAAGCACATGCCTAAATAAGATAAAGCTTCAAAAAGGAAAGGGCCAAGAAACCAAAACCAAAGCGAAAGAGGGTCCTTGCTTTCCATGGGGCGTGTGTATGAAAACTACACAACAAATGGCGACTTCTGCTAGGAAAATGCTCCAAAGCATTTGATGACGAATAGGAATCAAGAACCTAGAATCTCTGGTTTCAATCTCACCATCAAACAAACAAGTCAGAATGCAAAGATTTAAAAAATCAGAACCAAAGGATAGACCGAACCTTTCATAAACTAAAAATTCAAGTTTGTGCACTTGAGTTCATTTCCCTCCTTAAGCTACTACAGAAACCAAGTTCAGTCAAGTTAGGCTACATAAGGATTCTAAGTTCAAAAACAACCTGGATAGGTCCTCACTGCCAGTTAGGCATCCATAGCCCCGATGAGGTTATCGTTGTGACTCTCCTGAACATAGATCTACTACTAGCCAAGCATCCATAGCCCTAGTAGAGATATTCAGGTACCCCTGATAAGTTAAATTTATTCTTTTTATTTTTAGTATTTCACTTTTCTTTCTTTTTGACATTCTTTATATTTCATTTTCATTTCAACCTGTGAACAATGAAGCTCACACTCAGGGTTGAGAACCACAATGGCGCTAAAGCAGAAATAAGATTTTTCACTTGAAAAAATTTCACAAGGATTCCTATAGGAACATCATGATTCTTAAGATATATGAGAGATATAAGATTTCAGAGTACTTCGAATTCAAATCAAAGCCGATGATCAATCTTCTATAAATCTGACATTAAGACTGTTGTCAATAGTAAAGATTTCAACCATCCTTTTAAGATGCAAGACCAAAGTCCACCAAGTAAATACTTAGAACAATTCTAGATAATGATATATTTGCCATGTAGGTGCAACACATCCAGGCGAAAATAGAGGAACCCCCAAAGCAAGAGTAGAGCAAAGACAAAACAAACCAAAATTAAACCTACACATACCAAACTAAACTAATTCTAAAGCAATCTATCCTAACTATGTACAAAAGAATCATAACCACTCATCATAAGACAAGGTGAACTAAGACCCACCCCTACTTCACTCTTCAGGGCCTGAATAAGCAACAAGGTGATGGTAGCAGTCCTCAAGAATGCAAATTTATCTTTATATTAAGAAAAATAAACCTCAAAAATATAGTGTTCAAACTCAACCTCACAATCAGGAATAATCAATAACTAAGGTGACTCATTAGGACCATGATTAATCCATATGCAAGTTGCCTTTCCTAAATTCCCATAATCAAATTGATAAGATTCAAAATTCATAGCAAGGAGAGAAATAACTTGATTTTGTATTGTTGTAGACTAAATGTGGTATCCAACATCCTGTACTTGTAAAAGGTTGATATTTATGTCATCGAGAGGTCTCCACTAATGGTACAACAATCCCCTCATGTTGGAAACATTAAAAACAGAAGTGGAGGCATCAATATGTAGTGTAAAGTGAAACTTAGATTGAACAAGCCCAGAATTATCAACATGGAACTTTCCACTTGTTGGAGTTTTTCCATGAGGAATCAATGATGAGAATGCAGAAACATTGTCTTGTACAACAGATTTCTCAATAGGATGCTCATGAAAAAGCATCACCGACTGTCCTTTAGGAACATTTTTCCTTGCAGCTATGTGATCACCCCCATCAATTATGACTACAATATTACTATTTTTAGCATCATTCAAATTTTCCTGTATATCAATATGAACCCCATTAGCTATCTCATTACTGATGCATAAAGTCTATAAATTTTCAACGCTTAAGTCATCAATAGACAAAGAAAAAAATTTGATAAATGAGAGAACTCCCTGAATTCTTTCTCTGTTGGCATTGGTTCAGACTCTTGATCATAGTCATCAAGAATGCTGACCACTCCATTAAGTTCTTCCTCATGTTCTTCAAGGCATTCATCAACAACTCATTGAAATTATTCCATCAAAGACTCGTTTGATGCATCCTTTTGTGTATCCCTTGTATGTTGTGGCAGCTGTACTTGTTCATCCACCTCTTTTATGGCTGCATTGCACTAGAAGAATATGAATTTTGAATGCTCTTCCTCATATATCCTACACCAATCTAGTAACAATAAGTCCTCTAGGAAGACTCGATAACTCAAGTCTGACCAATCTTTTATAATCCTTGCAACAAACTCTTTATATCTAGTCTGTATTAGATCTTCATTCTGGAAAGGGGGAGCTTGTATGGTAACTCCTTTCTCTTGCAACTCATCCTCCACTATATTTTGAGAAATTTGACTAGCCTCTATAGGAACATCCTCCTTGATCTTTACAAGTAGCTCTTCACTTAAATGTTCCTTTGTTAACTTTGATGCCTCAGATTTGTATTCCTTATACTCAGTCCCTTCCAAAGCTGCCTCAACATCAGCTGCAACATCATTTCCAGATTCAAAATTTGTTGGCCTTTCTATAATGCATTCCTTGCCTAACTTTTCTTTCCACTCTAAGTATCTTCCAACTTTAATGATGGCATCCACACATGAGCGGCAAGTGAACTCTGAATGGGTTGCATTATGAACTCTGCACGATTTAGATGAGATGAAATCTTGTAAACACTTACCACCAACAAGCTGATCTTCAACTATTTGCATAAATTCCTCGACTGTAGCGTCAATAAACCCATTGAAAAATACCCCTTTGCAAAATCCTCTTGATTTGTCCCAAAAATTCTAAGCACCCCAACTCATTGTGCCTACAGGTATTATGAATTCTGCACTTGTTTGACAATGCATAGTGATGCAAACCCTTACTATTCCAGAGATCCAATCTCTTATTCAAAGACTCACAAAGTTGATAAAAATCAATTTGAAGACTATTTCCATCATGAAAAACATAATATTTCTTTTCCATCTTGACTCAAAACTTATACTTTTCAGATTTAGAGATCTATCATATCTCAGATCTTCAGTATAAAGGCTCATCCAACTTCTAGCAATGTCACCTTTGTTCTGCCTAGTGGGGTCTGGTAGTTCCTAAAGTTCCTCCTCTCCTAGAGCGGATCTTGTTCTTCTTCTAAATCTCTTAGGAGAGATGGCGTTCAAAAATTGATCTAGCTTGCTTATTTAGGGCCCTCCCTCTAGCGCCAATCCTATTGATGGTGTTTTTTGCACAACAAAAACTCAGACAAAATATAATATCGTATCTCTCTTGAAAGGTAAATCTCTATCAGCAAGCCTCAAGAGAACCTCAAGGTCTCTAATGTCAGGTCTTGACAATGCATAAACAACTCAGTAATAAAATGTGAAAATGTTGGTAATCACAATGGGACCTTACTACAAGCAAAATACTAAATTGATTTTATCAGATCCAACAATATGATGGTACTTTAATCCTAGGTCTAACCCAATAATCAAAGAAATAGAAAAAGGATAAGGGTTTCAAGGAGATTTCTAAATCTAATACTACTCCTAGGATTAACAATGAAAATAACCAACACTCAAAATGGACCAATCCCTCTAAACTGATCTCTACTTGACCCAGATAAATCTGCAATCTTACATAAAATAGTGCAATATTCTGAGGTGTTAAGATTTTCAAATCATGAACATTCATTCAACAACCCTATTGCAGTTGAACTGAACAAATCCTCACAATCAAACTAAGCACACTAAATATGAAGTCCAGGCTAACTTTGCAAAGCAACTAACAATCAGTTGGTTGCGAAAAGTATGGACTGAAGGATTGCTGCAACATTCAAGTATTAAATCACAAACATTATTGAATCGAATCTAGTCTAAATATTAACCTCCTCAAAGAAATTTTAAAGATAGAATAGCGAGAACCATGCAAGACAAGAGAATACAAGTTTGGCACCAAATCACAATGTCATTATTTGCATTCGAGTTATCCACTGTAGCAACAATTCCAACTTTTTGTTACAATATTTGCTTGAGAACTACTACCTACTAAATTGCTCTAACTATTTTGCTTTATTCTATTTCTGTCTTCTAACCCTTTTTACTATTTCTAACTATCTAACTCCTTACAAATGAGGCGGAATGCAAAATATATAGAATCCCCCCAAAAAACCCGTCGGCCAAGCAAAATCCTGTAGCATTAACTAGGCACCACCGTCCAACCAAGAGAAAGTCAAAATGGAATGAAGGAATGCATTAAATGCGCGAACAACACCCAGGTCAGCTCGGGATTCCCAATGCAGCTCAGACCAATGCAGGGCGCAATAATGGGGAAGCACTTAGGAAATCAAAATAAACACTTAAGCACATGCCTAAATAAGATAAAACCTCAAAAAGGAAAGGGCCAAGAAACCAAAACCAAAGCGAAAGAGGGTCCCTACTTTCAACGGGGCGTGTGTGTGAAAACTGCACAATAAAACTCTTTTCTTCAGACTCTCCTCTTCAATTCTAGCACTTAACCTTCTTGACTCTAAAATATCTTACAAATTCTAGGGTAAGCCAGACATAATCTCAACAAGAATTTTATTAAAAATTTTCATATGTTTTATTATAGCTTCTTCTATAACTCTTTGACTTGATTCATCAAAGTTTTCATATAATTCATGGAGGGGATTAATATTACCATCCTTGATAGCTACATTCACAACTTCATCAACTAACATACCATATTTATCAACTTTAGCCTTCTTTTCATTTTCTTCTTTGCTGGAAGATTTGCTCTTGTTTAACTCAATAGCCTGAGTTCTAGTGGCTTTTACTTCTCTCAATACTTCTTCTGATTTTGTTTCCTCATCTTCTAAAATAGGCTTATATGTTATTGTAATTTTTTTATTCTTCCTTTTACTAGAAGGCTTGCCTTGAGCAGGCTTGGTTGTAGGGGAACTCCTTGCAGATTTGGTGCAAGCAGAGGATGCAATAGGACTAGCAGGCTCTGTTTTTGCTTTCTCTTTTACTACTTTTTCCTCATCTCTCCTCCTTCTTGATTCTTTCAAAGATTCTACAAGTAAGCCCATTCTTTTTGCAAAAGCTTTTGTCTCTTTTCTTACCCTTCTAACTATTACTAGTTTCCTCAATTCTTCATGAACCTGCATACTCTTCTCTGTGTATGTTCCAAACCTCTCTTCTCCCTGATCTAGAGGTGAATTCAACAAGTGTTTTGCGTATATCTTCAGAACATTCTCCTCTACATCATATCCCATGGGCATGATCTAAATTGTTCTAGTATCAATAGCTTCCATATGACACTAGTAAATGTCTACCATGAAGTAAATATAGTCTTTATATTATTCCACTATTGAAGTAAGGATTCTCTCCTTGACATGCATCATATTCTAGAAATTTTTGAAGTATCTTGGGCCTAACGATCACCTATACCAAATAAAATATTCCTTATTTGAATAGATACCGACACATTATTATGTCATTGTACTTTACCAAATCTCAGAACCTCACTCAAAAAGTAGAAAAATAAACATAGCAACAGGTTGCCGTATTTGAATGTATCCTTCTTGTCCTTCCTAATTTTTCCCAAATTCTCCAATAAATGGCTTTTGAACAGTTCAAACAAGTCATAGTCTATATTATATTTTACTATTTCATATGTTGGATAGATAGTTGTACTAGATACAGAGTTCTCCCAACTTGAGTGATAAATATTATAGCCACTAACCATTGATGCATATTTTACATCTACTGCAACAATGTCATCTATTGTCATTTCCCTCCTGTCCCATTGTGAACCTATTGCTTTAGTAACCTTATCATTCTTTATGGACTTTAGAACTGGAAGTCTACCAATGGAATTCAGACCAGTAACCACACATATAGCCTCTTTTGTGATTTTTAACAACACATCCAACAACATGAATTCATCATGAACACGACTCAACACATATTGAACCCATTAATCTTCTTCAAATATGGGAAATTTCACAAATTACCCAAATTTCTTATCATCTAGGGTTTTAAATTTCAGCTTTACAATAAAATATTCTTGAATTATATGATGAGAGTACAAATTCATCAAATGAGAGCTTCCGAGATCTTCAATATTTGCATGCACATAAGCCCTAATATACTTAATGTGTAAGACTCTGTATGGTACTAACGAAAATGCTCCTAAGGGGTTGGTCTCAATGGACTTATAAGGATGTCATTTAAATTTTGTATGTGGCCTATCCTTTACTTCAACTACTAGAGGAGTGGACATGATTGCAAATTTAGAAATTCACAAGATTTTTGAAAAATACCTTTTTGTTAGATCGAAGTTCGTTTGCAGATTATTTTTCACTCTTGGAATCTCTTCACAATTTAATAGGGTTCACTTCAAAGATCTTCAAACTTCTTTCCTTCAAGATGCAAAGTGACAAATGAAAATAAAAATGAATTTTTATTACTCACACAACTAACCCTTTCGTCACAATAAATTCTTTAACCCTAGTTCATCTAGTTTTCTGACTTTCTTGTATCGAGATAGATGACTCTTCTGTGGATCTCCAATATTCTTCAATAATGCCTCTAATTTGTTAAACAACATTTGAAAAGTATCAACTCTCCTACTGGACTCATCTAGATTGTAGTACCAATCACTTGCAAGGGGTTTAAGAGTTTTTCTTGATATCTCCCCCTATGCTAGAGGCTTAAAATTAATTCCATGAGCTATTACAAGAAGTTGCTTCTAGTGTTGGTGCATTTCCTTCTACAGAGGAATTCTTCTTCACCCATTTCTTTTGCATTTGATTTTTGATCACATTAGTAGTGACTTTTCCTTTTCCTTTAACATTTTGTTGCATGTTTTGTTTTACTGGACCTCTTTTGTTCCAACATAATCTAGCAATGTGGCCAAATTTGTTGAAGTTGTAGCACACAATACTTCTCTATCCAGGCCATCTATTCCAATGACTTTGTCTTGATTTGCATTGGTTAGAAATATGTCCAAATCTATTGCATGCATAACATCTGACATCTCTATGAAAGTTATTTATCACAATTTTGCATTCACTTGACTTATGACCAAACTTATAGCAATTACAGTACTAACTTGAGAATGATGGTCTACTTGTATTCATTCTACTCCTACACTAAGAATCCATATGACCGAATTGGTTGCAAACATAACAATAACCATTATTTTTTTGAGCATTTGGTTGCGTTACTGGATTTCTTCTGGCTCCATTCATCTAATTTCCTTGTCAAAATATTCCTTGTCCAGATCTGGAAATTTCTCCTTCTTCATATCCAAGACCTCGCCTGTCACCATCAGTCCTTTGACCTTTGATAAGTTCATCAAGTTTGGCTAAACTTGCTTTAAATTTCTCCTTATACTCATTTTTAGTAGCAAGTTCATTTTTGAGATCATCAAGCTACTTTTCAAGCACTTCTTCATTGTTCTTGGATTGTTTCAATTCATTGTCTAGTCAGCTACATTGTTCAAATTTCTCTTTCAAAGATTGTGCAAGCTTTTCTTTATTCTTCTTTATGTCCTGAATCTCCTTGGTCATTCTCATCACGATGGATTTCATCTCACATTTCAAGGCAACATTCTCTCTAGAAAACTTTTCACATTCTTCTGTTTTCTCTTTTAGGGCATGACTCAGTTGTTCGCCTTCCATGCTCTTGTTCTTTTACTTGAGCTGGCCATATAATTCCTTTCTTTTCTCCCTTGATTCATTGATTTTGTCTTTCAATGATTGGATGATTTTTTTTGCAATCACAAGACTTTCTTGTAGTTCCATGTTATCATATTTTGACTGGTCAAGATCATCGAGGGCCACTATAAGTTGTTGTTGAAGAATGCTTGTATCCATTGAAAAACACCTTCTAAGATCTCCCCAAGCTACAAGACTTATTTTGAGGAACCAACTCTGATACCAATTGTTGGAAACAAGCAACACCGAGAGGGGGGATGAATCAATGTTGTGCAAAAAATTAACTTTATTATTATGTTTCTAACTTAACCATTCTACAAAGGAAATATGCATGAACAGAAAGAAAGCAATCACAACACCATAACACCAGGATTTTTTTACGTGGAAACCATGTTGTGAAAAACCAGGATGGATGGCCAATCCACAATATAATATGAGTATACTCAAAAGGAATAGTACAAAATGGGAATGTACTTGCATCCAAGTTCACTACCTAGAGCTCACTGCTCAAAATGGATGGGCTCATTGCCCTACAATGATTTGGAATAGATCCAAAAGAGAGAATTGATAAAATAGCATCTGCAATGCCTGATTATAGTTCCAGTTAAGCACTGTACACAATCTTTTGTCCTTCTGCTTGATTCAACAACTCTACTCTATTCTATACAACTCGCATTGCAAAAAATTAATGCATAAGTGAAATTGTACATAATCACCTAATCACTCTTCTTGATGATCGAAACACACCACTACACTTCTTTCTCACACACATAATGTTATATCAAATCTCTTTATATATATCTGCATCTAGAAATAAAGTCGCTATAGGGTGGCCTTAATAAAACTTGGACATATTATCAATTGTGGGCCCAAATCATGAACAATTTTTTATGCACATCCATACAAGTCGGCCACAACATAGCTTGGACCCAAAAATAAATTTTTGAACATAATTTTTAAAAAATAATTACTCTCTACACATCCAAAACATGCCACATTCACTGAGTTGGCCACAATGAGCAAATAAATAGAAAACATCCTACTAGACATCTTAGCTTGTACAATGACTAATGCAACATCACAAAATTTAGTAATAAGATAATACACATGCTTAACAAACTATCCCAGGGATCCACAACTCAAAAAGATGATCCAGTGAAGTAGAAAAATTTACTAACTGGTTGGATACACTGTTCTTCAAGCATTTTTCTAGTAATACACTCTACTTCACTTTATCTATCGGTATGACCAGATTTTGTTCTGCAAAGAATAGAAATGACTTCAATTTCCATCAATGACAACAAAGGAAGCCATATTCCAATAGGCATATCATCTAGACCCTAGGGGGAGATTACCATAGAAGAGTAATGTACAAAACCAAAGAAATTATCAAGAGTTTTGGATATTTGTTCATCCAATTCTCCAAATTCACATACATAAGAGCAGAGGTATTCTCAAGGAGACCTTACCGATTACCACACTACCCCAATGATATAATCATCATGTTAGAGCTTACTCGGTAGCTATAGACTGCCCACACCCTATTGAACAATAAGAACTATGTTGGAGTCCAATACCCCCTCACCTTCAGATAGGGAATGTACTCTTTCCCTACCGTTCCATGCATCGAGAAATTTGAGAAAGAGCTGGAAGAGTATAACTTTGAATTGTATATAGATAGGAGATGCATGAATCCCCATGGAAAACTAAAGAAGCAAGTTGGAAGGCAACATGTTCATCACGCTCACATTGAGGAATTTTGGAAAAATTGTGATGATGATAAAGAAGTCCAAAGGTGGCATTATATGAGGATAACTTCTTAGTTTGTGAATTATATTGATTTGTTTCTAGTGCCCAATTAGATTGTGGTGCAGGAGCACCTTGCTCACAAAATGCCTTCAAAAGGCTAAATTTCAAAAATTGAATCTTTGAATGTAAAATGTATGTAAAAGCATTGTAAAAGGTCTTGGGTGGTTATATTTTAATGTATTTAAAGTCACTAAGGGGTTGGTTGAGTCAATTTGTTGCAAAAGTTGCAAAACATGTAAAATTGCAAAAGTGCAATTTAATGTGAACAAAAACAAGAATATGAAGGGTCACTTGGTTGTAAAGGGTAGTTAATTAGTTGGAAATGAAGAGGCATTCATTATTTATAGTGTAAGCATCTATTTAAGCCTTGGAGAGGTGAGCCAAAGGAAGGCAATGTAAGTTGGAATCAATTTTGTCAATTTCAATACCCTATTTTGAAGTTATAACAGTTTTCTTCTTGTTTCCAGGCCCTGTACGGCCCAGTACAGCCTGAAAACCTTGTGAAAGTAGTTTTATGGTGTAGGTTATTGAATAATATTTCTATTGGTTCAAGTCTCACTCATTTTCATGGAGTAATAAGAAAGTTATGATGATTTTTGTGTAGGAAACCAGTATAGAAAACGTTTTTTCAAAAATTGCAGTCAGAAAACATGTTAGTACAGACATGTATGGGCATATACGGACCTAAAAATTGGATGGATGGAATAATATTGATGTTTTGGACAAACTTTATTTTTACCAGTAATTTTTATAATGCCATTTAAGGGGTCAAACAAGTCCTTTCCTAAAAACTATTCTGAACATAGGGTTTTTGGGGTTGCATACAAAGAAAATGTGATTTCTTTTAATTTGTATGGTGGAAACTTCTAAAACTTTGTGAAATGATTAATTTTGAGGTTTTATTACTATATCCAAGGTTTTGGAGAATTTTAATAAGGTTTTCTATGTTTTTGGTGATGCCCTAGACTGCGCTAGTTGTTAAAATTGCATGTTTTGGGTGAATTTGAGTGGTTCAAGGGTGCAAAAGTGAGAAATCTTTTGGGACAACAATTTTTGATGATTGTTTGAGTTTTTTCAGACATATTTCAGCATGATTAAAGGTGTGACAATTTGGTATGAGGTTTAGAAAGCATACTTTCTACAAACCCTCATTGAATGGAGCTTAGTTTAAGCCTTGAGTATGGGTTTCTGTATTTGTTGTTTTAATAGATGATTTTCTTTAAAAACATGATTGATTTGATAGTTTTATGAGTTGTTTCAATGCTTCCCCTAGTTATTTGTGGTTTTGGAGTTGATTTGAGGGTACATGCTTTGTTATATGGGCCTATTTGGAGCCTTATTTCTCAAGAATGAGTAGTTGAAATTGCCTCAAAGAAAGAGTATTCTATTTCATGAACTAGGTTGGATGTTGTGAACCCTTGCCTCTACATCAGATTGTCAAGGATGATGATATTATTGATGAGAAATATAATTCTTTAATAAATGTGCCATTGCCAATAATTTATTGGGTTGAAGAAGAGGTCAACGACCTAGATGCTATCACCCACCCTATTAAACAAAGAACTAGAGAATGGATGATTTTGATGAGCTAATAACTCAACTACATGAGAAAGGCATGGAGTTGATGTATGAAGAACTCATAGATGATTTTGAGAGTGAAACAAATAGTGACACCACTATCGGATCATCTAGTGAGGCTCACATGTCCCCATCGGTCACTAGATTGATAAAGAGAAAGGATACACCTAAAAAAAATCCCAAACATAAGGTGTACACAAGAAAATCAACAGAGGGGAAACCATAAAAGAAGGCCAAAAGAACATGGGAATTTTTCCTCAAAATGCCAACTATCCAAGAGGAGGGACCCCAACATGAAGAGGAAGGAGAGTCTGAACAACCTTGCTCGCCACTACCTACCACATCCACTCCTCCATTCGTTGCTGCCACTATACCATATCATTCAAATCTTAAGTCATTTCCTATCTTATCTTTTTCTTCCATGGACATCTTAGTCCATCTTACTTCCACCTCAGGGTGATCCCACAATACTGGTTTACAATTTTTTTCCAAACTAGACACTAAACTAATTTTTTCTAACCAAATTTTCACTTTCAGGCACCTATACTAGCTAAACCATGAGGAATTTGAAGATGATGCAAATTAGTGATTTGTGTCATTTTTTTTGTATATTATAAATATATATATTTTAAAAATTTTGGGAATCATATTGCACTTCTTTTTCTATCTCCTTCAAAAACTAGTGTTTTTCAGTAAACACCATTTTTAAGGAGTGATGCTTATCATATACAACATAACTTCTTTTCCATGAAGGATAAAATTCTATTTTTTTCAAATTTATATTTTTAACTATGATATATAGTGCTTTAATTTGGTTTCATAGTGTTTTATTGAATATTTTTCCCTTAATAAAGTTTTGAAGTCAAACCAATTACAATTCAAACATAGACGGACCGTATACAACATAACTTTTTTTGTATGTATCAAAATTAATTTTTTTTGTTGTTGTTGGATCAAAGAATTCAATATCTAGTGCATTGATATTTTTCAAAAAAGAAAATTTAATTTTATTTTGATTTTTCTACATGTGTAGAATAAAGAGCTTGATTTTTGATGAAAAACCTACTTTCACAAGAAATAAAAAATAAATATAATAATAAAATTAGATTTATTTAAAATTATACTTTTTGGGAAGCTTATAATAAGCAATACATACTCACAAAAAATAAATTTTAAATGAATTAATTTGATCCCTCGAAAGATAAATCAAAAAGGGTTTTATCAGCATTTTGATGGGTGTAAAGGAGACTTTGTTATAGGTATGGCTTAAAACTAGTTGGGTTGTATCCAAGGAGGTTTGATCTAAGGTGGCTTGATCAAACCCTGTTCAATTGAAATCCTTTAAATGGAACTTTTCAAGGCAAGCTTAAATAATTATATTTTTGAAAAATATGTGATTTCAACAAAAATAAGGATCTCCAAGAAAGTGTAAACCAGTATTGTGGGATCACTCCTCACCAACTACTCCAGTGGTGGTGTTAGACACTTCCTCTTCCACCACTTACCCACTATCATCTTCCTCACTCCTTCCTCCACTACCTACCCTTTCCACTCTATTTCCATCCTTTTCGACAACCTCTATGGCACCTATCAAATTACCACATACCTTTGTTTCCTACATGTAGAATATACCAACCGAAATCTCTGGGGTAATCATCAACCCCAAAGTTCAAGAATTAATGGACTAGCTTGTTGCTGCCTTGCCTCTCCCACCACCTCCCACTGGGCCACCAAAAATGGAGGCTACCATGCAAATCTCTAAGGAAATGGAGAGGCTTAGTGGGGTACAACTCAAAGAAACAAATGTAAATATCACTAAAGAGCTAGAGGATTCTGACCAAGATGACTACTTTGAGCATCCCAAGGGCGGACTAAGAGTGAAAATAGAAAAAAGTAGCTTTAGATGAACAAGTGCAACAAACACCCAAAGGGGAATATGCTATTAAGCTCAAGGATTATTATGAAGTTGAAACATATAATCAAGAGCCAGATGAAGAGAAACCCCCAGTACGCAAAGACAAAAAAATTGAGGAGCATCGCTCTAGAGAAAGGAAAATGGACACAAATACAGAAATAGAAATAATTGATGAACCTCCACAAACTAGCCAAGATGAGGGCCTGAGACATGAAGAAATACCTCTAGAAGGAGAGCAAGAAAAGGATAAGGAAGAAGAAAATGTAGAAGGAAAAAGTACTAATCCTGGGAAAGATGTTGACATTGAGCACAAAGCCACTAAAGGGACAACACCAAAAGAAGGGAATATTGTCAAAGAATATGTAGAGACCACTGAGCTTGACAAAGGAAAATCCATAGAAATGGAGGAACCATATGAGAAAGATAGAAGTGATGAAGAGGCTCCTAGGCACGAAGATAATGAGCCTTCAAAGGAACAAGAAGAGGGGAGGAATCATGAATCCCTAGAACACCAATTAGAAGTCCCCTCATGGCTTGAGCAATAATTAAAGAAAAAGGCTTTGATAGTTGTTGATCCCAAGACTTGGTTTGAAGCTATACTAGATAGAGTATTGGTAAAGACTTGCAAAGAAAATAAGCCTAAGGTTAGATACCACATCACCACTAATACTTCTGGGTCTAGGATACTACAAGTGGCCACTCCTACGGCTGGAAAGGCTGAGCCAGGAATACCAGATATCCATCCCATCATTCTAAGCCTAACATCTTGTGAATAAATGATTGATGAATTTTAGGAGTCTATCTTCACCATTTTGCATCAAATGAACATGAACCATTCCACAGAGGAAGTGTTAAAGATACAAGTGGTATCTAAATAACTTCCTATATAGAACAGTAGAATCAATCAAGAGAATAAGATCCAATGGAATCACCTATGTTGGACTCAAGGGACACTGAGAGGGGGGGTGAATCAGTGTTCAACAATTTTTTGAAAGTACAATCCAAATCTTAAACCATTTATAGCATTTGAACAAAAGTAAAGATGCAAGCACATGAAGGAAACAATAAAAACATAATAACACCAAAAATTTTACGTGAAAACCCTATTAGGGGAAAAACCATGGTGGAGGTTAATCTACAATTTATACTTTGTTAAAAGTATGAAGAAAGAGGGGAATGCACATGCATTCAAGCACACTTCCTAGAGCTCACTACTCAAAATCAAAAAGGCTCACTAGCTTACAACATGTTTGGATTACAACAAAGAGTTGAACTGAGAAAGTAGCATCTACAAATTTTTGGTTTTAGTTCTGGTGAGGCTCATAGATCAGATTTTGGACCTTCTATTTGATTCTCCACTTCGCTTTGCTCTGCCTTAATTCACTGCACAAAAATCCTCTTCTTGTCAACTAAAAATATCTTAACTGATCTATTTGATATTTTCACACACATCAATACATATTGAACTCACACATCTTGTCTTCAAAATGAATTAATTGATCTCTTATATATATCCACTATCAAAGATTTAGTTGCTTCATGTCGGCTTCAACAAAATAAAAATATTTTCCAATAGTCGGCTCAATCCACATTTAACATTCGATGTGTACCCATCAAAGTTGGCCACAACATAGTTAGGACCCAAAAAAATTCTTCAAGCATAGGACACCTTAATTAATTATACATCGAATATCCGCAACATGCCATATTCACTAAGTCAGCCACCGAGAGTTAATAAACAAAAATTCATCCTATTGGATCTCCTAACTTATACACTAATTAATGTGACATAAAAAAACTTAACAATAAGATAATATAGATACTTGACAACCTTCCTCAAGATCCACAACTCAAAATGATAATCTGGTGAAGAATACAGATTGACATACTAACTGAATACCCTATTCTTCATTCTCTCTTCTGGTAATACTTTGTTCTTTACTCTACTGCTGGTATGAACAAATTTTGATATGCGGACTAGAATAATGACTTAGGTTGCCATCAATGACAACACTAGAATCCATATTCCAACAATCTCCCCCTTTGGCAACATGATGGCAACACTTAGTGAAAAGTGACTAAGTGTCAGAACCAATATGATTAGACTACCAGAGTTCAAAATTTTAAAACATGACTTCCCCTTAGAATGATAAGGCATTTTTCACCATTTTCTCTCCCCCTTTCACATAAATGACAAACATACTATGGATTTAGCCCCTTGCTAATTCAAAAATTGGATCAAAATTTGAAGAAATGCAACTGCTACTTGAGTCGGAAAATTATCTTAAACTTTTCTTTCATTTCCAGAAGTAATTTCCTCAAAGCTTCTACTAAAATCCCAATGATTAGGATAAAGTTGTTTTCAAATGTCTGGTTGATAATCTAGATGAAAGATTCTAGAATTGTGATTTCTTCTAATTTCTCTCCTTTCCTTAGAACCTCAATTAACTGCTCCAGTTTGCATTCGGTTAAATCCTTCATTTTCCAAAAGGTGTGCACAAGGTTTTTTCTGGTGAAATGAACTTTTGCATGCTTACACTACAACTCTTGAATCCCTTTCTTGATTGCACCATCTTGATCTTGAAAAATTTTATAATCCTAACCAATCTTGTTCAACTCAGTTTCAATATGCTCCAGCTTATCTTTGTATCTCCCAACTGCATGAGGCCAACGAATAAAATAGTTGTAGATATTATTTGATGTATTTATGCATTTCCTCAACACATTCATTTTCTTTTTTAGTTTGGTAAGAGATAGCCTGAACTGCTCCTTTAGATGTATAATTATTTATCCCTCTTTCTTGTCCTGGGGCTCAGAGACCATGGCTTCCTCAATGCACTCAATCATCTCTTTAGGAAACACATTCTGCAAACTCTCCATTCGAATGTTATTGTGCACAAAATAAGTACTTAGTGTGCTCTCGATCAGGTCCTGCTCATATGAGGGTCTATCAAACCATATGTCAGCAATTTTTTGCATCCCATCTTTCTCCTGAACAAGTTGCAGTATCTTTACTTTGGATAAAACACCTTCTTCTTCACTTCCTTCTGCCATTATTGCATCTGGTTCAACTAATTTGAGTTCTTTCCTTGGAGTGTACTCATCAAATTCTTCATCTGGTATGTCCACAATCACTTTTTCTTTACCTTTTCCTTCAATTTTTGGGGTCTTGTGTCTCAGAGGAGTGTAATCAGCAATCTCTTGTGTTATTTTCTTCTTCCTCTCCATCACACCGGAAGAGGATCCAACTTCAAGTTCTCTTATCAGAATGGAAATGCTAATTGCTCAAAACTTCCCTAGAAATTATGAAGGGGTAATCTGCCTCCTTTTTTAGTTTCACATTTTTCATCATTTGATCTTTTAGCAAACTACATAGGTCAAAATCTTGATCCTCCATTATCATTTTATGAGAGATGTAAACTGCACTTATAGAAGTTGCACCTTCCCTATTTATGAAAAATATTTTTTATGAGATTCCATCCACAATGTACCTTGTTATTGGATCTTTCATCATTGAAATTATCAAATCCGTATGATCTCCTGTTATTCCAGTTGGGGTTTTGACTTCTCTATTTTGAATTGACTTTTTTTTCAGTATATCCTCAACATTGCATAATCTAGTTAGATTCCTCATCACCTATTTCAAAATGAGATAGGGTTTATCTAGAGTTAGAATGTCATCATTCAATCTTTTTAGGATAAACCTAATGAATTCCACATTATCAAAATAGGGAAATTCTCTCCAAATGTCCAAACTTTTGTGTTTCACACCTTCAAGCCATTTCAATTCATTGGCCGACAACATATTTCTCACATCCCTAATCTTCTCGCTGCTAGATATTCATCTAAATTCACCATTCCTTTAAATTGCTTCATTTTCCTTTTCGTATTGAACAAGTTTTTAATGAGCACCAAATTAAGTGAGAATTCTACAAGCAATTGAAATACTTGATGAATTCATTGTTGAATTGACTTCACTCCTTTGAAATTTTGTTGTAGAGGATCTCCTTCTATTCTTCTTCAATGCAACATGACAAATGAGGGTTCCAAATACCCTTTTATAACTCACACACCTAATCTTTTTACCACATTAAATGTTTTTCCCTAGGTGTTTTGGATACTATGTTTTCTCAAACAACAAAAGAAGGATTCAACTATAGACCTTCTACTTCTCAAATTTTTGCACAAGTGATCACCGATACATTTGCAAACAATTAGCACAACTACTAACAATTTCCTGCATTTTAGTGCCAATTACCAATAGGGGGACAAAGGATTTTCTTGAAAAAATCCCCCAAGGCCAATGGCCTAAGATCAATTTTTGGAGGAATTACTAGAAGTAGATTCTAGTGTAGGCTCATTTCCTTCATCAGACTCACTCTTCCTTAACCATGTTTTCTTCATATGATCTTTTATTTCTTCCATATTCAATTTCCCTTTTCCTTTATCATCTTTCTACAAAATTCTTCCTTTGTATACCGAACCTCTTCTATCCATGTTTTTGTTCCTGTAGAATCTTGCAATGTGACCAAAACTATTGCAATTGTAACACACAATATTTCTTTGTCTATACCATTCATTCCATTGATTTCCTCTTGATCTGCATTGTTTAGAAAAATTCCCAAATATTCCATAGGTGTAGCATTTAACATTAATTACACTAATAGGCATACTTGTGCATTCAATTGACTTATGATCAAAATTATTACAACTAAAACACTGAATGGGAAATGATGGACTACTTGAGTTTATTTTACTTCTACATTGAGAAGTCATATGAAAAAAATATTACAAGTAAGGCAATGACCATTAAAATTTTGAGCATTGGATTGTCTTACTGGATACCTTTTGCCTTTGTTCATCTTATTTCTTTGTTTGGAATCCTTATGTTCAGATCTAGAGCTTTCTCCCTTCTCATATCCAAGACCTCACTTTTCATTTGCATCCTTCTATCCTTTAGTTAGCTCATCAAGCTTAGCAGAACTAATCATAAACTTCTCCTTGTATTCATTTGCTGTAGTGAGTTCATCTATGAGAATAACTATCTGTCTTTCAAGCTCTTGTTCATTATTTCTGGATTGTTGTAGTTCAATCTCCACCTGAATGAATCCACTATTAGCTCTATTGCATTCTTTAGATATTTCTTTTAAGGAATAAGCCATATTCTCCTCATTCTTCTTCCTTTCTTCAATCTCCTTAGTTAGCTTCATCACCATAGATTTAATCTCAAGCTTTAGAGAAGCATTGTCTCTAGCAAGCTTTTCACATTCTTTAGTTATTTCTTTTAGGGTCTGATTCAGGTGAACATCTTTGAAGAATTTAATTTCTTTCTTCTTTAGCTGATCACATAGTTCCTTCCTCTTTTCTCTTGACACATTGATTTCATCCTTTAATGATTGAATGAATTTTTCAACATCCACAAGATTTTCTTTTAATTCCAAGACTTTTGCTTTAGACTAATCAAGATCATCAAGTGCTACCAAAAGTTGCTGCTGAAGACCACTAGAGTCCATTGAATTCCAAGATCCACCTCAAGCTATTAAAATTATATAGAGGAACCTTGATTTGATACCAATTTTTGGACTCAAGGGACACTGAGAGGGGGGAAGTGAATCAATGTTCAACAATTTTCTAAATCACAATCTAGATCTTAAACCATTTACAACATTTGAAAAAAAGTAAAGATGCAATCACATGAAGGAAATAATCAAAACATCATAACATAAAGATTTTTATGTGGAAACTCTATTAGGGGAAAAAGCATGGTGGAGGTTAATCCACAATTTATACTCTATTAAAAGTATGAAGAAAAAGGGGAATGCACATGCATTCAGGCACATGCATTCAGGCACATTGCCTAGAGCTCACTGCTCAAAATCAAGAAGGCTCACTAGATTACAAAATATTTGGATTAAAAAAAAGAGTTGAACAGAGAAAGTAGCATCTACAAATGTCTGTTTTAAGTTCCAATGAGGCTCATAGATCATATTCTAGACCTTCTATCTGATTCTCCACTTTTCTCTACTCTACCTTAATTTGCTTCACAAAAAATCCTCTTCTACTCAACTAAAAATCAGTCAATTGATCTTATAATATTTTCACACACATCAATACATATTGAACTCACACATCTTGTCTTCAAAATGAATTAACTAATTTCTTATATATATCTGCTATCAAAGATTTAGTCGCTTCATGTCGGCTTTAGCAAAATAAAAACATTTTCCAATAGTCGGCTAAATCCACATTTAACATTCGATGTGTACCCATCAAAGTTGGACATGACATAGATATGACCCAAAACAAAGTATTCAATCATAGGATACCTTAATTAATTATACCTCAAATATCCGCGACATTCCATATTCACTAAGTTGGCCACCGAGACTTAATAAATAGAAAATCATCCAGTTGGATCTCCTAACTTATACTCCGATTAATGCAACATCACAAAACTTAACAATAAGATAATATAGATACTTGAAAACCTTTCTTGAGATCCACAACTCAAAATGATAATCTAGTGAAGCATATAGAATGACATACTAACTGGATACCCTATTCTTTATTCTTGCTTCTGTTAATACTCTATTCTTTACTCTGCCTGTTGGTATGAAAAAATCTTGATATGCGGACAAGAATAATGTCTTAGGTTGCCATCAATTACAACACTAGAATCCATATGCCAACAGCCTGCACCTACCCTCCTATCTAAGGAGGAGGTTGATAAAATAAAGAAAATGAAGAATTGGACCAAATCTACATCTAATTGGTTCAAGAGAGTAATTGAAACATGCAACAAAGGCGTTCATTATGCAGTCAGGGTGCATAATCACTTTTTGGCCCTAAAGAAAGCAATCAAGCTAAATTTTGATACATGAAAGGACTTCCCAGAGATCTATCAAATTACATACCCCAAGCTGCAAATCATTTGAAGCTATCTCTAAAGGTTTTGGAGAAAGAACTGGCCTTGCTAAAGAAGGATCACAACCTACTTGATGATTGGTTGCACACCATTAAGTTCAAGAAGGTAATTTTGGATAGGTCATTGGTAGCACTGGAAGACATCTATGTTAGTGTTGTCACCCACTTGGTTGAGGAATATGACTTCCTAAAGCCGATGATAGGTTATGAGGTGCCCACCCTTGAGGTAGATCTTGAGAAGATCAAACATGAATTCCACAAGTGCATAGAGCAGGGATCCAATGACATTTTGTAGGTTAATTTTATGGATTTTGTTGTGCAGGCTTTCTCAGAATCAAAATAGATGGTAAAGGCAGGAGATAGATGTGTGAAGCACCATGAAGAGATGCTAAATGATCTCAAGAGAATTTCCTTCTACACAACCAAAATAGATTTCATAGAATGGGACAAGCTCCAGGTTGTGATTGAGAAGTTTGTAGAGTATGGTACTCTCCAAGCGGATCCTAGAATCCTAGTGATATCTAATGAGTATTTTTCAAAATAGTCATGAAATTTAAAGTCATCTACAAGAAAAAAAAGACTAGAAGATAAAATAGGGAAAATAAAAAAGAGTATTTTATATTGTAAAGTATTTGGGATAGGTGAAAACCTAAACTAGAATGAATCTGAGCTATTCATTGTAAATGAATCTTGTCCATTCATTCTTCTTTTGGAAAACTATAAATAGGGTATCCTCTCATTTTCAAAGAGAGAGATGAGTTGTGTAAAGACATGCTACTACAAAATATATGAGAAAATGATTGAGTTTATGGTTTCTTGTGTGTTTCTCTCCATGTATACATGATTCTATCTCCATATAGTTCATTTCAACATTGTTATTCAAGTTTAAGGTCATTTTCTATTTGTAGTTTATGACATGCTTTAATGGTTGATGTATGCTATAGTGTTTGATGCATTTTTAGCTCATACATTTGGTGGTTTTTTGATGAAAAATTTCTATGTAAAGTTATTCTAAACTATTTCTATTTGAAAAATGAAGAATATTTACTATCTTTGTAGTTTTGTGTTGTCATTGATGTCACCATGTTGAATATGAAAGTTTAAGATAATGCTTAATCTGGTATTTTGGTTTAGTATCTAAACTGATATTTGAGCTATACTCTTTGGTATTCTTGTTCACATTTCTCCTCAATTAGCAGTTGATGCCTACAGTTTTGGGAAATGGTTTGTAGACATCAAGAGCACATAATCTAAAGATCTCGTGTATTCGGTGCTCATACAAAATGATTATTGATCTTTTTCATTGAAGTTTATTCTTGGCTGAATTCTTGGGGTAATTGTGTTATGATGAATTAAATTTTCTATTGGGATATATGTGTGACCTATTTTAGGTCCTTGCTGACATAATGTAGCGTGTTGGAATTTTGAATTATCTTCTTAAAATATTTTGTGAATGATTGGAACCGATAGTTAGTATTTTTGAAATGCACCTAATTAGACTGACCTAATCGATGCTTGTGGAAAAATCAAGTATATAAATGAATAGGGTGGACATATTTTAGGAGATAGAGATAGCAAGATTGAAATATAAGAATAGCAAAGTGCTTACATGTGAAATCAATGAAGAAGTTGTGAATATAAGGTTGAAAGTGAGTGAATGGATGAAGTGTATTGAATTAGTCTTTTGAGCATCACTGGAACTACATCAACACTAGTTAGGTTCACTATTCTAATTTCATCTTGGTTGTAAAGCCCAATTTTATTTTGTTAATCCTTTCTAGGCAGTGAGCCTCTTTTGTCAGTAGCGAGCTTTTGTATTTGGACAGCGAGTCCTTTCAAGGAAGTGAGCCCTTGGAAGTGAGCCTTTTATTTTCAGTTTGGAACTACTTTATATTGTGAGTTAATCCTCATCATCGTTTTTCATGTAAAAAAATTGGTGTTTGCTATGTTGAATTACTTTTTGTTATCTCTATTTCATGCTCATACTTAATGACATAAAATGTGGTTATGGAATTGATATGTGTTGAAGTTTTTTAAGTTTGGATTCTGTGACAACTAATTCACCCCCTGTCTTAGTTGTCCTACATCATTTTAACAATTTGTATTAGAGATTTGGTTCCTTGGTGTAGAGCTTAACCGATTAAGGAGGATCCTAATGGCTAATCAGATGGATGATAAAGAACTCCAAACTTCACTTAAGGATCTTGACAGAGTTGAATTTGAAAATATAGATCTGAAGGAGAAGCTGAAAGAACAATTAAAAAAATTCAAGGAAATGCACAAGCAAGTGAGTGAATATTTGAGACAAGAGATAATTGGATTGAAAGTGACAGTAGAAGCAAGAAGAGAATTGATGAATTTTTGAATACAATGGTGCAGAGAAAATCTTAAGAATGCTCTAAAATTGAACAAGAGGTGGTAAACTTGAGGATTGAACTAGAAAATGAAAAGGTCTATGAGAATAATTTTAAATCAAGTTTCGATAAGCTTGGATAATTAATTGCTAGACAAAAATAAAACAAAGACAAAACTAGTTTAGGAAATGATGCAGGTGAAACTTCTAAGGAAAATCGAGAGTTTAGGACAAAGGAAAGCAAAAGAGAAATTCAAGAAGTTTTACAAGGATACCACCTATGAGATAGCCTAATGCACAAAGGTATCCCTCTTTCCATGGTATTTGTTTCTTCTATAATAAATATGGTCACAAGGCAATATAATGCAAGAGTAGGAATAATCAATTTGCTAGTCCCTTCATCGGATAATGTTTTGAATGTAATAAGATTGGACATAAGGCTACTAAATGTAGATCTCAAGTGAGAATGATAAGTCAGGTAATGAGGAACAAATTTAATGAAGGAAGGATGGATCAATTCTTTAATGACTATTGTTATACTTGCAAAAAAATTGGACATAGAGAAAATCAATGTAGATCAAGGGGAAATGGACGACAAAGTAATTAGAAAATTGTCATACGTTATAATTGTAATAAATCAAGACATGTTTCAAAGGTTTGTAGAAGCAAGGAAGGAAAGACGTCTGATTTGGTAGAAAAGAATGATCCAGTAAAGAAGGTCAACAAAGAAGAAATGAAGCAATAGATGAATAAGATATGGAAGAAGAAAGAAGAAGAAGAAAAAAATGAAGCTACTAATGTGCATGTACCCTCATCTGGTGTGGAAGAATCCTCCAAGAATTAGATCGGGCATGGCCTTAGGGGGATCATTATTAGAAAATTATAAAAACCGTATGGATAGATAGTGTGTCACAGGATGGCATGAGGATGAGATGTGAAGAATGAAGAATCAAAGGTTATGGAAAAAGAACCAGAAGAAAACATGTTGGACCATGATGATTTGTGAACTAATTTAGGGTTTTCTATGTTGAGGAAAATGTTTTTAGCAACTTTTTGATACTTTCTGTTAGAGTAAAGGTTTTAACTTAATTATGTTAATTAAGTTACCTTTATTCCTCCTTAATATTTCACTTTAGTTTGCATATTGTGACATTTAATAATTATATTAATTATTAAATGTCTACCTATTAGGGTTACTTTTAGGTTTTGCATGATCTCCTTTTAAGGATTGATCTTTGTAATTATTTTAATTCAGTCAATGCAATCTCTCTTGAAGCTTGCGGAGCACCCTTAATTTTTTTTCTCCATCTATTCCTTTCTATGATAGGTTATTTGCATGCAGGTGATCTTCAGGGTCTATGAAGTTGGCTTTCTCAACTTCTACATGGTATCAGAGCTCCAGACTTGCTGCTTCCTGTTCATGTTTTGAAGGGTTTTTTGGAGCTTCAAGGGTTTTGGGTTTTCCTTTTTTGATCCAAAGAGGTGGGAATTTTCAGTGCATCCAGGGTCAAATCAGATCTCTCCATTGAATCCAGAGCTATCAGAATAGTCAAGATCGGCCTTTGTTTCATAAAATTTGGCTTCTGTTTGTCAGATCTGTGAGGGTTTGAAGAAAGGGTTTTTTTTCTCAGATCAAGGGGGTGCTCAAATTTTTGGAGAATTTTGAGCCCAAAAGAACCTCATCGTTGTATTCGGAGCAGCCAAAAACCTAAAGATTGACTGTAAACTCGCCTATGGTGTCGGTTGTTCGTGAGGAAATTTTTTTTATCTGTAAGACCCCATTCGCCGTCTGCATGCAGTCCGAGGTAAAAGAAAATCGTAAAAAAATAAATAAAAAATTATCATTTTTTTTTTGCACAAAAAATTTCGTAGATATTTTTTAATGTAAATCTTTTTTGAAAAAAACAAGCTTTAAAAAAAAATTTAAAGTAAAAATGTTTAGTTATAAGCTTTATTGTTTTTTTTTTAAAAAAAAGGGTAAAGGGTACAAAAGTACCCTACATAGGTACCTGCATAGGAGTACCGCCCCTGTAGGGAAGGTAACGTGGGTACCACCCCTGCCACATGGACAGGTGGCCGCTCTGACAGGCCTCCTCTTCAATTTTTTTATTAATTTTTTTTAAACAAAAAAATTAAATTTGTAAACTTTTTTTTTTATTGTTTTTAAAAAAAAACATTTTTTTGTAATAAGCCCAGTCATGCATGTGCGCCGATGGCTGTTTGACCGTCAATTTTAAGCCCGAAGTTTTGCTGTGACAATCGTATGACCATCAAATTTAACACCGCATTGGATTTTTTCCCCCTTTCGAGTTGTTTTCTTCTAGAGGCCATAACTTGGGCATACGATATCCTTTTTTGGAAAACAAGATATTGTCAGAAAGCTGATTCTGTCAAATTTCTAGTGGTTTGGGTGTCATTGCTTAATTTTTCTATTGGTGAATTCTATAGCTAGTTGAAGTCAGAGGAGTTGTTTTCAGTTCTAAGCTTGTAACTTTTGACCAGTTTCTCCATTTTTCGCGATCTTAGCGGCATTGGAACCATATTTTAGAGCTCTTCAGTTCCATCTATGTAATTTTTCCAGATTTCACTCTAGGTATATTTTATTCATTTTTTTGTGTTTTCACACTTTGGTGAATTACCTGGACATATTAGCTCTTGGGAACTTCTCGTTTGCGTGGCTTGCTTCATTTTTGGTTGTTCATGTATTTCTAGCCTTGTATCTTTTTATGGCATTATGAGCATCATTTATAAGCAATCTTCTATTTAAACGCACTGAGATAAAGTGCCACTATTGTACATGTATTTTGGGGATTTTGCACATAAGGTTGTGCCATATTTTGTACTTGCACTGTATTATAAAGTGCCATGGGGGGGTTGTGTAGTGCGTTTTTTTTTTCCATCACACCTTTGTCTGGTGAGTGTTCCTCCACAACGACAGTGGATCCATATGATTCCATCCTCATGCATGTGTGCTTTGTTTTGCACACCACTTTTTCAATTGCAGGTGCTTTCTTGTGCACTTTCAGATGTTGTTTCTTCTATTTCATGCACTATAGGGTGTTACACAACATTTCAGTGGATCTATCAGGCTCTCCCAGTCAGCATTATGGGGGGTATTATACTGTCCGTGCTAATGCTTCCTTAGTTTCATCTTGGAAGGAATATTCTATTCTCCGTTGATCAATGTTTTTCAAACTATTGGTACTTGTGCCATCTGTATCATCATTCTAGGTGTTTTCCTTTGTTTTCCATTTGATTTGAGTAGTGTTGTTGGGGGCACTCATGTAGATTGTTGTCTTCTTGATCCTGATCATCCTATCTTCAGAGGAGGTTCTTCAACACCATAGCAATAATCTTTTGACAGTTGTTTGCAGCTTCTTCTGCTTTAGTGATGTTCTTTATGTCTTTCATCTCTTTTTGGAGTAGAGTTTTTCCCATGAGGTTTTTTCTATTTCTCCACTTTACAGAGATTTGGTTGTATTTGGGTACCTCATCCGGGCTAGTTGTTGGGACCCTTGTTTGCTTTCATGCATTGTAGTTACATTTTCTTTATTGCACATGTTTGTAGCTGGACTCTTGCTCATCTTAAGGGGGGGTGTTAGAGTAAAGGTTTTAACTTAATTATGTTAATTAAGTTACCTTTATTCCTCTCTTAAGATTTCACTTTAGTTTGCATATTGTGACATTTAATAATTATATTAATTATTAAATGTCTACCTATTAGGGTTACTTTTAGGTTTTGCATGATCTCCTTTTAAGGATTGATCTTTGTAATTATTTTAATTCAATCAATGCAATCTCCCCTGAAGCTTGCAGAGCACCCTTAATTTTTTGTCTCCATCTCTTCCTTTTTGTGAAAGGTTATTTGCATGCAGGTGATCTTCGAGGTCTATGAAGTTGGCTTTCTCAACTTCTACACTTTCCACATTTAATTCGATTAGGGTGAGTTCAATGAAGTTTAAATTGAAGTTTGTGAATTATTTCTATTAATTAACTTAGGTAATCTGAAATTCATTTCTCTGTCTATTAAAAAAAGGGGGAAGAAGGAAAAGAGAATTTAGGATTGACGAATTAAAGAGAGCATAGAGATGGACAAAGAATCAAGTGATGCCATCCCACTAAAGCTGAAAGGAGTTGAGTTAGAAGAATTTGATCATAGAAAAATGAAAGAAATGGAACTAGGGTTGAGGGAAACTAAATTATAGAACATCAAAACCCTAGATATAGATGTGTGGAGTGAATTTTTGTGGGTTGTTGAAAAGGAGTATATTTTGTTCTTATTGATTTGTTTCAAAGATGTAAGTATTGTATTGGAAAAACCCTACTTAGTCATGAAGGAAGTGATTGAGGAAATAACTAGCTTATGCAGTATTGGGGATCTTCCTAGAAGGAAAAGCATAAAATAAAAATATGTGAAGGAATTTATTGGCATTAGCAAAGACCCATGAGCCTTATTGATAAACAATCTCGAGGATTTGGCTGTAAGGTATGTTGCATATGACATTTATTACAAGATCTATTTTAGAAATCATGAAGGCTCCACATCGTCCATTAGTGTTTATATTGCACATATGATGGTTAAGGAGAACAAGAAATTTGATTTGTGTAGCTTGTTGCTTGATAATATTTCTAAAATTGTTCACATGTTGGTAATTGAGGGCTATCCTTTTAATTTCGGATCTTTGCTAGTGTGCTTGGTGTTTTACTTTATGTGTTCCCTACCAGGAAAAGATAATGTGGTATGGGAATCTAGGATTCCTATTGAAAAATAGGTCTACAAATATCTAGGAGCATTGACAGATAATGCAAGTATGTGTAAATCCTATTTCACATCCTTGAAAACAAATTTTGGCTCTAGTATATCTACTTCGAGTCAGTTTGAGGTGGGCTCTTCCTATAGTAAGAATGAATTGGAGGTTTTCATCAGTGACTCTCCTCCAGAATAAAAAAGGAATAAAATTATAATTGAAGATATTATTGACATTTAAAAAAGAGGAAACGGTATCCCCTGATGACATCCAATCTATGATTACTAAAGAAAAGATGAAGAAGATTGGTGAATTATGGAGTGCAGCCTCTCCTAGTGACAAATTAAATATTGATGTTGCTTTGGTAGAATATTTATTTTGAAAAGGTATTGGAGTATTAGCCATTTATGATTTATTTCCATAAAATCTAGTTGAGATTGTTGAAGAAAGGATGTTGCTTGAAGGTTAGGAAGGACGCAAGTTTGAAGCTCTGGTTGAAAATAGGTGTGTTAAAGCTAAAGGGAGATTATCTGAATTGATTGTGGAAACAAAGAAATGTATTAAAGAAATATTTGATATTTACAACTATTGTCTCTAGTGGCCTGCTACGATAGATAACTTTAGAAGTAAAATTGAAGGAATTGAAACTAAAGTAAACAACATTGGAAATAATTTTGACATCTTTGAAGATGAAGAAGGAAAGCAAAGATCGAGAGTTGGTAAATTACAAGCTAAACTGGTAGTTATACAAAGATAGATAGATGATGTAGTACGAACCTTTTCGCTACTGAAAGAGATTTCTAAGGTTCGGTTAGAACATCTTTCTGGAATACTTACTGATACAAAAGATGTTGAGAGACAGAGTTCATACTAGTCACCATCTTTTACTTTGTTGGGTTTATTGGAAAGCATCTGCACAAGGATGGATTCAACTACTTTTAACTGGAAGAAATTGCATCCAATTTTTGAGGAAATGTAGAAGATAGTGTTTTAGGTGAAGAGTGTCATTTTTACTTGAATCTTGAGTGTTAATTTTCTATTACTTTTGGTAAGGAGAAGAAGAAGTGGAAGGAAAAGAAGTTCAAGTCCGAAATTTTTGGATACTGGAAGTTTTTGATGAATTAGAATCTTTTTTTATTTCTAATGTCACCATGTTTAAACCACTGCTTATATCATTTTTGGCCACCCTTTACCATTGATGTCAAAGGGGGAGAGTGTTAGAGTATGGAAAAGCTAGAGAGAGTTAGAGTATGGGGAGAGTTTTGAAGGAGAAGTTTCTCTACATGTTGCCATCAATGACAAAGGGGGAGATTGTTGGAAAAATCAAGAATATTGACTATCTCTATAGTTTTGTCTTGTCATTTATATGACCATGTTGAATCTACAAGTTTAAGATAATGCTTAATCTGGTATTTTGGTTTGCTATTTGAACCAGTATTCGAGATATACTCTTTAGTATTCTTGTCTCCATTTCTCTATAGTTAGTAGTTGATGCCTACAATTTTGGGAAATGGTTTATAGACATCAAGAGCACGTACTCTCAAGATATCACATATCTAGTGCTCATACAAAATGATTATTGATCTTTTGCATTGAGTCTATTCCTAGCCAACTTCTTGGGGTAATTGTGTTATGATGAATTAAATTTGCTATGCAGATATATGTTTGACCTATTTTAGGTCCTTTCCAACATAATGTAGTGTGTTGGAAGTTTGAATTATCTTCTTAAAATATTTTGTGAATGATTGGAGCCGATAGTGCTTTTGTAATGCATCTAATTAGGTCATCCTAATTAATGCTTGTGAAAAAATCAAGTATATAAATGAATATGGTGGAAATATTTTAGGAGATAGAGATAGCGAGATAGAAATAGAAGAATAGTAGAGTGTTTACATGCGAAATCAATGAAGTAGTTGTGAATATAAGGTTGAAAGTGAGTGAAAGGATGAAGTGTGTTGAATCAATCTTTTGAGCATCAGTGGAACTGTATAGGCACTAGTTAGGTGCACTATTTTCAGTTCATCTTGGTTGTAAAACCCAATTTTGTTTTTCCAATCCTTTGTAGGAAGTGAGCCTCTTTTGCAAGCAGTGAGCTCTTGTATTTGGATGGTGAGTCCTTTTAGGGTAGTGAGCCTTTTATTTTCAGCTTGGAACTACTTTATACTATGAGTTAATCATCACCATGGTTTTTCCTTCCTTGGGTTTTCCACGTAAAAATCTGGTGTTTGATGTGTTGAAATACATTCTATTATCTCTATTTCACGTTCACACTTAATGACAAAAAATGTGGTCATGGAATTGATATGTGTTGAAGTTTTTAAGTTGGGATTCTATGAAAACTAATTCAACCCCCCTCTCATTTGTCCTACATCTTTTCAACAATTTCATCTATCGCATTTAACTTCTACTATTTATGTGCATGGTAAGCATTCATGTTGTAGTCTAAAAATCATAAGTAAACCTTAGAAGATTGCACTAATTTTATGAGAGTGGGGGTTGTCCCTAGTTAAATAAAATTTAGTTTGGGAAGTCTATCACTATAAAATCCTCCATTGTTAATGTTCATCTTAGTTGTAGACTTAGGAAAACTTATAACCCTTTTCCCTTTTTCTATTTCTTTAAAATTTGAAGTTAGAAACTAGTTTTTAGCATCATTGTAAAGCCAAATCTGATGACACAAGGAGTTTTAGTTTGTTGTACTGAACTTGCAGCTACTATTCATTCATTTTGAGAACTTAGAAACTCCATTGTAGACCCAAAAAATTTCCAAGCTTAGCGAACAATAAAGGCCCTTTGTGATTACCAACAAACCACATCAACTAACTAAGTTATTTTTGCAAGTCATGACCTAACACCTGAGAGACCTTGGGGTGATTTTATAAGACCTAGTTACAAAAAAATACCTTTGAAGAGAGATAGCATACTTGTGTGTTGTCTGTTGAGAAAGTGAAAAAACACCCATTAACACACTACACCACCTTATTCCCCTCAACCTTATAACCAAAATGACCCTCTCACTAATTCACTTTTGCAAACCATAACATCCCTTCAACAACAAGTGGAAAGATTACAATAGAACAATAATGGCCAACCTTTGGAATACATCAAGTCTACACCATTTTCCCTTGACATATTAAGAGAAAAAAATCCACAAGCTATAAAGATCCCTTGATTTGAGAAATATGGTGGGAGAGGAGACCTTGTTAACCATGTTTCAACCTTCATAGTCTCGTGTAGTGATTTCATCTTTCAGGATAAACTATTGGCTAAGCTATTCCCTAGATCTTTGAAGGATACTTCTCTAGAGTGGTTTTCCTCTTTACTGAACAATTCAATTAGTTCATTCAATGAACTCATTGATTCCTTTCACAACCACTTCCATATTCATATTGGTCCCAAGATGACCCTTGCAGATTTAGTGACATGTAAGAAAAAAGAGGATGAGAAAGTGACTAATTTCATAGGAAGATAACAAAAACTTTATTCACAAGAAAACATTAAGATTCTTGATGCCAACCTCAAAATAATGTTCATTTCCAACTTCCAAGATAAAATCCAAAGAAAATTTGAAATTTTGAGCTTTCCATCCTTCACACAATTATGTACAACCCTTCATAACCATCAAAACTTGACTAGTGGTCATGATGTAAAGAATCCCCCTAGTCATCCTGAAAAGTATGATTCCATAACTCAAAACAACTATCAACCATTTAAGAAACAAAATAATGGATTTCTACAATTAAATCCTTCTTAGAAAAGTCAACAAAACAATAATCAAGTGGTTTCTATAAAAAAAACAATTCCTTTTGGGAATAGGGAGAGAGAATTCACTCCTTTACCTGATACCCTTCACAATATCATGTTGTAGCTTATTGAAAAAAACATGCTTATCTTACCTCCAATTAGAGAATGTTATCCCACTATACCATTGCCTAAATTATTTCAAAAAAATGCTTATTTTCATTACCATAAAACAAATGGATATAGTACAAAATACTGTAAGTGTCTTAAACATCTTGTGCAAGACCTTATTGACAATAACCAACTTCAAATCAGAGGTGTGAATGATCAAGGTAATAATTCTATAGCCCCTCCTAATCAAAATTTGTAAATATTTACAAGTACCATGCCTAAGCACAATATTTCATTTGTCAAAGTTAGTGAAATGAAGAATGATGTGGTGAATATTGACATGAATGATGACAATATGAATACCATTGAACAACATCCCAAAGATGAAGTAATAGAATTTATTGAAGCTAGACCTAATAAGGGCTCGACTAGACAACCTCTTGACATTTCTTTCTAAAAAAATGACACACCTAAATGCTAACTTGATGGTCCTCTTTACATAGCTGGCCAAATCAATAATAATCCCACTAATGGGATATTGATTGATCATGTCTGTGGACAAAATGTGATCATAGAAGAATTTTTCTATGTGCATGAGCTACATCATGAAAAATATGATAACTTGAAATCATGGATCAAGACACATAATGGATTTTCTTGCCTTATGATAGGCTCGATAGATCTTCCTTTAAAGGTGGTACCGAAAACATTAACAATCTCATTGTCCTTCATTCCACAATTGGACCAAATTCATGTGAAGCTAGGATATCCATGGATTCACTCCATGAATGTCATCCCTTTATTTGTACATGTGTCTAAAGTTTCCATTTGGAAATGGAATCTTCACTGTGCGTCATAGTGGATTTCATCCTTCCTTGACAAAAGGGAATTTTTTACTAGATTACTTTTTTCCCAAGCCTATGGAACCTAACAAGCCTCATGAAGATTTATTTTTCAAATCATGTTAAAAATTCAAGGCAAAGAAAATAGAAAAACTATCCATTTGTAATATGCCTCAATCTATTTTAGAACCAACTATCCTTGATGAGAAAATGATTGAACCAAAAACACTTTCGAACATACAAGAAAAATCTATAAGACAACCTCCTATAATTTCATACAAGAGACCATGAGATAATATAAAAAATCTCATTGTCCCTCCTAGAATCAAAGTTTACAAAGTCAAAGAGAAAGTGATTGAACAACCTTCTGTTGTTTCTTCTAGTTCTCCCAAGTAAGAGAAGTAACTTGTGATTGAAAAACTCTCTCTTACACAAAAATAAATCAACAATAAACTAAAAAGAAATTGAAGTGCTAGAGAGTGTACACGTGGATGTTGTGCTATTGTTCATAGATTGAAAAATAAAGAAAATAATGGTAACATATAAAATAAAAACCTAAACCTACCTAAAGTAATGCATGATGACTCTCAACCCTCACTGCAACATAAATAAGAACATTGCATGGATATTGTTATTTGACCTCCTGCTGTGACTAATTTAGATGATGAAATTAACATTGCAAAGATTGATGAACAAGTGCATGATGATTTGAATACATAGTTTTCTTCTTCCATCAACCTAAATCACAAATCCACTAAAAAGAGTGTTGAACTTGGTGTGTGGCCTAGTTTGGCACTTATTGTTATCCCTTTGGCTAGTTGTGAGCCTTCCATTTATACTAACTGAGATTGGGAGGTGGACAACCTGCTTAAGGTTGACTCACCTTTCCTTACTAGTCTTTTGTTTTTTCATTTTTCTTTCTATGATTGCATGTGTGTAATATGATCCCCCATTGTGTTTCATTTGATGTATCTCTCTTTTTGTGCATTCCTCCATATGTACCTTCATTCTTAGATCTATGTTGTAATAATTTTTCATTTTTCATGTGTTTCCCTTTTTGGGAATGATGCAAGGCATCGAGACATTCATGTCCCTTCCATGTTGACCCAAAATATTTTCCTTTATCTTTTTTATTTTTCTTATGTTTTCCTTTTGGGGATGACACAAGGTGTCAAGACATTTATGTCTCTTCCATGTTGACCCAAAATATTTTATTTTTTCTTTTTCATTTGTCTTGTGTTTTCCTTTTGGGGATGACACAAGGCGTCAAGATGTTTAGGTCTCTTCCATGTTGACCCAAAAGGATTTTTCTTTGTTTTCACTCTCTTTTTATAATTCTTCTAGTTCTATGAGTATTTGGGGAATGATGAAAGTCTCATGCTCTATGACAATATTGTAGCACAAACATATTGACCCCAAATCCATGGATCCCTTATGTGTTTGTGGGGGAAACCATTCCTTCCTATTCCATGACACAACTTATTTCAGAAACATAAGACTTGGAATAGGGTTTTCCAAGGACATCTCTCATGTCTTAGGATAAAAAATTTGGCTACTTTAAATGAATTTCTAATAGTAATGGTGTAGCAACAACTTTAAAGTGGGGGCATACATAAATGAAATATTTTTGAAAAATTTCATGGTGCTATTTTTCTTTTTTCTTGCAATGTGTCTTCTTCTTGGTGGTGTCATTGGATTTGATGTCATCCAAGAGTGTACAATCTACTAACTTGGCATGATGTGAAGGAGGCATCCCATGGGTGACAATCTAACACTTTTGACTCTTCCTCTCTTGGATACATTAGGCACAATTCTCCCTAAGAGGAATACTTTACAATGTGGTGCCTTATTAAAGTTATCAAGAGGATAACTTTGGTATGGTTAGTATGATGGGAAGTTGATACACTGGCATGACTTTCTCATTATACAATGGGAAGCTAATACATTGGCATGAATTTCTCACTAAACCACTTCTTTGGGACAAATCACCTAGTGGATAGACTGAGGTTCCACTACCTCAAAGTGAGGAGAATATGTTATGGACAAACAACCCTATCCCACATTGTGTTGAAACATTTGTGCTTGATCCTTTGTTTTTATTTTTCTTAGGCTTTGATAGGGTATGATCATGTATCTTTGTTATTACTGCATACTTAAATTTATTCATTGTCTAATTTAGTGTGAGTTTGACATGGGGTCATCCTCTCACTAAAGTGGAGGCATACCACACATCTCTTAGCTTTTTGTTTTCATTTACATGCATTTCTAGGTCATTTAGTGAAGTTTTGCATTGCAATAGGTTTGAACATTAGATCTTGCATATCATTACTCTTTCTGAGTCATAGCTTGGTGGTGAACCCCTCTTAATTCTGATTTGGATTGCATCATCATCCTAGATCTAGCTTGCATTGACTTTGCATGAGGGTTTGCATTAGTTAATTGGCATTCTAGGGTTTCTATATCTTGCATTAGTGAAAGTGCATACAAGTTGCATTTTTGCATCTTGCATCATTGAATTTCATTTGAAATCTACATTTGTAATTATCTTACACATCATCCAAACTCAAAATCATAACTTTCACTTGGAATTTTCTAAAATTTGTGCAAAAAACCTCATCGAGGACATACAACCTTCTAGGTGATTTAGTCCTAATAGAGGCAATCTTGCCTACTTTTTGGGTATTCTGTAGTGACTGTTATTCAACATTCAAACCCTAATTGGGACTCATATGCCTCTCTAGGAAATTTATTCCTATTTTATATTTTAAATTACATTTTACAACATTAAATTCTCTATTTTTTTGTTTTAGTTTGTTGTTGTTAGTTTTTTGTTTCAATTTATAGTTTTTATTTTTTCATTCATTTCATTGCATATACATTCATTTAGTTCATTACATACAATGCATAATCTCAAATTTTCATTTATACCTTTTATTCTAAGTTCTTGCATTGCATTTCGTCATGGATATTGGTATGTGTAGGATCATGATAGGCTAAAAAAGTGCCGATATGATGGGTATGTGTAGTGTATGTGGCTAATGACTTTTTTTTACCCAAAATTGATGAAACAAAAAGGGATTTTAAAGGATATTCTCAAATTTCCACCAATATAAATTATGCTTTACTTTGAATTTAATAAATAATTATTATTCATTTTCTATATGAATTACGACTAATGTCTTGATTGATAGGCTGATTGAAAAACATCTATAGCTTTCAAGCAGTTTCACATTTTTTGAATCTTAAACATGCCTTACATTATATGCTTCACATACTATAGGATTAAAAAAAATGAATTTCATGAAGTTTTACCAAGTTAAGGTGGTTAGACATACGAGTTTTTATACTTTTTAAAAGTTGTAATACAAAAATTCATAATTAATTATTTGCTTGGAAAAAAATAGAAAAAAATATGCATCACATCGGGACACGTGTCTTGTACTTATATCTAAAATCTTATAAAAAAAAAAATCATTTTATTGTGGTTAGGGTGGTCAGACAAACGCCTCCTTATTTTTTCCTTGAAATTTAAGTACTACTGCATTGAAATTTCAAATCTTCACCAAATAATTTTTTTTTCAAAAATAAACCTAGTTTCCTAAATTTAAGTGTTACATATTTTTAAAATAATATAGATAACTTATTCAAATTTTTACATCAAGTTTCCTAACTCTAATTTTTCTAATTTTTTCACCACTTAAGGGCTTGTTTTTTCCATGATCCTGCACATACCCATATGTGCTTTAGTAAGGTATGGATTTCCTTCAATTTTTTAGTAGATGTGTCAAGTGTGCTTTTGGAAATGATCCTAATGAATTTGAACTTGTAGTAATGAAAAAAGTATCCTTTTCCTTATTTGGTTTGATAATTGACATTAAAGTTGAATTAATGATGTCTTAGAGTGGTGTTGTAATGTGTTGTACACAATCAAACTATTCTAGGACCTTTACTAGACTAAAACATGCCTTAATTGATCCTTTGAAAAGGTGTTGTAAAGTGTTGTAACACACTTTCCAATGTAAAGCAGGAAGGAAAAATGTAAAAAAGCACAATTCAAACTATTTTGAACCCTCTTTCAATCACCAAAACTCAAACTTACCCTTATTCCTTAATTCTTCCATATGTCTCTTGTAGAATGGGAAGAATAGAAATTTGTTCATAAATTTTGAAATACATTTCAAAACCACAAACCAAATGGCATTCCAGATACTCATTTGGACACACTTCAACATATCTCAAAATTAAATACCTACATTTTGGAGATATCCTCTAAATAATTGCTACAACACTGCCCCAAGGCCAAATTAGGCCACTTTTACAAAGAATCTACCTACAAAACACCTTCTCAATCATAAATTTTAACTTCCTGACCTCAACCAGGTCCCAAATAGTGTGAATCAATAATTTTTATCCTCCAAGTCACTTACCTAATTACCAAAGTGATAAACCCTTGCCTTAGGCCAATTTCATGCATGGAACATGGAGGGTTTATTGAAACTATAACCCACAAGCCTTCAATCTAAAAACCAAGGCTTCAAACACATCCAATATTCCCTTAACAAGCTTATTCCACCATTACTTGACCAATTCTAGAGGCCATTATACAAACACTAGCATCTAGCCATTCAAATTAAGCCAAAATCCATGAAAATACCTCTAGGGAGCATCAAAAACTTGTCAAACACTACTCCCTTCTCCGAATCCATACACTAACATCTAAATATACCCTAATTGTATCCATTCCACCAAGTTTCTAACTAATCTATTGGTGGAATGGGTCTTAATACATTTTAAAAGGCTTCAAACCCTCAAAACAGGGTTAGCTGACCACCTACAGGAAAAAGCTTGTAAAAACCTTAAATCTCAATGGAATTGAATCAAACCAAAACCAATGTGTTTTTAATTCACATATCAATCCCCTACAATGAAATTTGAATCAAAAGCTAATTGTACGGGGCTGTACAATGGCCTGGAGTAGAAAAATATATAGAAAACACAAATTTTTTGAAGGTTTCTTTATTGCTTTTCACCAAAGATGAAAATTAGAACCTCTCTTTGACCCATACATCATTAATTTAAATTTTAGATATCAATAATCAATGAAAAAACCAACCACACAACTTTCAAACTAACATGACCATTGGTCTTCTCAAATTTTTCTTTTTTGCACTTCTAAAATATTGCATATGACAACTTTTTCATAGTTGACACCAACCTAACAACTTTACTCTAACCACCCTAAGATGACTCGAGATACACCAAAAATGGTTTATTATGACCTTATTTTCCATACAAAAGACTCTAGACACCAAAAACTATCAAAAGACCCCATTAAAAAAATGAACCAACATACACCCCACCTGAAAAAGACCTCAAGTCCCTTGAGGGACATCAAAAACATGCTACCTCTTATCATTTAATGCTCTCCAATCTACATCTTCATCTGGTGACCTCTTCTAGTGAGTCAAGTATTGGAACCATGCACTGCCTCTTCCCTTGACTAATTCCTTCTTTGAACATATTGACCTCCATATGATGAATGACTAACCTTTTCTGCATTTGAAATTGATTTTACACTTTCCTTTATACCTGCAAATATACCTGTACCATCCTTATTTTGAACTTTCCTCTTTCTCACTCTTGAAGCATACTTGAACTCATTCTCTTGTCCTTTCCTTTCAACTTGTTTCATTCCACTTTTCTCCTTTACTTCTTTCATCAGATTCACTACCCCTAAGACCCATATCTTATCAAACTTACAAACCTCTGTATCATCAAGTTTAGAAACCAATGCCTTGAAAAAAATTGGTTTTCCTTAACCTCCCTTGATTTCAATGGACAAATCACTGTCCCTATCACAATTTCATCATGCTTTCCTAGCCCATTTTGAGTCTTCACAAGGAATTCATCCTTGACCTTCTCTTGACCTGTTCTTCTCAACAACTCTTCACCTTTTATTTCTAATACTGAATCATCCTTCACACTTACTATCTCAGCACCTTCTTTTGCAATGGTTGCACACTCTCCATCTTTGTCTTCCTCTATCTTTATATACTCCTTTCCCATCATGATCACTTTTGCTTCCTTCACTTGTTCCTTAACATTTTCTTGTAATGGAGTCAATGTGAGGGTGTTTCCATATTTCTCAATGGTGTAAGTATTATCTCTTCCATCATACATTTAATGTCTATCAAAATTCCATGGCCTTCCAAGTATAAAATGACAACAATTCATTGGAAAAGCATCACAAATAATGCTATCCTTATAACCATCAATGCTAAACTCAACTAGAGCTTGTTCACTAACCAAAATTGACTAATAATCATTAAACCAAGATACTTTATATGGTGTTTCATGAGGAAGTTTATCTAACTTCAATTTATCAACCATTTCATTTGAAATCATGTTGTTAGTACTCCCTAAATATACCACAACTTTGCATACCTTACCTTTGCATTTGCAATTGGTCTTGAATAATGTTTTTTAAGTCATCTCCTTCCCCTTGGATGCTTTCATTAGTTGTCTTCTCACCATCAATGACTCCCCAACTTCTAGAGTAGCAAGTTGATTAGGAGAGTGAACACTTTCACAATCATCCTCTTGTACCAATTGAACTCTTTTGTCTCCACCACCTAAAGTTGACCCTTGCTTCTTAGGAAACTTAAATGCTAGATGGCCAAACTAATTGCAATGATAGAATCTCCCTAAAAATGAGCTTGAACTTCTACCTCCACCACATCTTCCTTTGAAACCTCTAAATCCACCTCTTTGATCAGCCACTTCATCTTTTCTTTTGCTTGTATCTTCTTGATCTTCAAAAGTCTGCTCTAATGGCCTTCCTTTATTGGTGCTACCTCTACCTCTTCCTTTTCTTCCTTTTCTTCTTTTTAGTTTCTCCTTTTCCCTAGTAGCCAATTGAAAACATTGCTCCACTATCCTTAGTGTAGCCAACCTCAATTCATCTTGGATTTGAAATCTCAACCCACTCATGTACCTTGCAGTCTTTTCATTTTGATCCTCAATATGACTAGACCTAATGCTTAATTTGTGGAACTCTTCAGTATATGTCTTGACATCCCTTTCATTTTCTTTTAAACTTTGCAACTTATTGAATGTTTGAATTGCATGATCACTTGGCAAAATTTGTTCTTTCACCTTTGACACCATTCTATCCCATGAACTAATTTTTTTCTTTCCTTTCTTCACTCTTTCCTCTTGGATGTAATTCCACCATTTGAATGCATGACCTTTCAACTTGGTCTTTGTAAGCTTTACCTTCTAATCATCAGCAACCTCTTTAAACTCAAAGAAATTATCTAGTGCATTTATCTAGTCTAGTACCTCTTCAAAATCCAATTTTCCATTATACATTAGCACATCTAATTTCACGTCAGAAGCATCACCCTTCATAGCCTTAAGCATCTTTATCATCCTTCTCTCATCAGGATTCCAATCAACATCTTGGGTTCTTCCACTTGGAGGGTTTTCTTGCTCACCCTCTTCCTTTTCCTCTCAGTCACTGTCCTCTTCAGTGGCCTTTCCTCTTCTTTGTTTTTTCTCCATTGCTAAAAACCTAGATAAGATTACTTATAGTGGCTCTTTCAACATATTGATATCTTTTGCAAGTACTACACTACCTTTAGGAGGCATCTTGTCTCTTCAACTTCCCACTTTTCATACTTCAAACTACAACTTTTCTCCTTCAAGATATCTAATACCTATGCTTTGATACTACATGATGTAGAGTAGGGAGGAATACCTTCCACAATCACAAGTAGATCAATTTCAAATAATTATTCAATCACCAGAACCCTAATTAGGGTGATTTTTGACACTTCACAATTTTCCTTGTGTGTCTACAGACCTAGTTTTTTGGGCATATCTTGAAAAATACTTTACAAACACACAAACCATTTGTCATTCTAGACATCCATTATTTAATTCTTCAACATGCTTCAAAAGCTCATTACGTTCTTTTGGAACACATTCTTCAACAATTGATTGGTACGCTATCCTCCTAGGCCAATTAGGCCACTTTTATACAAAGAATCTACCTACAAAACACCTTCTCAATCACAAATTTCAACTTCCTAACCTCATCCAAGTCCCAAATAGTGTGAATCAATAATTTTTATCCTCCAAGTCACTTCCCTAATCACCAAACCAATAAACCCTTTCCTTAGGCCAATTTCATGCATGGAACATGGAGGGTTTATAGAAACTACAACCCCCAAGCCTTCACTCTGCAAGCTAGGGCATCAAAAACATCCAATATTCCCTACACAAGCTTATTCCACCATTACATGACCAATTCCAAAGGACATTATACAAAACCTAGCATCTAGCCATTTAAATTAAGCCAAAATCCATCAAAATGCCTCTAGGGCGGCATCAAAAACTTGTTAAACACTACTCCTTGCTCCAAATCCCTACACTGACATCTAAATTTATCCTAATGGTACCCATTCCACCAAGTTTCTAACTAATCTATTAGTGAAATGGGTCTTAATACATTTTAAAAGGATTCAAACCCTCAAAATAGGGTTATCTGATTACCTACAACAAAAATCTTGTAAAATCCTTAAATATCAATGGACTTGAATCAAACCAAAACCAATGTGTTGTTACTTCACATATCCATCCATTACAATGCACTTTGAATCTAAAGCTAACTGTACGAGGCTGTACAATGGCCTATAGCAACAAAATATGTAGAAAACATAATTTTTTTGAAGGTTTCTTTATTGCTTTTCACCAAAGATGAACACCAGAACCTCTCTTCAACCCATACATCAAGAATCAACCAACAAACCGAACTCAACCAACTTTTGAAATAACATGACTGTTGGTCTTCTCAAATTTATCATTTTTGTAGTTTTACAATATTGCATATGACAACTTTTGCATAATTGACACTGATGACACCTTCAAAATTTTCAAATTTTGAGTGTCCTTGATGAAAAAAGTTGATTTGCACACTTAGAAGTGCACATGAAAAATCTTCCGTAGTGACCTACTTTGGAGGCTCATAACTCGAAGCTGGTTGATTTTCAAGCCAAACGCCTTGGTGGGCACACTCATGTGACATATGTAAACATGCATGTTAGTTTTCAACTTCCTATGATGAGTTTTGGCAGTGTTTTGAAAAGCGAAGCTGGAGGGTTCTGGCACTATTCTTTTGTTTGCAAACTCTCTCCTGTGAAGAGGCCTCTTGTTTGAGTTGATATTTTGCAATTGGATAATTATCATGATGAAAAAATTGTTTCTTTCCATCCTACCTACATTAATATGCTCCCTGGTCTGTTTCCAGAGTCTCATGATCAGATTTAATATTTTTACCAAGTCAAGCAAATGCAGTTTGTTCACTTTTTACACCTGCATTTTTAGAATGCTTCAAAGTGGTCATCTTTGACCCTTAATATCTTTTGGTGAATGTAGATTGAAGGGAATCCCTCTTGCAAACATATTCATTGTACCCAAATGAATTAGTGTGTCTAGTGATAGTTCCCCAAGAGAAGATTTGATAATTTTTCAAGGAGGTGACTTGGTGTGCTCGAGTTGCTTTATGACAGGTGAAATTTCAAAAAAACCTGAGTGAGCCACTTTGATATTTAATATTTTTCACCTTAGAAAGAAGTTTTCCATGAAATTTTTTGCACTATATGTTTGGTTCAAATGGTTACATGCATTCTCATTATCACACCTCCTGGATGAGTTTTGATGGGTTAACTAATCCTTTTCTGATTGCAACATGGCGAAAATTAGTGTCCCGAAAAGTTTTAGACTTTGAAAATATAAGGACAACCCATTTAGTGTTTTGGTCTAAAACCTCTACAACTCTATTTTTATCAAAAATAGAGGTCATATGATGTGTTATTTTAATGAATTTATGGTGTGGCGAACACGTCTCATAGGCCAATTTACAAAGGAGGTACCTAATTCATGATGGATGGGTAAAATTTGAGGAAATGGGTTTTCTCTAAATAATTTATTATGGTTGCAAGCAAAAAATATCAGCTCCAAAGATCACCAATTCTTCCCAATGAAATTTATTTGTTTGGGCCGCACGTGTAATTAAAATTTTCCCATTTTTTAATGTTTTCAAATGTTAATATTTAAAATATTTTGAATATTTTAAATATTGGGAAAATGCAAAGAGGAATTTAGGGAAAGTATAAAAGACATTTCAAATGTTTATAAGTAAAATAAAATTTAATTCTTGCTTTCTATTGGCCAAAGTCACAACAACACGACAACACAGCTTCACGAAAAAACTTCTAGCAACAGTTGCTGATTTGATTTGCATATCCTATTTGCATTTGTGATGTTCACAATGGTGGTTCCTCTCAATTGCCCATCACAAATTGAGTATTCACCTTCTTCATCATATTGGCAATGAGTTCCCATCACCAATAACTTTCTCCATTTTCTTGCTAGAAAAGTGATGTGCGATGGTGTCCCGGGAGGTGTTTGTGGAGAGGAAAGATGGGGCAGTAAAATGTCAAATATTATTTTTTGATGATTGTAGAAATAAATCAAAGGTGAAATGCACAGGTGAATAAGAGTCTTCTACAGCTGAAAGAAAAATAATTAAAACTTTCTTTGCTTGAAGTAAAAATGTAAATGCACAGTTGGGATTTATAGGCAGTAAACTATGAAATAAAATGGTGAATGCACAACCATATGAAGTTGCATTGTTGACTACTATAAAAAATTTCTTGTTGCCATTAAAATTCATGGTGTAGTTGCAAAACTGGAGGAATGAGGGTTTTGAATGGAGAAGATCTGTGAGAGGATTTTTATCGCTCATCGCTATTTGTTTCCTGTTTTCTCATCTCAAATAAGTGATGAGTGATCTCACCTTCACCCCATCGCACATCTCTGATTTGTATTTCCTTTTCTTACTAAATTCAAGATGGGAGAAGTTTCTTAGTTCCTAACGTGTATCACTAATAAATATTAGCTTTTCTTAGTGAATTTGTGAAGTGTGATGGTGATTTATGAGAGTAAAGATGTGGGGCCTGTGATCAATATCACTCATTAATATTTGATGGCTATTTTAGAAAAGGTGAATTAAAAATAAGGTGCATGGGTAATAATTTTTTATTGCCTTTGCAGGAGTCAGATAAAACTAAAAGCCTTCATTGATATAAAAAGGAAAAAAATTTAAATAAAGGAAATAAAGAAAACATAAAAGAGTTTTGTATTGCTAGGAAAGAACAAAGGATCCAGGTGAGCATAATGATTATCATGCATCACTAATTCATTTTATTTTTCTTCATTTTATGAGCGACGCACAATGCTAAATATTGGGAAGTGTTGAAATAAAGACTTGGTGGGCCCAAGTTTCATTGTCAAATATTAATATTTGACAAATTGTTTGTAAAGTGAAATAAAAATTTGAGAAGCATGGGTGAAATTTTTTTCTACAATAGTTTTAAAAATTAATGCCTTTACAAATTAAAATTAAAACTTTTACTTGCTAGAAGTAATGTTTTTCATGGAGACTGGACAAGTAATAAGAAGGTAAATGAATAGGTGAAATGGAGTTTCTACAACCAAAACAATTTTCAATTGTGAGTAAGTGGGTATTTTCTACAACAAGGCATTTTTCAATGTGGGTAAAGGATAAATGGAGAGAAATGATGGCTTTCCTGGAAGGGAATTTTTTGTTACAAAGAAAACATAGGATGCGTGAATCAAAGAGCAAGTTGAAGATTCTTCAGCAAGCAAAGGAAGTTACTAATATATGGACTTGAATGTGCTAGATGTCATTGGGAGATATTCATTTAGGGTTTTGCATTTTCCTTAAGTGTAGATTTTTTATTTTTAGAAAGGAGGTTGTTCTTTCTTTTTTGTCTCACAAGAATAATTTTGTAACAAGGTTTGAAATGTATAGTGTGGTATTAGGTTTCTGAATTGTTTTTGAGTCATGTAATGAAGAACTTATTCTCAACAATGTTATATTTGCAAGTAAATGATCATGTATCCTGAGTTAGTTGTATCCATTATACACAGTGCATAGATTATGAATAAAAAAAATCAAGGGTTTTATGATATTTGTCTTCTTGTTTCTCCTTGAATGTTTGTTTTATGTTGTAACTATATTCTTGGATTGATAAAGTATGACTATTTTGGTTTCTAGTATCAATGGTGCAATGCATCATTTGATAGGCATACGTATGATAGAATGAAAGTTGAAAGGAGTTTTAAACTTCATGATTTAGGTGATTCCACCATGGGATCAGGCATTAGTCTTTGATGTTATAGTTTCCTGAGATGGTTTGTGAGCAGCTATATTTTAAATCAAAAAATTACTTATAAATCTTTGTATCTTTTTGTGTTGAGCTTTAATGAATCATATCTCTCATGTTTAGAGTGTACACTGCCATAAAGGTCAGCCATACCTTCACAATATTGTGTCTGCTAAGCATATAAAGGATATTTATCTGTTCACTGTGCGTTTGATACTATGGCACAAAAGTATTTGAAAGCACATTGATAGGATCACCCTCCCAGGTTTAAGAGAGCCTAAAGTGTAGGGGAGCGAGGTTTTATTTCAGTTTCCCATTCATTGGACAAATCTCTCCTTGAATTTGACCATAAGGCCTAGCAGCCCTTTAGGATTCAAGTTGATAGCAGATTTTGGGAACCAATAGATTGGTGACTCTATTGGGGGAGGACATTGAAATTTGGTTGTAGACTATCTTGTCAAAGAGTCAATAAAATCTTGAAATATTATTTGTAACCAAAGGTTGAAAATTGTGGAGTCTTATTTTCCCATTCGAATCACCAATAGATTGGTGACTCTATTGGGGAATTAGTTGAAAAGAGTCAATTAGTTTGTTGATTTGTAGTTTTGGGTCAGAAAGATCTAATGACCTACATACTTGAAGAAGACTGTTGTAATTTTTTTGATGTATTCTTGAAGTCTGGTGCTCTGCTGGTGGAGAGAACCCAAAAATACATAGATCTTGTAAGAATCTTTCTACTACTTGAAGATATTTTCCTCTTTCAAAGAGGTAGCGACTCTACCTAAGTTTCTACATTCATTAGAAGAGTTGGTTGCAATATTTCTCGGGTATTTTTCTATTGTAATATCTCTATATGAAGGTTTCAAACAAAAAATTCTAGTTAATACTATCCCTTATTTAGTATTTTAAGATACTAGTAGAAAGGGAAATGAGAAAGTAGGATATTCTAAAAAGGATATTGGAATTGAATAGTTGAAGAGGGAATAAATTTTATTTGAAAATATGTATTGTTGTCCAAGTTCTCCCTCTACAAGTTGCAATATCATGCTTAGAGCACAACCATGTCCTCAAAGGAAAGTGTTCATTAGTGAGAGATATGACCCTTTGGATTTTAGTAAAATCTAGGGTTACCCACATTCTGTCCCAAGAAGAATTAATGAATGTTTGCCTAGGTTTAGAAGAGGTTTTAAAGAATTGGAATCACAACATGTACAAGGTTTTCTTCATGTAATGGAAGATTTCCAAAGAGTAGAGGAAGATGTTATCATGAATTTTTTTGTATGAACTTTAGAAGATATTGTTGAATGTGTTTTTTCTAGTCTAACAGTGCATTCTATATGTTCATGGCAAGAGCTTGAGAAAATATTCATGGATGAGTTTGGTGAAGTGAATGATGAATGCTTGTATGAAGAAAGAAATCTGCATACCCAAGAAGAATATGAAGAGAAATCTGAAAATAAGGTTGAACTTATGTCATCTATGGATACATTGTGTGATATAGAAATATTGGAGGATTAATCCATCTATTATTTTCATGATAGATTCATGAAAGTTTTGCTTGATATACCAGAATAAAAAAGACTTGATGAGTTATTTTGCATTGATTTGTTTTGTGAGAATTGTGAACTGGGTTTGAGTACTATGCTAGCTTATTTGAAGCCTCCTAATCTTAATTGCATATATCAATGGCTTTCAGTAATAAAGGAAATGATAGATAAATATGGAAGTAATCTCCTAACTCAATTACGTGATGGTACTTTTGCAAGACTGAGTCCAATAGATGTAGATGGTATAGTAGAAGACAAGAATGATGCATCGTTTGTTGATGAGGAAGTTGTTTTTGAACAACCTTTAGAATAAATAAACCTAGATGAAGATTGAAACCATAATGGTCATGAAGACATAGATGAAACATCTCAAGTTTCTTCTATTTGCTCTGAAAATATAGAAATAGAGAGCCAATTTTTGGTATCAAAAGATGGTTGCAATGATGTAGATGATACTGAAAGTGTTTTCTCCTTTATGGATATTGAATATACAACTAAAGATTATGTTGGGTCTGAAGTTTCATTCCTTCATGATCCGAACAATGGTGTTGTAGATTGAAGTTTGGAACCAACAGAAAATAATTCTTATATGGGTGATCAAAATGATCTTAATTCTATTTGTAGTCCTAGTGACTGTTATTCCTCTCATGAGGAAGAGGTAGAATTATTCTCTTCAAGTGGAAAGTGTTTCAACAAGGAAAATGATGGTAACGTTTCTGAAGACTCACAATAACATGATGAGGCATATGGATTGAATATGTTTTTTGAAGAAGACATATGTTATTAGCAATGCAATGGTACAATTGGTCATCCCAATTCTACAAGTGAGTGGAGTATTTATGAAATATTTCATGATGATGAGATAGAGGAACCTGTTGATTTGAAGAATACTTTTGAGAATGTCATCATATTAGATGAAAGTGATAGAATATGAAACAATTTTCAATTAGAGCAATCATGTGTGAGAAGTTGCAGTGATGAAGAAAATGATGATTTTTCAGTTTGCTAGTGAAGAATGTAGCCCTGATGATTGTTGTAGCAGTATGAACAAAGAAAAAGGTATGCATGCAAGAGATTCATTGGATGAATCAGTTCAAGTAGCTGGTTATGAGGAACATGCTTATGTTGATAATGATGAACAAGGAAATCATGTTTTGTTTGATGCTTTACCTTCTTCTAATCCTTTTGATGTCTTTGAAGTTATCACTAACTATCTACATGATGATTGCATTGATATAGTAGTACATGAAAGTGAAAGTGTAGAGACAAATAATGGTAAAACTAATGACACTCTTTGTGATGAGTTTGTACTTGAAGAACGTGATTGTGTAAATCACACGGATGCATATGTAGACCTCTTTTCTAGATCTGCAACTCATAGTTTTCCTCATAGGCAGTATGCTTCATATTTTCATGTTGATGCAACATGAGGTAATAATGAGTATGATAATCCTAGCAACAATGTTTAGAATACTCACTGTGAGGAATCTATTGTAGAGGTAAATTTTGAGTCATCAAAGTGTGCATCTGAGCTTTTCTTGTGTGCTAATATGAAGAATGTAGATTACCTTGTCCATGAACATGAAGTGGAGAATATTGTTTGGGATGTTGACATTTCTTTTGAATGTTATGATTTGAATGTGGATGGTGGATTTGTGGGTGTTGATGAGTCTCGTTTTCAAAACATTGAGGCATGTAACAATGTGACTAAGCTGTGTTGTTGGGATGATGATACACTTGACAGCGATGTAAATCATTTCAAGGAGTTTGAAATATGTGAGCACTCTTTGCTTGACACATAAAAGGATCGCACATTGTCTCTTAAAGATGATGTCTTCTCTAATCTCGGTCATTGTGAGGGACTCAATAAATGGGATGAGGCTATGTTTTCAAATGGTATTGATCACTATCCTCACATTTTGTCACTTACCATAGAATCAGAAAATGAAATGAGTGGTAGTGGTGTAGCCTACATCATTTGGTTGTCATGTGATAGTAAAGCTAAATTCAAAGGTAACCTAACACTTGTCTTTGCAAGAATGAGGTTACTAATGTTACTGTGGTGTGGTAGATGCAAGTATGGATTAAAAGAGATCATATCTTTTAAAAGATTGGTATTTGAGAGAGGTAAGAATTGACTTCCCTTTTTTCCATTTGGTGTCCTAGTGCCACCAAGCGAAGCTAAATTTTTTACTAAAGACTCTATCACCCAATGTTTTTGGCACCTGGTCTCCTCTAGTAGAGATCTGAATTCTTGTTATGCCTGTAGGAGGCACACATCCCTAGAAGGAGCCACTAATGGTACCTTAAAAATTTTCAAATTTTGAGTGCCCTTCATGAAAAAAGTTGATTTGCACACTCAGAAGTGCACATGAAAAATTTGCCCCAATGACCTACTTTGGAGGGTCATAACTCAAAGCCACTTGGTTTTCAAGTCAAATATCTTGGTGGACACACTCATGTGACATATGTGAACATGCATATAAGTTTTCAACTTCCCATGATGAGTTTTGACAGTGTTTTGAAAAGTGAAGCTGGAGGGTTCTGGCACTATTTTGTTGTTTGCACTCTCTATCATACGAAGTGGCCTCTTGTTTGAGTTGATATTTTGCAACTGGATGATTTTCATGATGAAAAGATTATTTTTCTCCATTCTCCCTACATTCATATGCTCCCTGGTCCATTTTTAGAGTCTCATGATCAAATTTAATATCTTAACCAAGTCAAAAGCAAATGCAGTTTGTTCACTTTTTACACCTACATTTTCAGAATGCTTCAAAGTTGTCATCTTTGACCCTTAATATATTTTGGAAACTGTGGATTGAATGGAATCCCTCTTGCACATATATTCAGTGTACCCAAATGACTTAGTGTGTCCAGTGGAAATTCCCCAGGAGAAGATTTGATAATTTTTCAAGGAGGTGACTTGGTGTGCTTGAGTTGGTTTATGACAGGCGAAATTACAGAAAAGCTTGAGTGAGCCACTTTGGTATTTAATATATTTCACCTCATGAAGAAATTTTCCATGCCATTTGTTGCACAGGATTTTTGGTTCAAATGGTTACATGCATGCTTAGTTTCGTGCCTCCTGGAGGAGTTTTGATGGGCTAACTAATCCTTTTTTGACTCCAACATGGCCAAAATTAGTGTCCCGGAAAGTTTAAAACTTTGAAAATCTAAGGACAACCCATTTCTTTTTTTGGTCTAAAACCTCTATAGTTCCATTTTCATCAAAAAAAATGTCATGTGATGTGTTATTTTAATGCATTTCTAGTGTGGCAAACACGTCCCATAGGCCAATTTGGAAAGGAGGTACCTGATTCTTGATGCCTGAGTAAAATTTGAGGAAATGGGTTTTCTCTAAATAATTTATTATGGTCACATGCAAAAAATATCAGCTCCACATTTCACCATTTGTGTGCAGTGAAATTTCTCCATTTGGGTCGTAGGCATAATTAAAATTTTCCCATTTTGTAATGTTTTCAAATATTAATATTTAAAATATTTTGAATATTTAAAATATTGGGAAAATGCAAAGATTCATTTACGGCAAGTATAAAATACATTTCAAATGTTTATAAGGAAAAGAAAGTTTAATTCTTGCTTTCTATTGGCCGAAGTCATGACAGGACGACAACACAACTTCACAGCTAAACTTCCAGTGGTAGTCGCTGATTTCATTTGCATATCCTATTTGTATTTGTGATGACCGATGGTGGTTCCTCTCCATATCCCATCACAAATTGAGTAGTCACCTTCCTAATCATATTGGTGATGAGTGTCCATCACTAATAACTTTCTCCATTTTCTCGCTAGAAGAGCGATGTGTGATGGTGTCCCGGGAGGTGTTTGTGAAAAGGAAAGATGAGGCAGTAAAATGTCAAATATTATTATTTGATGATGGTAGAAATAAATCAAAGGTGAAATGCATAGGTGAATATGATTCTTCTGTAGCCGAAAGATAAATAATTAAAACTTTCTTTGCTCAAAGTAAAAATGTAAATGCACAATTGGGATTTACAGGTAATAAAATGTGAAATAAAATGGTGAATGCACAACTAGATGAAGTTGCATTGTTGACTACTATAAAAATTTTGTTGTTTCCATTAAAATTCATGGTGTGGTTGGAAAACTCAAGGAATGAGGTTTTCAAATGGAGAAGATGTGCGAGAGGATTTTTATCACTCATCGCTATTTGTTTCCTCTTTTCTCATCTCAAATCAACGATAAGCGATCTCACCTTCACCCCATCGCACATCCTTGATTTGTATTTCCTTTTCTTACTACATTCGAGATGGGAGAAGTTTCTTAGTTCTTACTATGCATCTCTAATAAATATTAGCTTTTCAAAGTGTGTCCATGAAGTGCAATGGTGATTTTTGAGAGTGAAGATGTAGGTGGTGTAGGAGCACCTTGCTCCTTAAATGCCTCTAATAGGAAAAAAATTCAAAATTTGAATTTTCCATTGTAAAATAATGTAAACAAGGTTTTGATAAGTCATGATAAATGTATTTGAGTCATCAATAAGTCTTAGGAGGTCAAAAAAGGAAAGTTTACAAAAGATGTAAAAGTGAGAAAAAGCAAGAAATTGGAAAAAATGCTAAAGGAAGATGAAGAGTCACATGGAATTAGAAGGTTTTTGGTCATTGGAAACGAAAAGACAAAATCCTAACTGATGTAACAAGCTATATAAGGCATTAATAGGTGAGGGAGAGGTAGTCCTGAGATTTTGTAACTAATTTTAAAATAAAGAGTACCTTGTTTCTTGGAAACAATGCCTTCTCTATGACCTTTCATTATTTTTGAGTTTGTACAACACTTTTAGATTGGGATACATATTATCTTGTGTTAGTTAAAGTTGAAAAAACTTCATAAAGATTTATTTGAGAAGTTTCAATTGAATTTAGAGCTAGGTTTACAGACTTTTATCTTGTAATAGTTTGCAACCCATAAACAGGGTTTGAGAGTCTTTTAGGATTTTAGGCACCATTCCATCAATGGAGGCTAGTTAGATTACTGGAATGGAGTGTTTTAGGTTGGTTTTCTTGTTTATGAATGTTGAATGTGCAGGGGAAGATGAAATCTCAAGTTGGAGGCTATTGCCCTTGCAAAATATAGAGTTTTCCAAATGAAATTGAATGATTACAAGTTGTATTTGTGGAAAGATCATTCAATGATGTTGGGAGTTGATTTCTAGAGCATATTTAGACTTAATATCACATGTTTGAAGTTGTGGAAGGTGTATTTATGGTCTGCAATAGTCCTTTCCAATAAACCCTCATTTAATTAGCCATGGTGAACCTAGAAACAAGGGTTTTATTGTTCAGTGATATATTGGGCCTATCAATCCATAAATATTTTGGAATCTTAAGTTTTGAGACTCAATTTAAGACTATTTAAATTCATATGATGTTTTGGTGGTGATATGAGAGCACTTTCTTTGTAAATTAGGCCTAATTTTAAGGCTTGTTCTAGCATACAATCCAAAGTTCTGGTAATTTATTCAAAACAAACTACTTGAAGCTCTTGATATGTTTTGGTGTGAAAAAATACACTCTTGAAGGTGTAAATAGTTTGGGTTGTTTCAATATAGTTTGGAAGAGATACTCTATTTAGTGTGTGAAGACGTAATGGACAAATGGGGTCTTGAATGCCTAGAAAATGGGAAATTTTTTTAACAGTGATATTTGTGATTGGATTTGTGTTGAGATTGTTTAAACAATGATGTTGAAGGTATATTAATGTTTGAATAGAAATTTTGAGGGAATATTTATTGATTTTATGGTTTTGGCCAAGGCTAACCCTATGTGCTAGATGATGTTTTGACTGCTAAAATCAAAGAATCTACTAGAACAGTGTTATGTGAGTAAGTTCATAGATTGTTTCAATTAAAATGAAAATGTTTACTTGTGACTTGAAACATTGGTAAAGATTTTGAAGCAAGAATACTTGAGTTTTTGACATTTTCCTTGTGGAATATGTTGTAAAGATGAGTAAATTGATGCATGATGAAAGTATGGATTGTTTCCAAAGATTCTAGTCAAGTTTTGTATTGGTATAGTCATGGGAAATATGTTCTTGAGTCTGAAAATGATATGGAATGTTGATGTTGTGAGTTGGATTTTTGATAGCCTTGGAGTTTCAAGTGAAATTGTGAGGAATTTGGATGAAAAGTTAAGAGAAACTATGGTGTTTTGTATTTGATTTTCTTAGTGTGTGTTTGGGTCTGAAGTACCCTAGATGAATGAAGGTTTTTGATAGATGCCCTTGCATGAATTGGTATCAAAGCTATCAAGATTTTGATAAGTTGGTTAAGTTGTTGTTGATGTTGAGTTGTTGAGTTTGGTTGCAGGTGCTTGATCCATCTAAGTTGGAGAGAGGAAGAATTCTAAGAAGTTGTGAGTTTGTGTTTGTGCAAGTTGAGAAGATAACCTAGATGCTGCTAAGAAAAGGTAGAAGAAAGTTGAAAGAATTTGGAAGAAATGATTAACTTGCTTGGTTTTCTGAGTTATTGAGTTTTATTGTGAGACAGTAAGAAACAGATGGATACCTGTCTGAGGAAGCACTTGAGTTTCCAACCTAAAGATTACTCCACTGATGGGAATAGTTAAGAAGATGAAAAAGTGATTGGTTACAGATGGTCAAGGATGAATTGTGAAAGAAATGGGAAAGTTTTCAAGGATAGTCCTATGTCCTTGGTTGAGGAAAAGTTGAAAAAAATTTGAGAGTGGTGAAAGGTCAGTCCTATGTCCTTTTGAGGGAAAAAGTGATTGTGAACTTGATGAACATAAAAGAGAGAAGGCAAAAGACAAGTTAAGAAAAGAAGAGTCAGAGATGAAGATTCAAGAAAAAGAGAGAGAAATCAGTCCAAGGAAGATTTGAAGTTGTTTTGTAAGTACAAGAAAAGTTGCTACAATGTGTTTCCATGGGACTTGGAAATTTTTTGTTGGTTGGTTGTATGGTGTAGGAGCACCTTGCTTTTTAAATGCCTCCAATAGGAAAAAAATTCAAAATTTGAATTTTCCATTGTAAAAGCATGTAAACAAGGTTTTGAGAACTCATGATAAATGTATTTGAGTCATCAATAGGTCTTAGGAGGTCAAAAAATGAAAGTTTGCAAAAGATGTCAAAAATGCAAAAGATGTAAAGGTGAGAAAAAGCAAGAAATTGGAAAATATGCTAAAGGAAGATGAAGAGTCACATGGAATTAGAAGGTTACTAGTCATTGGAAATGAAAAGGAAGAATCCTAACTGATGTAAGAAGCTATATAAGGAATGAAATAGGCGAGGAAGAGGCAGTCTTTAGATTTTGTAACTAATTTTAAAATAAAGAGTACCCTATTTCTTGGAAACAATGCCTTCTCTCTGATCTTTCATTCTTCTTGATTTTTTACAACACTTTTAGATTTGGATACATATTTTCTTGTGTTAGTTAAAGTTGAAAACACTTCATAAAGACTGATTTGAGAAGTTTCAATTTAATTTAAAGTTGGGTTTGCAGACTTCTATCTTGTAACAATTTGCAACCCGTAAACAAGGTTTGAGAGTCTTTTAGGATATTAGGAACTATTCCATAGATGGAGGTTAGTTAGATAAGTGGAATGGAGTGTTTTAGTTTGGTTTTCTTGTTTATGAATGTTTAATGTGTAGGGGAAGATGAAATATTAGGTTGGAGGTTGTTGTCCTTACAAAATACAGAGTTTTCCTCATGAAAATGAACGATTACAAGTTGATATTTGTGGAAAGATCATTCAATGATGTTGGGAGTTGATTTATAGAGCATATGTAGACATAATATCACATGTTTGAAGTGGTGGAAGCTGTATTTAAGGTATGCAATAGTCCTTCCCAATAAAGCCTCATTTAATTAGCCATGGTGAACATAAAAACAAGGGTTTTATTGTTCAATGATTTATTGGGCCTATCAATCCATAAATATTGTGGAATATTAAGTTTTGAGACTCAATTTAATATTTTTTAAAGTCATATGATGTTTTGGTGGTGATATGAGAGCACTTTCTTTGTAAATTAGGCCTAATTTTAAGGCTTTTTCTAGTGTACAGTCCACAATTCTAGTAATTTCTTCAAAAGAAACTACTTGAAGTTCTTGAATTTTTTTGGTGTGACACAATAGGCTCCTCAAGGTGTAAATATTTTGGGTTGTTTCAATATGTTTTAGAAGAGATGCCCGATTTAGTGTGTGAAGACCTAATAGACAAATGGGGTCTTGAATGCCTAGAAAATGGGAAATTGTTTTAACAATGATATTTGTGATTGGATTTGTGTTGAAAATATGTTTAAACAATGACTTTGAATGTATATTAATGTTTGAATAGAAATTTTGAGGGAAGCTTTATTAATTTTATGGTTTTGGGCAAGGCTAACCCTATGTGCTAGATGATGTTTTGACTGCTAAAATTAAAGAATCTCCTAGAATAGTGTTATGTGAGTAAGTTCTTAGATTTTTTTAGTTAAAATGAAGATGTTTACTGTGATTTGAACTATTGGTAAAGGTTTTGAAGCAAGAATACTTGAGTTGTTGATATTTTTCCTTCTGGAAGAAGTTGCAAAGATGAGTAAATTGAAGCATGATGAAAGTATGGATTGTTTTCAGAGATTCTAGTCAGGTTTTGTATTAGTACAGTCATAAAAAAGATGTTCTTGAGGATGATAATGATATGGAATGTTGATTTTGTGAGTTGTCTTGTTGACAACCTTGAAGTTTCAAGTGAAATTGTTAGGAATTTGTCTGAAAAGTTAAGAGAAACTATGATGTTTTGTATTTGATCTTCTCAGTGTGTGTTTGTGTCTCAAGTACCCTAGATGAATGAAGGTTTTTATAGATGCCATTGCATCAATTGGTATCAGATCTCACAAGATTGTGATAAGTTGGCTAAGTTATGGTTGATGTTGAGTTGTTGAGTTTGGTTGTAGGTGCTTGATCCATCTAAGTTGGAGAGAGGAAGAATTATAAGAAGTTGTGAGTTTGTGTTTGTGCAAGTTGAGAAGATAACCTAGGTGTTGCCAAGAAAAGGTAGAAGAAAATTGAGAGAAGTTGGAAGCAAGGAGGAACTTTCTTAGTTTTTTGAGTTGTCGATTTGTGTTGTGAGGCAGTAACAAATAGATGGATACCTATATAAAGAAGCACTTGAGTTTGTAGCCTAAAGAGTACTTCACTGATCGAAGTAGTTAAGAAGATGAAAAGGTGATTGGTCAAATAAGGTCGAGGATGAATTATAAAATAAAGAGGAAAGTTTGCAAGGATAGTCTTGTGTCCTTGGTTGAGGAAAATTTGATTGAAATTTGAGAGTGGTGAAGGGCCAGTCCTGCATCCTTTTGAGGGAAAAAAGTGATTGTGAACTTGATGAACAAAAAAGGGAAAAGGAAAAATATAAGTGAAGACAAGAAGAGTCATAGATGAAGATTCAAAAGAAAGAGAGAGGAAGCAGTCCAAGGAATATTTGAAGTTGTTTTATAGGTACAAGCAAAGTTGATATAATGTGTTTCCAAGGGACTTGGAAAATTTTTATTGGTTGGTTGTATGGTGCAGGAGCACCTTGCTCTTTAAATGCCTCTAATAGGAAACAATAAATAAATTGAAATTTCCATTGTAAAACCATGTAAACAAAGTTTTGAGAAGTCATGATAAATATATTTGAGTCATAAATAGGTCTTAGGAGGTCAAAAAATGAAAGTTTTCAAAAGATGTCAAAAATGCACAAGATGTAAAAGTGAGAAAAAGCAAGAAATTAGAAAAAGTGCTAAAGGAAGATGAAGAGTCACATGGAATTTGAAGGTTTTTGGTCATTGGAAATGAAAAGGTAGAATACTAACTGATGTAACAAGATATATAATGCATGAAATAGGTGAGGAAGAGGCAGTCATGAGATTTTGTAACTAATTTTAAAATAAAGAGTACCATGTTTCTTGGAAACAACACCTTCCCTCTAATCTTTCATTCCTTTTGAGTTTTTACAACACTTTTAGATTGGGATACATATTGTCGTTTTTTAGTTAAGGTTTAAAACACTTCACAAAAAGTGACATGAGAAGTTTCAATTTAGTTTAGAGTTGGGTTTGTAAACTTCTATCTTGTAACAGTTTGCAACCCTTAAACATGGTTTGAGAGTCTTTTAAGTTTTCAGGAACCATTCCATCGATGGAGGTTTGTTTGATTAGTGGAATGGAGTGTTTTAGGTTTGTTTACTTGTTTATTAATTTTGAATGTGCATGGGAAGATGAAATCAAAGGTTGGAGGCTATTGTCCTTGCAAAATATAGAGTTTTCCTCATGAAAATGAACGGTTACAAGTTGATATTTGTGGAAAGATAATTCAATGATGTTGGTAGTTTATTTCTAGAGCATATGCAGACATAATATTACATGTTTGAAGTGGTGGAAATTGTATTCAAGGTTTTCAATACTCATTTCTAATAAACCCTCATTTAATTATCCATGGTGAACCTAAAAGAAAGGGTTTTATTGTTCGGTGATTTTGTTAGGTCTCAAAATTGTTGGTTTGAAACCACAAGGGGTTTCCAAGCCTTTAATACATTTTTGGCTAACGTACAAGGGAAAATGATGAATTTGAGCCTTCTACTCTTTAGGTTCTACCAGACCTAGGCGCGTGTACCTGTGTAAATGAGGCATAATTACACTATATATCTCCTACCTAAGCAACCTATCCACAATGGCAATTGGAAGTGGAGAGGTGCAGACCTATTTGGTGTAAATTGTATAAGTAATATCAAGTTATGAAGTTTATGGATATGCTCAATTAAAAGATGTAAAATTATTAAATAAGATGGATGAAATTAAATGATGAAATGTTTGAGACCAGTGTCTTGTTGGGTATATGGAGTAAAATGAAAACCTAAGATGAGTGGATTATACTTGGCAGAAACTCGAACTGTTTGGCACACCAATAATAGTTTATAACTTGTATAAACATCAAGAATGTAATTACTAGATTCTTCTTAATGATCCAAATGACACTTCCAAATTATTGTGATTGATTAAAAGGACCTAATATTTGCTTGAAAGAACCAATTAATCATAACAAACAGATACAACAAATGTGCATTGATAAAATGAGTATATACTTGATATATCAATTTAAACAACAGGGAAATATCAACCTTGGAGACAACTTGATATTATCTTCAATTAATTCAACAAATAATCAATACCATTATAACGCCACAAAATCAAATATTTTTCATTAACTTCTTCAAAATTTACACATCCATCCAAGTCTTATGATAAAAACATTGTTGCTATTCCTACTCACCTATTTTCTTCTACCTAATCTAATAATCCTTTTGGTCTTGGTCTCTTGTATTTATATGAGAGGCAACAAGTTTCAAACAAAAGGTCATGTCTTTTGGTAACAAATTTTAATTAGGAAATTAAATATAACTGAAATAATTAAACAAACATGTGCATCAGTCCATTAGTCTTCAAGTAGAAAGCTCATGGTCATCTAAGACCTGTGTAAAGCTTTTACTTTATGATTAATCTCTCTTCATGATGCTAATGATCAGTTGTCATTTGAGCCCAGATACTTTTGCTGCCATTTACTCATTGTCAAATCATTTGGCCACTTGAAATATTGAGAAACAGTAATATTGGAGAGATGACTTTTCACTCAGTTATCGAGCAAGTTCTTGACATCTACCACAAATTTCATGTATCCATTGTTTAAAATCACAATCCCATCAAGCAAGGAATGAAGTCTATCAAGGCTGATATCCCCATCACTTTGTAATTATGTTAGGCACTGAGAAACCATTTGATCAAATTCATCTTTCCACTCATTCACACCTTTTATTTGATTATCATCTTTAATAACCGAAGGGCTGAACACATGTATTATAAAGTTAGATGCATTTCTTCTACTTTCCACTTTCTTCTTCATGTCAATCAAATACTTGTGCTCCTCAATCACTCCCTTCACCATTTCTTGAGTAGGCTTTAGTCTTGGAGGGGCATCAAGATCTCTTTTTGATTCCTTACTCAGAGTAGTTAGAATGTGATAAGTGGGCTGCCACCTCTTCTAGAGTTCCTCTAGAATAGGGGAATTAACATTTATCTGCTCCAAAGCTTTAAATAGATTGCTAAAGCTCTTATCTACCCCACCTATCTTCTCCTTCAACATCTCAAGTCTATGCTCCAATATTTTCCTCAGGGCATCCAATATGTGGTGTTTGACATCATCCATATTATTCTTCTTTAGATGGTCAATTTCATTTTTCATCTATTGAATTTGTGGGTCTTCAGCTTGAATAGGTGGGTGATAAACAACTATATTATCTCACCTCATTGTTGTAGCCTACTTTAACTGTTGTTTCAACTTGAAATTTTCAATAAACAATTTATTTACTTCATCATTTGACAATTTCAACCTTTTTTCATATTCAATTATTTTCTTCTCCATGTTTTCCACCACATCTTTGGTAAACATTGTTGAATGCATAGTTATGGTTGCAACCTATGTTGGGGTTGTGTATTTCATTTTCATCACCATGTCTGACCCCCTCATCTATTATACCACATCCAAGAGTTTGGGCTTCCTTGTACTTTTTTTCTTTGTCCACAGGGAAAGGGTTTGAGTGGTAGAGTTATACCCTATTCCTGATACACCTTCCTCTGAGTCAAATTCTCCAACCAACATAGGATCATCTTGTGCTCTAATTTGGTCCAAAATAAATACCTTGCACAAATCCATCCACTATATGATCAACATATCACTTTTCAAAACCAATTCTCTTGCTTCCTAGTGGGTAGCATTAATATTATCAATGTTTAATTTGGCCAATGTTTGGGCCTGAATCTCAACCTGTTTTGAATCACCAACTCCTATGAGATTTATCTTTAACCTTTCATCAAACTACTTCATTTTTATTTTGATCAAGAAATATTTAAACTCATTTGTATGAATGAAATTTTCATCCTTCATAAATCTTAGGGAGGAAACCACTCTCTCATCATCCTCAATCTCATCTACAACTTCTTCTGATATTTTGATTTTAGGATCATGGGGTTCTTGGATTTTGTGCTACCCTACTACCTCTATCATCTCATTCAAAGTTAATACTGCTTCATGTTCCTCATCACTCGATCCATAATCAACTAATGACTCAATTTTTTACTTCTTAGCTAGGGGTTCATGCGTGGTAGATGGAGGGGATGGATGTACTGGTGATGAAGGTGGTGTATGAGATGTGGATGCTTGTTGTGATGGTTGTTGGGGTGTAGGAAGTGGAACCAACCCTTCATCTTGGGCCATTTTATAAAACTCATCAAATTTAACAATGATTAAATGCATCCTTTTTAGAAGATCAGACTCATCAACAAAGAACCCATTGAAATTATTATTCTTTTCCTTCTTCTACTCTTCCCATCTCTTCATTATTATCCATCTCCTTCATGTCTGAAATGCATTAGAAAAATATTATAAATTTCTTATAACATCTTTAGGGTCAAAATTATGATATATGGCCCTTTTTGTAAGAAAATTCTTTCTAATCATATTGATGTAACCCTCTAGGTCACATACTCTTTCTTTCCCGGACTTCAGAGGATAATTGACCCTCATTAATCTTTGTAGCTCTTCCAACATGTCTGATCTAATAGAAAAATTCTCAAACATTTTCAAATTAGGTAATAATGTTCCTTTCCTTTTATTCCTCATTAGATCATGCTCCATCTAGAGCATCTACCACATGAACTCCTAGAAACATATTCTGGTAGGTAAAATTTTTGGTAAAATGTGGGGTGCCTGATCACAACTGTGTACCCTGATGATAGTATGTTGTGGCATTAGAAACCAATCAACATAATTATGTGTAAATCCCTAGTCTGGCTTATACTGCATTGGCCTCATAAAATCCATCAAATATTGTGGTAACCTTGGTGTTGAAAAGCCAAGGGAATCAATTATTCTAACAAAAAATTAACCCCTAAACTTAACAAAGTTACATTCATTGCACCTAATGTCCCATGTGTAGGACAAATTCTATACAAGCAGTCTAACTACGTTCTGTTGTCTACACAATTTTATCCTTTTAGTCCATTTTGTCTCATTTTAATATAGAATCAAATGGCATAGCAAATAATAATTTCTAAAAGACATGGGAGATCACTTGCAACAGTCCCTCATGATTTTGTTGTTCAATCACATAAGCAAAATAAAATTCAACATTTGACTCCAGATGTTGAATGATCATAGCCATCCTCATCAATCCTACTGACATGTTATCCTCTGCATCTATTCCAAGAATCTGACACAATGCATGCTATGTATTCTTGAATCAAACCTAAAAATTAGACACTGCAAAAGGCTAAATAACTTAATTATGGCTTCCCTTGAAATTTCTACTAAACACTCACCATCTAGGAGCCTAACAATTTTTGTTGTGGCACGGTATCTATTGGACAAGGCTTTTATTAGCTTGATGTCAATGAAAACATTTGGAACTATGAATATGGCTAGGTCAAGTACCCATGGGTTTGATGTCGGGACTTTGTCATTTATGTTCTATAGAAGTACCAATACAAGTTCCACTTGAACGCAGGAATAATTAGGTCCCTACACCCCAGAGCTGAATCTCTAAAGACATTCTTTGGCCCCTTACCTATTGACCTGGGTAGCAAATTAAGCAATGGAGACTGTAAAGATGGTTTACTAGATTTAGGTTCATCCTTTTTAGCTTCTAACTCTAATTTCTTCGGTACCATTGCTATAAAATTAAAGAGTGATAAATAGAGCTTACACAAAGTATAGTTCACTTTTGGAGAATTCCCTTCACTTCTGCACCTTGAGCTCGCCTGCACTTATCCTCTACTTCTATGAATGAGAAATATCAATATACTTTGTTTATTTCCACACCAAGCCACATTAATTCTCAAATCATAAATTCTCATCATTCAAATCTTTTGTATCGAGCTTAATTTCATATTTTGGAGTTGATTGATGTGACTGGTCTGCTTTAAATGTTTCAATGGTTGCTTACCGTGTTACCTCATAGTACCTTTCACCTCCCTATAGTACAAAATTACACATTGTTACATTCCTTTAGCATACCCCACTATCACACACCCTCTTTGTATTCTTTTTAGTATCGCGGTGTCCTCCCATTACTTTGTTATGTATACCACCTTACTGTGGGCTATGTTTTGACCTCCCACGGTATGGATGGATCCCTTCTTATTACTATTCTCCAGTATACCACTATATCATAGGTTATATTCTAACCCTCCACAACATAAGAGATTCCTCTAGTTATCATTCATTAGCATACTACTTACCATAGGCCTTGTTCCTACCTTCTATGACATAGTAGTCTCCTTTGATTCTATTGTTCATTGCATTGCTCTACAGTGGGCTGAGTTATAGCCCTCCATAGTATAGTGGTAGAGAGTTAAGGTGATAGAGTATAATGTAAGATTCTATTACCATAGCATCATGAGCCATTATGCAAGGGGTTGTGGTAAGGAGGTATGAGGTGAGGGTTATGTAGAGTGCTTAGTGGGGTAGCGGTATGGTGTTAAAGGGCCATTTTAGATTTATGGGTTGCAATGAAGCAAATTTTATGAAAATGATGTCATTAATTTTTTATTTCAATCGATAAAAATCTTCATAATTTTTATGAAAATTTTGGCTCCAATAGCAGCTCTAGTTGGGGATGAGTGATTTTTTAATCATTGGAAGAATCCATAATCTTTGTTTGTAGACCAAAATTTTAGAAGATATGAAAAATGGAAGGTGGAGTGGATGGAATGAGATGGAGATGGAAATGAGCCTAGACTATTGTACATGGAAAGAAAACGTGTTTCTAATGAGGGAAAAATCTACAATTTTCAATGTATTAGAAAATCCTTGTCCATTTTCTAATTTCCTAAAGTACTATGCATGGAAAAAGATTATTTTGAGAGGCTTATTAAAAATTATCCATCCACTAGCAATCCTTAATCCTCTGGTACTCAAGAAAATAAATGATTTAGAAATTTCCCATATACTGGAAACTCTTGGTCCTCACGAGACATGTTCTGCAAATAATAAGAATCCTCTCCTCCCTTTCCAATGATAACAAAGGGCCCTAGCCACAAGGCTTCAAATTTTCCATGCTTTTCCTTCTCTTGACATCTAGCATTCCACATCAAAAACAAATCACTCACTTCAAATTTTATATTCTTGGCTTTATTATTAAAAATATACTTCATCTGAGATTGAAAATTTGAATTCTTCTTCTGAGCCATTCCCCTTATTGCTTCAAGTCTACAAGTTTCTCCAATCTTTCTTCCATTGGTTTTGGAATGTCTAAATCTTCCTAAAGGATAAAATTATAAACTGGTAAAAGATTTTGTAGTGGCATTCTGAATTATGTCCCATATACTAGTTCAAATAGAGATTTCCCAATTTCCTTTTTTACAGTTATTCCTCCCGCCCATATAACCATTCTTAATTTTGAATCCTAGGCTTTCTTATTTCCTTCTAACATTCTTCTTATGATTTTCAAGAAACTTTTATTGTTGGATTCTTCCTGACCATTCACTTGTGGGTGGTAGGGGGTAGCATAAGAAACAGTAATACCATATGTATTGTAGAAAATCTTGAACTCATCAAACCTAAAGAAAATTCCATTTTCTATGGTCAATCTAATTGGTGTACCAAATCTGCTTATGATATTCTCTATCTGGAAATTTATTACCACCCTACTTGTTTCTTGCTTTGTTGGGATTGCCTCTACCCATTTAGTGAGATAATTAGTAGCTACAAGTATCTATTTTTGTCCCCCGCTTGAAGTTTCTTATATCTCCCCAATAAAATCAATTCCCCACCAACGGAAAGGGGCTTCTACTTGTAAATTTTTGAGTGGTAAGGCTCCTTGATATTTCATCTTTCCTAAAAAATTATGGCAAGCTTCACACTTCCTCACATATGAAAAAGAATCATTGAAAAACTTAGGCCAGTAATAGCCTGCCTTGAGAATTTTATGTGCTATTTTTTTAGCTAAGTAATGGCCTCCACACACTCCTTCATGCATCTCCCTCAAGACATAGTTTTCCTATGATTCATCCACACACAATAACATAACTCCATATCTATTTTTCAAAAATAGATCACCTTCTTTGAAAACATATTTAGATGCTTGTAGTTTCAATGTTCTCCTCTGATTATCATCCAATCCTTAGGGAATTTCATGTACCTAAGATAGTACATTATGGTTTTACACCAAGAAGTATGTTCAATGCTTCCAACTGTACCATCTTCATTTTCAACATTACAGATCTAGTTAACTTCAATGTTTGTTTCTGCCATTAGTTTGGCCAAATCCTATCCCCTTACTAACTTGGTTATTTGAATCTCCATATTTAATTCCTATATTCTATTGATCCATCTACATCTTTTCCATGTTACCTCTCTCTGTACCAAGATATCCTTCATAGCTGCATGTGGCACATATGCAATTACTTTGGCTCTAACTAAATATGGTCTAAAATCTTTTGTTGCTTTGAACAATGCATAAGCTTGTTTCTTCATAATATCATACTTTAATTCTCCACCATGCATTGATTTGCTAAAGAAAGAGATAGGTTGGTCATGGCCTTCATCATTCTTCTATAACATAATAGCTGCTATGGTGTGAAATGAGGCAAAAGAAAATATTTGAAAAGGCTTGGTAAAATCAAGATATTTTAGAATGGGGGCTACTTTGATGGTTTTTTTGATGGATATAAAGGCTTCTAGGGATTCTATAGTCTAGTCTATCTTTTCTCCTTTTTTCAGCATTTTGGATATATGCTTAACAATCTCAACAAAATTTGATACAAATCTCCTCACAAAGTTAATTTGTGAAAAAAATAATTGAATGGTTTTGACAATTTTGGGAATAGGGATTTTATCTATGGCTTCTAATCTTTTAGGCTCTATTCTAATTCCTTCTTTCAACACAATATTCCCTAAAAGTTTACCCTTTGTGAAAACAAAGTGACATTTCTTAGGATTAATATTGATACAATATTCCAAAGATCTGATGAATATCTTCTCTAAGTGTTCCACATGATCTTCTACCTTTTTGGAATAAGAAGTGAGGTCATCTTGGTATACTACCATTATAGCATTGATTAAATCTGCAAATGCCACATCCATGGCCCTTTAGAAAGTTGCCCCTACATTTTTGTGGCCGAAGGGCATTCTCACATAGACATATGTTCCCCAAGGCATTGTAAAAGTTGTATTATATTGCTCAAACTCTTTAAATTTAACCTAATTGTATACAAAAAATTGATCAATCATTGACAACAACTCACACCTTGTCACTCTATGTAGTATGGCTTCCATATTTGGGAGAGGGTAATTATATTTAAGGGAGGCAACACTCAAGTTTCTGAAATCTACACACAATCTAATATCACCATTTTTCTTCCTTACTAGTACCAATTTTGAGACCCATGTTGAATTTCTAATGGGCTTGATGATACCTCCATCTATGAGTTTTGCCAATTCATCTTGCATTTTAGGCTCCAAAGTTGGGTTGATGTGTCTCTATTTCTACCTAAATGGCTTTGCATTTGGCTTTAAAGGAATCTCATGTTGGAATAAGTCTTCCCTGTAGACTTTAAGATCCTCATAAGACCAAGAAGAAACATGCTTGTACTTCCTCAATAATGTCATCAACATTTTCTTGATAGTTGGACTGATTTTCTTTCCAATATATAGCTTTTTGGGTGCTAATTTAGTTCCCAAATTGACTTCTTCAATATCTTCTTTTTTAACTGGTGTGTTCTTCATGAGAGCTTGGTCGTTCCCATCAAATACTCTTTCTAATGCTACCAACCCTTTTGGAATTTTGTTACTTTTAGCAGCATCGCTTCTTTCTGAAATACAGTCTATTTTCCATTTACTTCCTCCACAAAAGCATTGAAGATAACCTCATGATGTTCATATTGATGTATAAAATAAAGAAACTTTATGAGATCAGTATCATCATTCAAAACTTGTCAACTATATATATTGTAAGGGATGAAAGTCATTTTAAATTCAACTTGAGATACCCAAACCAAGGTGATATTGTCCCTTCTCAGGGCTACATTAGCTAAAAATGTTTTCCATTATGGATTTTGATCTATCTATCCATTCAATGTAGAAAGGATCAAATAATTCAATTGTATCCCATATAACATTCCTATATTGTTTCAACCTTTTGTGTCTTGTAGCATATCTTGACCTGACTTGTGAAATAATCAATTCAGAATCTCCCATAACATTTAGCAATTTTATCTTATGTTTAACATCCATATTTAAACCAATTAGCAAGGCTTCATATTCAGCTACATTGTTTGTACATTCAAATGTTAGCAAAAATGAATATTTGAATGTAGTGTCATCAGGAAAAATAAACACTATCCCTACTCCATCATCAGGAAAAATTCATAATCTCTTCTTTAGTTGTATTATTACATTGCAATGAGGTGGTACATCAGGAGAGTATTGTTCATCATTTCATTCTTCAGAATCAAAAAACACTTGTTGTTCTACCATATGTATGTTTTATTTCTAGTTAACAACACCATATTAATAGCCTTCTTCCTCTGAAGATGAATATTTTTGTTCAATGGGATGAAGGGTATGGGAAGTTGAATAAATTATATGATCCCTTTCTTCATTTTTTTTTTGGCATCTCTTGTTCTTGTATTGATTAAGCAAAAATGTAGTCATAAGGGGAATGTGGTAAGTCACAAACTTGACAACAAGGACCATTTTTCACCATTTTTGCTCCTCTCTTCTTTAAAGGATAAGGAGCTTCTTTATTCTTAGGCCTATCCATCATAGGATTTCCATCCTTCTAATGTGTATTGTCATGTAACCTTAGCCTCTAATTTTTGTATGTATTTCTTGTCTACCTAGAGGGTTACTAATATTTTGGGGAACCATAGGATTATCTATTTTACTAATCACCCAGGCAGCCTTCTATTATTTTCAATAGTCAATGCTATTTTTTGAGCTTCAACTAGATTTCTAAGGCACCTATTCCTAAGCTCATATCCTATTTTCAGATCAAATTATTTTAAGTAAATGCTCAATGTGTTGGAAATATGTGCCTCAAACATTATAGGATGAAATGTCCTTTAGAGCAATGTCGGTGTGACATTCTGATTGTCTGACCGACTAGCAGTTTGTTTTATCAAATTCTGAACAGGTCACTATGATCCTGAAGAAGTCTTGTGAAAAGGTTTATTGTGAAGTCTATCTCTGTAGCAAGGTGTGTTCGTTGTGACCTTATAGCGCTTGGGAGATATCTGGCCGAAAGGCCATTCATTCGTTTCTCAGTGTAACTCTTAGCGACTGTGATCTTCAGTGAAGCTTATGGTTCTCGCTAAGATGTCTCAGCAAAGTGTTGTTCTCTTGTCGATAGAATATGAATTGATGTCCTCGGGGTAACTTATTATGGCTCGGTGAGAGGTCATCGCAAAATCAAATGTTATGCTGACTGTGTTTTATCAGAGAGACTTAGCCGAAGGAAGTGACTTTGGTAAGATGTCCTACAAAAGTGGATATGTCTTAGTGACTAAGACTTAAGTTGGAATCTTTGGTATATCTTAATGAACTCAGAGAAAGGTATTAGCAATAGAAGAAAGCTATGCCAACAGGGAAACATTTGAGAGTTATCGGTGTAGCACTAAAGATTTGTTATGAAGTCGGGGTGATATACAAATGTCTTACCAATAGAGAGTCTAAGGTAGATCATCGGAGTGACTCGGAAAGCTTGGTGAGAAGTCCTATCGAGACTTAAATGTCTCGTCAACAACTCATTGTGCTGGAAGCCTTTGGTATAACTTAAAGCAATCGGTAAGTTCTCTCGGTGATGGACAAATTTTTTGGCAACAGGTGAACACTTTGGAGTAGAATATGAAGATCGGTATGAACTCTCGATGATAGGTGTGAGTCTTGCCGACCTTCATTTGGTGCTCGGTAGATATGGAAACTTTGGTGTAACCTTAGTGATTTGCTATGACCTTCTGGCGAAAGTGATAAGTCAGGATGATTTCTTGGTCACTCGGTGAAACTATTGTAACTCGATAGAACATCCTAGCGACTACAATAACTCTTGGTGACTACAATATGAGTTTAATGTGGCATTGGCGAGACACCATTAGTGTCTCACCGAGATGCCAATGCAATAAAAATTCTATTGACTGAGTATGAATTCTAATGTGGCATCATGTGGACGAATCGGAAGAGCCGAATTGGAACCGTTGGGAGTCTGTTCGTTGCGACGGTTCTGTGAGGGAGCTCGACAGTCAGAGAACACCATGGTTATAGTTAGAAGTTATAGATGTTTTGATGTTGGATAGTAGTTCAATCAATAGTTAAGTGTGAAGAATTTAAACTGTATCAGTGAAGGATTAAAAATCTATAAAGGTTGTAACCTGAAAGTTTTTTGTTCAAAGAATGTACATGATGAATGCTACTATTTAATGACACCAGAAAGATAAGTCTGGAATTGTATGTAACTTTGATTACTATAATACAAAGTGATTTCTCTTGGTGTGGTGGGTTTTTCTCCCGTAAGGGTTTTCCCACGTATATCTGGTGTTCATGTGTGTTTGTCTAAATACTCTGTTTCTATAATCTGTCTCATAGTGCATCTCAATTTGATTGTAATTGAAAAATTAAAGGTACTTCTGCATTCTTTCCTGAAGTATTGACGTTAGGAAAATTGTTTTCTGCATCTAGTTTTTCTTACAAGTGGTATCAGAGCTTGGTCAGTTGTGTTATCCTTGGGGGTACATTGGGTTTT
>VDFB02193867.1:499184515-499293847 GCA_007258455.2 Sequoia sempervirens | reverse complement strand
CAAATAGATTTTTATTTTTTAAAGACACCTAGTAGTTTAGAAACTAAATTCAATTTGCTACATATTCTATTCTTACATATTTTTGAAATAATATAGATAACTTATTCAATTTTTCACGTTAAGTTTCCTAACTCTAATTTTTTTGAATTTTTTGCCACTTAAGGGCCTATTTTTTTTTCCATGATGATCCTACACATGCAGTTTATCATGCTTTGATTGATATGAACTATTTACTTGTTTAATAATTAGTAGGGAATCACCAAATATAGAAATGTGTTTGACATCTAATTATAACATAGCATGTATTCTAGCTTTTAATGCTTCATACATTAAAGTGCTATTTATACATAGAAAGTTTAAATGGAAAGATAAGAGAATAGGCCTACCTAAAGGGGGAATTAATATAACCCCTGCCCTAGAGCCATTTCGACACTTAGAACCATCAAAGTACAATTTCCATGTTTCTTTTTCTATTTTAATAGTCAACACATTCTCATTAGGAAATGATCCTATATTAGGTAACACTAAGGGAGAGGGAGAACCAGCTAGTTGATCAGTCAAGGCTTGTCCTTTGATTTTCTTTTGAGAAACAAATTTATGATCAAACATAGTTAAAAACATAACCTACTTAGCTAAATTCCCTAGAATAAATCTATTTTAGTGAAAAGGTGATTTAAAGGATTGAATTTTTTCATCACATGGATTTCTGCATTTAATAAGTAATGTCTCAATTTACTAGTAGAAAATACGAGAGCTAAATACTATTTTTCTATCGTTGTATATCAAATCTCATAATCAATTAGGGTTAGACTAATGTAATAAACATGATGTTCTCTACCATTGCTATCTTTTTGAGATAACAATGCTACAAGAGCATTGGCTAATGCTGCTGCATAAAGGATAAATGGTTTGTCTTGCATAGTGGGTTGTGAAATAGGTGGAGTAGTAAGATAATATTTCAAACTCTCAAAGTCCTATTTAAAACCCTCATTCCAATTAAACTGAAGCTCTTTCTTAAGGATTTGAGTAAAGGTTAATTATTGGTTTGCTAAGGATGCTACAAAACAACGTATAACTTGAATTCTTCCTTGTAAAGTGTGTAACTGAGAAATATATTTATGAGGTGGAATTTTTATGATAGCATCAATTTTCTTTGTGTCCACCTCAATGCCTATGTGAGATACTATAAAACCTAAAAAAATTCCACTATCTACACCAAAGAAAAACCTTTTTGGATTCAGTCTCATGTTATATTTTGCATTCTTTCAAAGATCTTCTAAAGGATATGCACATTGTCTTGTCGAGCTAAGTATTTGGCTAGAATTTCATCAGCACAATATTCCAAAATCTTGTGTATGTAATCATGAAATATCAATGTCATAGCTTGTTGATATGTTTCACCCTCATTATTTAATCCAAAATGCATATCTACCCAACAAAATGTTCCCCTTACTATAGTAAATGTTGTCTTGTATTGATCTTAAGGGTTAATAAGGATTTGATTATATCCAAAAAATCCATCCATGAATGACAACAAAGCATTTCCCTAAGTCGAATGTACTAGAATTTCAATATTAGGAAGGGTAAAATCATCTTTTAAAGATGCTTTATTCAAATTACAAAAGTTAGTACACATCCTCCTATAATTATTAGGTTTTGTGACTAAAACGATGTTCGAGATCCAAGGAGAATAATTGATAGGTTGTATAAAACAAGCTTCAAGAAGCTTTTAAAAATAAACATTAACCAATAAAGCTATCTTAGGATTTATATTTTGTATCTTCTATCTCACCAGTTTAGGATTCTCTTCAAGAACTATGTTGCATGTCACTATCTCAACATTGATACTTGACATGTCCAAAAAATTCCAAGAATTTTTTTTGTAAAATTCATGAAGTAATGTTGCATGATCTTCTTGTTCATCTCCATCAAGGAACTTTCCTATTTGAATCACTCTTTCTTTGTGTTCGATAAAAAATTTCTCACCTTGAGAATTTACAATGGACACTCACAAGGTCCAGAAAATTTAACCCAACAACTCTAAATATTAATATTTGAACAAGATAGATATTCTCTGAATTTTTTTGAGGTACAACTCCCTCACATGATTTTGAATGAAATGAACGAACAAGAAAAACAAAAAATCATGTATGATTTTAACCACAAAGTAGAAAAGGTATACCCAATATTAGAAAAATTTCAAATATTAGGTGTGTGATGTACCCAATAAGAAGTATTAGCACAAAGACTAATTAATACTCAAAAAGAGAACATCTACTCAATACCATATGAGAAATGAAATCGATTACAGGAATTGCATTGCTCATACAGAGATAAGGCATTCATAAGATATTCTTAAACAAAAATATTTAAGAAATCAAATTAACTCTACTAGATTGCACAGAAAAAAAATAGTAATTTCATTCATCAATAGTACTAAGAAAACTTGCGAAAAATGGCTAGAGAGAGCATATAAAGATAGATACATTTTAAATATGGATGATCCCTGCCTCTTCATGTCCATAGTCAATCAAACAAAATAAATATAAAAGAGAAAAAAGAGGATACATGCCATTACGACGGTGTCGCTTCATTTCTAGCTTCCTGGATCACAAAAGATTTCTTCTACCACGCTTGGAAAGCCTTAATAATGTGCATCATGTCCTTATGTTGGGGAATGGTTACATCTATTATTCTTACCTTCCATGTCAAAGGAAGATCTTTATCCATTTCCATGCACTGCTCACAAGCTTCATAAGATCCATTGCCTGAGATGATACCAAGTGTAATTTAGTTTTTGTAAGTGTTCAACATTGAGAGTGGGTAAGTCAAGAGCCTCTTTGACCATTTTCTTGAAATCAACCACCAAGCTTCTAGCATCTACATCATCCTTTATTCCATCTCTTTATTCTAAAGTAGACCAAGAGCTACCAAAGTGCTCAATGCTTCATCTGAAATGACAACACATTCATTGATGATCTATTTAAGCTTTTGTAAACTTTTCTTGGCAACTTGTAATTTCCACTCTACTCCTTTAGTCCATGATAGGTAGTGAGTATCTGAAGCATTAGGTATGACTTGATTTGCAGCTAGTCTTTCCATATACAAGTTCATCAATAACTTCAATTCAGTTTGATAATTAACCCACAATTTTTCTTCTTTCTTAATAGCAATGGCTTCATCCCATAAGGTGGCTTTTAGAGCACTTGCCTCTTGGTAGTGTTTAAAGGATTCAGTAATGACAAGGTTTCCCTTCTTGATGAGGGATTGATTCCAATCATCTACAACCTAACTTAAACTTTGACAACTTACAATCTTAGTTAGGGCTTCTTTTCCAACCACAGTAAGGGATTCAACAAAAGCATCTACCTGGGAGATAGGTTGTCAGATGACCTCAAGAATGGATTTTAGACAATTGGTCAAGTTGCGAACCTAGGCTTTCAACTCATCTTTTCTTTCCTAATCTCTCTTTGATCTATCAACCATCCTGGCTACTAACACCTGGAAAATCTGAACATCCCCATCCTTGGTAGGAGGACCGAGGTCAACCCTATTCACTTCAAAGTCACTTGTTGCTTGAGAAACATCTCTCTGTATTGAAGGATGTGCAATTTCCAACTGGAGCATCCATGATTCTATGTCATATATAATCCTAGTAGTAGTATTTAACTTCTTAGGTTTATGAGTTGAAGTCCTCTGTAACAAATGACCTACCATGTCTTGCTTAGGTAAGTTGGGCTATATAGCTTTCCTCTTTCATGATAGTGAATCTTCCAGAAAAGTTGTGGTTACTGTGACCTTAATTTCCTTAAAACCTGATGACTCAAACAATGCCTAAGTGACTGGAGGGGTATCTCCTACAGGTGCAATTATTCTTGGCCCCTGAGAGGTGCTTACCTCTCTGATAGGTGATTCATCTTGAGAGGGAGGGGAATCAAAATTCAAGTTTTATAATCCTTCCTCTTCCTCCTCTCCTTCACTATCCTTCTCTAGGGTAGGTAGATTGAAAATGTCATCCCCACAGGTTTGTGAATACAAAATCTTTTCTAGTGGGTCTCCACCACCACCTCCTTGAGTACCTGATGATAAGGACTGGGTAGCATTACTAGTTGATTTTCTACTGACATAGGCTTGGGAGGTACCTTCAGCAGGTCATGAGTCTTTGGATCTAGTACAAGGCAAGGATTGTTCAATTTTCCTTTTAGTCACCCATTCTCTGGTTCTAGTTGGAACATCAGTAGTTCTAGCTTCAATTGTTTCTTTTTCTTTAAAATTGCAATCCATGGAAAGAATGGGTCGACTCTCTATTAATTCAATATATATTGGGTCAACCATGTCAGACCCATTTTCAACAATTCCTTGTAAATCCCATTTCAAATCATTAATGATAATTTTTTCTATTGTTAATCTCACCCAACTTCTTCTCTTACCTCATATTCATCGAAGGAATTGGCTCGATAATCCTCAAGGTTGGATTGGTGATTAAAGGTAGGGACCAATTCTAGATTGTTCTTCCTAAATATTTAATATCAAAAGAAACACACTCCTCATATGAGGGGATTCTACATCTAGACAATTATTTCTCAATATTCAAAGCATCATACATGATTGACAACTATATGCACCAAAACCAAATGGAAAACTAACTGTCAATCTTTCTCTACCATGACACAATCCATTAACATCAACCAATTGTCTACTCACCTCAATAATCACCCATTTTTCTTTAGGATACCTGGGTAATTTAATAGGGAAACTAGCATATCCACCTACTCTTATGTATGATAACCTATAAAATTGAATAAAGTGGCTGCCATAAAGATCAACAAACTGCATTACCTTCAGAGATAATCTCATTGTAGAATGCCCCTGCAATTCCCTGACCATCCTCATGGTAAAACTGTTAGCAATTCTTCTGAAATGCAAGAAGGTTTTTTGAAGTTGGAGTTTGTCAAAGTAATCATAAATTGGTACTTTTTCTATAGGAAAATCAATCAGCCTTAATCCAGGCTAGGGTCGAGTGCTATCAAGGGCATATATTAAATAAGATGACGTAAAGAATATTTTTAGGGTGAAGAATGGCATCATGTAATACCCCACCGCACGAACCGCAAAGGACAACTAGAAAAATTACAATAAAAAGCACAATATTTTTTTTTTTAAAGAGAGATATGTCAAAGATTAGATATGACAACCATCACATACATTGCAGTTAAACATATACATCATATACCACATCCTCTAGGGTACACATGACAACCTTACTAAATGAAATACCAAAACATTAACGAATGAACAAGGAGAACATAAGATAAAATAGAACCCTCCATGATCATGAGAGATTAAAAAGATACAACATTTTATTAATAATTCAATATGACAATTGTGGAGTATATTTCCACAAATACAACACATTAGATAACTACTTCCACATAAGGTTTACAAAGGTAGGGTAATACATTATAGTCATATTAGGAGTACATTAAAACACTTCAAGAGTATTTTACATCACTTCAGGAGTACATTGCATCACTTTAGGAGTACATATGCATCTTGTTGTGCAAAGGAAAGAATACATCAATTACAAAAACATCAATGAAGAGTAAGGTACAAAGTGAAGAGTAGTCTTCAACCAAGTGAAGCTATGGAAATCCCGTATCCACTTCTGCAATGCAAACACAACCTGGGAACCCAATGGGGTGCATAGCACGTTCCACCCAACCACGTGGTTCTGAAAGACACACCCCCCTATGATAGGAGTTGACAAGAAAGATCCCCATTCCTCAATCAAAACAATCAAAAAAACCAATAGCAAACTAGACTCCACAATAAGGATAACAACATAAGATAACAACCCATAACATTGCCATCACACAACCGCAACAAAATAGTGAAAATTCTAACCAAAACCAAATGCCAATAATATAGATCAACATTAAGTAACCATGTAAGAGGTGCCAACAACAATAGGAACCAAATCCTTCAAATGAAATCACAATATCAACCAATAATAAAGATCATGGGCACCTTTCGTTAACATCAATCAAGTTTTCCCCAAGGCATGTGTGCAACACTAAAAGATAGAATTGGGAGGCTTCAACAATAAACACCAAGAACCAATCACCTCAACAACATCAAACAATTCAATCAACATTCCTAGAGGCAACCAAACAAGAGAAAATAAATGGGTATTGTAGGAGAGTGTCATCACATGGCCTTACATGGATTTTCCAGGCAACCTATCACAAGGTACCACCTCCATCTATGGTTATCCAGGATACTTATCTCAAGGCGACTGCTCCATAGGGTGACTCATGCGAGACCACTTACCTTTCATGAGGACAAGGTAGTGATCTTACGAACCAGGTCTTCTCATCCCATCCTTAGCCTGTGAAAGAACTAATGGTATGGGTGAGGCTCATAATTATTCTTGTTTAGTGTTTAACTACCCAAACCCACTAGTTCATTAATTACATTATCTCTTGTTTAGGAAACTCTTCCATGGGTTACCCTAACAGCCCCTTTATGTGCTGGCCCCCATGAAGAGCCACTCTCCATACAACACCAAAACTAAATACAAGCAAGGGGTGTACCTTAGCTCACATAAAAATCAAAGTGTACATAACTCACATGTGAGGAAAAAACCATCTCACAAACCCATTCCATATCACTGAAAACAAAAACATAGGAGGTACCACCCGTAAGAACTCAAAATAAAAAATAGGATCAATGAATCACAAAGGTCCAACCATGGAAAATCAATATAATTGAAATTTCCCCGTTGCCTCTGGAAGCCAAAAACATCGAAAATCCATAATCTCTTACTGAAAGTAATTCAAACTGTTCACGTTTCCAACCATCTCAAAAATATGACCACAAGGTCATTGCATAAAATCTCCTTAATCGGAATTAACACCAAAAAGAAGACTCACATCATGGAACCACAAAATGACTATATAAGTTTCATAATCACAAGAAGTACGGAGTATAGGAAACAATATCATGATGAAAATAGTCACTGACAGTTCCAAAAGATTTGATACAAACTTATCAGATTTGATGATTATGCAGTAACATAGAACTCTTGACTTCAATTGGCATATTAAAAAAAAAGAGAAGAGAAAACTAACAATAAATCAACTCCTTTACTTATATCCAAAATACAATGTATGGATAAACTCGCCATAGTTAATGTATGTTGCGTTCAAAGAAAATAAATTAATATAAGCTTAAAAGAAACTCAAATTTCTTATATCTCAGGGCATTTACTTTGGTTGAGGTAAATAAAATAATAAGGAAAAAATTACACTCTTGTATTCGATGCCCATGTCTTAGAATTTTTGGGCATGGTATTGGCTTGTTTAATAAAAAGAATTTCATATTCTTAGACTAATAAAATGACCCCTTCCGTGTAAGAGAAGAAATTAAGATAGAAAATAAACAAAGAACTAAGTTTAAAGGAGATATGGCTTATTTAATATATGCCATGTATATATGAATAATAAAGTCATTCAAAGATAAGCTATTAATAAAAAAGAAAACAGAGAAAAAAAAAAGAGAAGAAAGGTAAGAAATCTAAATAATTATCTGTAGTGAGAACTTTTAAAATGAATATAATAAAAAAAAGTTAAATATTCAAATAAAGTGGGACCACATGAGGTTTATAAGTTATATAAATATTTATATATATAAAAGGTAAATTATTTTAGTATTAATGGTAGTACTATATTTGTTAATTCAATATTAATAGTAATATTGATATTATTAATAAAATTAATTTTAATATTATTTGGTATCAGAGCATAGGTTCATACACTGCCACTATGAGCCTATTATGCTGACCTAGTGCTCGAATTCTCGAGGGTACATCTTTCCTTTGTATCATTATCGCGTACCAATCCAAGTTTATTCCATAGGTGGTGTCTATCCAATGGTGCAAGAAACTAGTGGAAAGGATAGGACCCTCCATGTAGTGCACAATGCACCGATATTCTTCCTACCAGGGATGTATTATGGACCCTCATGTTGTCTTGTGTATTTCCCAATGATGTGAATTTGTGTGTGAATGTAAAGAGTGTGTGGTAAACTTGGGATTTTGTGCTTGGGGAGTGATACATTGTGTCTTGTTGATTCTAAAGAGGTGTTATTTGATGGTCTTTTGCTGCATATGTGGTGAAATTTTGTGTTGAATAATGAATTAAGTGGAATGCCTTGTGTGTAAGTTCTTGTTGTCCTTTTGGGTTCATGCGACGAGGCGTTACACATCAACTCATGTAGATGGTCACTAATAATATTTTCCTAGTCCAAGAATTTCTCCCCACTCAATATGATTTGGATGAAGAAATACATCATTCTTTGAAGCTGTGATAATTTTCATTCCCCCTAACCTTGTGAAACAACACCACAATATTGGCCACCTCATCCACAAAATGATTCTTGTGTAGGTTGCGAGGCAATTGAGACTTTCCCTTCTTTGGTTTGACCTACTAGTTATTTGCTATTACATTTATGTAAACCCCTTTCTTGGCAGCGAAATCAATCTGAGAGCTTGTCATTGGGTATGTGTAGGATCATCATGGAAAAAACTGGCCCTTAAGAGGCAAAAAAATTAAAAAAAATCAGAGTTAGGAAACTTGACGTAAAAATTTGAATAAGTTATCTATATTATTTCAAAAATATGTAAGAATAGAATTTGTAGAAAATTGAATGTAGTTTCTAAACTACTAGGTTTATTATTTAAAAAAAAAATCTATTTGGTGAAAATTTTGAAATTTCAATGCAGTAGTACTTAAATTTTAGGGAAAAAATAAGAAGTAGGTGTTTGTTTGACCACCCTAATCACAATAAAATTATAATTTTTTTTATAAGATTTTAGATATAAGTAGAGGACTCATTTCTTGATGTGATGCATATTTTTTTGTAATTTTTTTCCAAGTAAATAATTAATTATGAATTTTTTATTACAACTTTTGAAAAATATAAAAACTCATATGTCTGACCACCTTAACTTGGTAAAAACTTCATGAAATTCATTTTTTTTAAATCCTATAGTATACGAAGCATAGAATGTGACACATGTTTTGAATTCAAAAAATGTGATACAATTTGAAAGCTATAGATGTTTTTCAATTAGCCTATCAATCATGAATTTAACCGTAATTCAAATAGAAAATAAATAATAATTATTTATTAAATTCAAAGTAAAGCATAATTTATATTGGTGGAAAGCTAAGAATCTCCTTAAAAAATCCTTTTCATTTCATCAATTTTGGGTAGAAAAAAGTCGTCAGCCACATACCCTACAAATACCCATCATGATCCTGCACATAGCCCATTTCCATTGGCGAGTATTCATCCTTTTATGGAATTATAAAACAAGACACGAAGGTAGACCTTTGAATTTTCAGAACAAGTCTATTATCCTTTGTCCTAAGTTCATGTGTTTGTATAGTTTCTGATACATTCGAACACTAGTTTAGGACATTGAACAACTATTGGAAATGCACTGGCTTCAATCAAACCATTGCCCACTACTCTCTCAATGATAGGTGGAGGGTTAGGTTTGTTAAATTTATTGCACAATTCATCTAGATTAATGGGCTATAGCCAAGTATCACCAATTTCAGGTCCTTCATAAGTTAACCCAGACACATACTCATAACTCACATATTTAACCCTTGCCATGTGCACCAGTGACTCTTAACAATATATGTTTCTTCAATGCAAGAGTAAATAATTTCGAAAATAGGTTATACCTCTAATGGAAAACCCTACAATTTGAACTGTGCATCTTCTCTAGCTTGTCCTCATAAATTACTGTGATAAGAATGTTTTCCCATCCTTTTATTTCATTAAACTCGGCTTGATGAAAAAAACATGGAAGTAGATGAAAATTAATGTCTTAATTTTGTTTTATGACACATGGTAGTTGTCGCTTTCACTATTCCCCACATAACTGTCTTTCAAAATTTTGAAAAAAAATGTCTATGGGCGGTAATAAAATAGGTTCAAAGAACCTTATAAATATGCACCCAAGTTCAAATATCCCTTTGAAATACCACCCAGGCTAATAATCATCACACCAATGGCAAGGCTCAACAAGACATACAAAACACCACCCAATCTAAACATAGGAAGGAGATAAAAGGGGCCCAAGCGGTAAAGTGGAAGGTTCAATGAGCTTAAGGAAACACCACCTGGGTTTTAATTGTGACATAAAACATTGCCCACATTAAAATGATATGTTTTTAGGTATCTGGATGACTCAATGAGGTGGGGGATGAAATAATAGTAATAGTGGCTCTAACTAGGGACAAAGATTGATAAGGATGAAGTAATTAACCCAGACCAAATGGGAGGAAATCAATGTCTTATCAATTGGGAAATAGAGTCAATCAAACTAGAATGCACTCTCTAGCAACAAGGAAACAAACCAAAAGAACACCAAAACCCAAAATAGAAACCCTAAGCTAAATATGTACAAAAGAAAGAAAGGCCACAAGGCCCTCATAGTTGATATAGCTTTAGATCTTGTCCATTATAAGGAATGGGCAAGGGATTTCAATCAAGGTATGCAAGTTGGAAAGTATTAGGCCCGAACTCTTGAATAATTTTGAAAGGGCTAATCTAGAGTGAATCAAACTTTTTATGATAACCTTTAGGTTCCCTGTGCTTATCCCACAACAAAAATAAGTCTCCAATCATGAACTTTCTTAGTCTAGAGTTCCTGCCAAAAATATTCTTAACTCTTGCCTGGTGTATGGTTATCTTGTCTACCATCTCTTCTCATTGTTCTTGTATTTTAGTTAAGTACAAAATCCTCTTTTGCAAGGCATCACTGAATTCAACCTCCTCTATAGAAGTTTGCAATTTACGAACTGGAAATTATAAAGAAAGAAGACATAAAATTTCCACCTCATACACCAACTCAAAGGGGGTAATTCCAATAGCGCTTTTTGGAGTTATATGGTCTGCCCATAGGGCTTCATACAACCTTTTATGCCATTCCTTTTGATTTTCACTGACCAACTTCTTGATAATATTTACCAAATTTTTGTTACTTTATTATTCCCGATCATTCCCCTTAGGGTAATAGTAAGCCAAATGTGAGATATAGATTCCATAATCATAACATAAAAGTGAAAACTCACTAGATGAAAAATTGGTAGCATTATCAATAACTAGCTTATGTGGAACTCCATACCTGACCAAAATATTTTCTTTGATAAAATCAAAGGCTAGTTCAGAAATAGTTTTCTTGATTGGTATTGCTTCCACCCTTTTGGTGAGATAATTAGTAGCTATGATAATGTGAGTATGGCCTTTTCTAGTGAACCAAATATTTTAAGGTGGAAGGACGCTGTCTCTTTGCTCATTTAGGATCTTCCAACTAAAGGAAAGAGATAGATCCCACACAACAAAACCTAGGTGGTTCACTCAAATAAGGGAATATATGATGAAGTTAAGACTAAATACAATGATCTAAATTTAACTAGATGATGAAATTGATTGATTAAAGTATGCAAACCTAAAAAATGTAATTTGTTTGAAAACACATTATCTAATTCAAAAATGCCTAGAAATGTGAACAAAACTGAGTAGAAATGGAAGAGACTGAAAGTGTGCACCTGAAATATGGATGAAAATTGGAAATGGCTTCTATATTACTACTACTACTGACTTTTAGGCCTAGTGAGACTCATTCGCCATTCTGGGTGAATCAGTCCCAATTCTATAAAATTGTTTTGTATCTAAAAATGTAGAAGACCAAAAACTAACCTAGAAGTGGAACTCATTTTCTACTCATGGCGAATGAGTCCACTTTTGAATTTCTAAATATTCGGAGGCAGAATCTGGAGCTTTTGGTCTGCACTTTTTGCTTCTCTAGGTGTCCAGTCCTAAAACTGTCGGATTCTGGCCTGAAAGTCACTTTTTGTTGATATTTTGACTTGGACAATGAAGAGAAGAATTAAAAAACTTTGCTTGACTTGATTCTTAATGATTTCCAAGTTCCAAGATGCCTAAATCTGCAAATATACAAGACAAGAAAGAGAAATGTAGGATATTAGGGCATGGAGGTTTGCCTTGGTCAAACCCCTTTTAGGTAATTAAACCAAAATAAAAAAAGAATGCAATGAAGCATGTAATAATGGAGTTGACTACCTTGTCATGATGATTGAACTTGAATTTCTACAGCAATGAAGGAAGATTCAACCCTTGAATGTCTTTAGAAGCTAACTGAATGACTTGCAATGATGAAACCCTAACTTGCTTGGATTGATGGAGAAGATAGATGATGAATGAATTGTGAAAAAATGAGTTAATGCATGAATGGGGAGATATAAAATGAGGAGAAAAACACTTATTTATACACTCTTGTTCCCTAAAAACCCAACGACACCTCATGACAGGCCGACATAAGGTATTTTTAAATAAAAACCTGAAAGAAAATTTGAATTATTTTGATTTTGGAGCCAAGAGGGACTCATTCGCCACCCATGGAAAATGGGTCCCACCTTAGGCTTGTAAGTGGGTGTTAGGAATTAAGTCAAATTTAATGTTTTTTTTTAGGTTTACATTCAAAAATACACTTAATTATGACTTATGAGTACATAAAGAGGCCAAATAAAGCATAAGAAAGGTGTAAATAGTGAAATTAAGCCTAGAAAAGCATGAAATCTTGTTACAAGACTTTACAACACTTTAAAATAGGACTTGATAAGGAATACAAAGGGAATATTTAGATGAATTTTAATGAGAAGAGTCTAGAAAAGTGTAGAAATGCGTTACAATACTTCACAACACCTTCACAAGACATTAATAAATGTAGTTTATTCAATTTTTAAGGGTCCAAGACCTAATGTGGACATGTAAAACACCTCACAACACTAAATCATGGCCTCATTAAGTCCAATTTATCATGAATTATTCCCATGTCAAGCAAGATTTCCTTCTTTCTATGGTACATTTATCCCCCACTTTAGTGAGAGGATGAACTTGCTTCAAACTAACACTAAAAGAGACATTCAAGAGATGTCAAATCATACCATGTGAATGGTAAAGGATAGCAAAGACTAAAGGAGGTTGTGCAACCCCCCAGTGTCCAAGATCCTAAGTCAAACTATCAAGATACATAATCATGCAATGGAAAGAACTAGGAAGAAGAGAAAGATGAAAAGGTGGATCAAGCTTTGACTGTTTGTCTAACTAGTTGTGGATTAGATTTTGGAAAGAAAATGTATACTCACTCTAGGGTGACAAACTTCTTGGTTGTCTGCTAGGTGAGAAATCCCATGTATACTCACGCTAGGGCCATGAAACTTCTGGTTGTCTGCGTGGTGAGAAATCCTAAAAGGTGAGACACATATAGCTGATATGCGCCGACAAACACACAGGTGGCTATGGGGAAAGTCATGCCTTGGAATGGGCTTCCCGCTTAACCATATCAAAGTTACACCTCCTGATAACTTTAACAAGGTTCCACAAAAAGGAAAATTATTTTTGAGCTCTATGAGGTAAGCAGAACTTTATATGCTTGACAGTCATAGACATTGTTAATGGGTATGTGCAAGATCATCATGGAAAAACAAGCCCTTAAGTGGCAAAAAATTTAGAAAAATCAGAGTTAGGCAACTTGACGTAAAAATTTGAATAGGTTATCTATATTATTTAAAAACTATGTAAGAATAGAATTTGCTGAAAATTGAATGTAGTTTCTAAACTACTAGGTTTATTTTAAAAAAACTATTTGGTGAAAATTTGAAATTTCAATGCAGTAGTAGTTAAATTTTAGGGAAAAAATAAGAAGTAGGTGTCTGTCTGACCACCCTAACCACAATAAAATGATAATATTTTTTTATAAGATTTTAGAATAAGTAGAGGATTCATGTCTAGATGTGATGTATATTTTTATAATTTTTTTCCAAGTAAATAAATAATTATGAATTTTTTATTACAACTTCAAAAAAATATAAAACTCGTATTTCTGACCACCTTAACTTGGTCAAAACTTCATGAAATTCATTTTTCTTTTTTTAATCCTATAGTATGTGAAGCATAGAATGTGATGCATGTTTCATATTCAAAAAATGTGATACAATTTGAAAGTTATAGATGTTCTTCATCAACCTATCAATCAAGACTTTAGTCGTAATTCAAATAGAAAATGAATAATAATTATTTATTAAATTCAAAGTAAAGCATAATTTATATTGTTGGAAAGTTGAGAATCTCCTTTAAAAACCCTTTTCATTTCATCAATTTTGGGTAAAAAAAAATCGTCAACCACATACCCTACAAATACCCATTATATTGCCAGTTTTTGGGTCATCATGATCCTACACATACCCTAATGCAAGATAGTGCAAGGATTGTTCAATGGAATTTTTCTTAGTTTGTGCAAGGTTTCATCTTAGGGGACATTGTGCTTAACATCTACAAGAGATGATGTGTTAAAAGAAATATCAAGCTCTTGGATGGAATCAAGCCCAATGACACCACCAAGAAAAGGATGCATCGCAAGAAGAAAAAAATCACACAATGAAATGTGAGTAGTGATGTATGCCCCCAATTTAAAGTGGTTGTGAACACCATTACTGTGAGAAATTGCTTTAAAGTAGAAGAGGACATGAGAGCTTACTCGGAAATCCCTATGTCGAGTCATATGTTTCTAAGAAGCTACGTCATGAAAGAAAAGAGAAGTATGTCACATACAATCCAACTTAAGGCATGTTGTCCACATCCCAAGCTTGCTCTTGTGTATTCATGAAAGGTTAACAACTAGCCAAAGGAGGCAACCACAAGTGACATATGAGGACAAGGCTGCTAAACCCCTTTCCCCCACTGAGTGTAGGAAAAAGGTGAGCCGAAATATTTGATGAGATGTAGGCAAGAGTGGAAATCAGGATCAATTACAAGAATTACGTTCCTCCATAGAGGGAAGCATGCCAAACTCCTAAAAATGTTGGATTTTACGTCTCAAAGCCTTACATTCATTAGTGGAGTGACCATGAACTCTATGATAGCCAAAGAATGAAATCTTCGAAGAGCATTTCTTTCGAGTTCTAGGAGCGAGGGAGATCAAGTGATCTTGGAGGAGTCTTGACAAGATACCCTCTTGATCAAGAGGAGTAGTTGCTATTGTTGGTGGAAAAGAGATGTCTTGCTTTGTACAGGATGTCATACCTACGCAAGGTTCTTTAGATTGCAAGATTGTGTTATCACTCTTATAGGAGGAGGGAAAATCTATTAATGCAAATCATTGGTGTCTTGCAATATGACATACATTAAGTAAAGTATTGGCAATTTCTATCATAGGACAATAGCCAAGACCATGAGTTGTTTGTTGTGTGATAGTTTTGATAGGGTTGCAGATACCTTGCTCATTAGCACCATAGCCTTTGTTGGAACTCTCAAATTTTGCAAATTTGAGATGCCCATTTCAATAAATTTCCTTTGCACTTTTAGAAGTGCACCTGATGAACCTGTTTGAATGACCTATTTTGGAGGGCCATAATTTGAAGCCCATTGATTTCTAAGCAAAATCCCTTTGCAAACACACTCATGTGTCTTATGTGAATGTGCATGTCAATTTTTAGCTTCCCAAGATGAGTTCTGTCAAAGTTTCAAAAAGTGAAGCTGGAGAGTTTTGTCACTATTTAGTTGTTTGCAAACATTTAGTTCTGCAAAGTTGCCTCCCATTTGAGCTTGCATTTTGCAATCAGTTGATTGTCAAGAGAAAATGAATGTTGTTTTGCATTCTCTATACCAAGATGAGCTCACATGTCAGTTTTCAGGGCTTCATGATTTGATTTGCTATTTTTAGTAGATCAAAACCAAACAAAATTTCTTCAGTTTGGCTTTGTAACCTTTCTGAGAGGTCAACTTTTATCGTCAATATATTGTGCATGAAGATGATTCAAGTTAATTCCTCTTGCACACGTGTTCAGTGTACCAAAGTGATCTACTATGTCCAGTGGTAGCCTCTCAAGAGTTGATTTGGTATTTTTCCAAATTGGTGATTGGACCACTTTTAACTAGTTTAGAACAGTTGCAATTTCAGAAAAGTCTGAGAGGTCAACTTTGAGGTTGAATAAATTTTGCCTCATGATCTATTTTGGCAAACCATTTGTTGCGTTCAAATCTCAAGATCAATGACTACATTCCTGCAAGTTTTTATGTCGCCGAGAGGTCGTTTGACGAGTTTTCAAAGCCGATTCCAGAGCCAACTTGGCCAGTTTTGCTAAATTTTTCAAAGTGCCAAAAAGCAGTCTTAATGAAAACCCAGTTCATGTTTTCAATTTCTAATGCATTCAAAGGGCATGACTAATCCATTTGATGGTAAAATTTGTTTGAAAATGAAATCTTTTAGCTGGGCCCACATGGGGACCCAACTCGCTTTGCATGGTTGTAAAATTGTAATGGATGAAATGCTTTAAAAGGATGGTAAAGTGCTTGTTTAGTATCTTCTAAAAGGAAAGACAACATGTGCAATTGAATTGTAGAAAGTAGTGACTCAAGGTCACAATTGAGCCAAGAAAAGGTAGCTTTCATTATAATGGAAGTGTTCATCAATGGAAAGAAAAGGGATGCATGATCATGTGTACCCTCAGGGCTTTAGAAGGCACGTGGTGTACTGAATAGATGCTCCTTTAAGATAGTCTCATGAGACATCCATCAAAGTAGACATTGTTTAATTAAATATTCAATGGAACACCATAGAATGCTATTGTTTTTGAATATGCACAAAATGGCTAAAATGAATGTGGACTTCAAAAACTTGAAAGAAATGCAATCTATCATGGCGCAGCAAATACCACAAAATACAAACATGCAACCAAAGATTACATGAAGTAGATTTGTTAAAAGCTTTTGCAGCTCTCAGTAGGATAGGCATAAAATGATTTGTTTAAAATGCCTTAGGAACTACATTTGAAAAGATGGAAATATGAATTGTGGTTGAAGGTGCACAAAATAAAAATATTGAAAGCTTCTAAAAACTTCAAGAAAATGCACGGGTCATGGAGGAAATGCACCCAGGATATAACAAAGTAAATTTATCAAACTTTAAAAATCTCTCGAGCAAATGCAATTGCTCACAACCTACACATCAAATGTTGTTGAAAATAAATAAAAATAGCAAACAAATACTGGTGAAAACAAAGTATGTACGCCATCATTAGATGACAGAGAGGCATTTAGAATCTAAGGAGAAAACACAATGAGAGAAAGGATCCGATCCCATGGCTACCATAAAGGGAAAAATATGCTTCAAATACCATGCCTGTGCAAATAATAAACTTGTTGAAATGTATTAAAATGCCACAGGGGCTGATGTAACATGGATTTGTTGAGAAGTCTTTGAAAATTCAGAGCAAATGCAAATGGAAGGAGAGGGGCGATGTTGTTTCATTGAAAAGACTTTAGTAACTCTCCAGCAAATGTGAGGATGGTGTAGCAATTCCACACTATAGATATGTTACAAACGTTTTAGAAACTTGTGTGTAAATGCATAAAGTAGCTCAACCTCAAATTTTTACAATGCAAAGAGAAAATAGTGAATGTAACCAAGCGGCCACGCACTAGCAAACATGGATATGTTGAAAACACAGTAGAAGCTTTATGCAAATACAAGGGTTGGGCAAGTTTTAAAATGAGTGTGAGGTAGTTTTAAAATGAAGTGAAATTGCAACATCACACATAAAATAATGTGCTGAAGGAGGTTGTAGAAACTCCATAGAAATGCAACTTGCAAAATGAAACAGGGCACGCATCAAGGCAAACAAGAAATCTCAAACACCATGCTATTCAAAGGAAACCCCAAGAATGCCAATCAAGCAGGATATGCACATAATGCATTTATTAAAATGATTTAAAATTTAAAGAAATTATAGGTTTAAAGGGACGCGCCCAGTCAACACACAAAAGTTAACTGTTGTAAAGCCCTCTAAAATTTGAAAAAAATATGCAATTGAAGGGTGCGTTGGATATTGAATTTGTCAAATGCTATTGAAAATACTGTAGAAATTCACAAGTACAGATGCACTTGGACAAGGTACGAACATCCATCAAAGAAAATACAAATGGTAATGAGAGGCGCGCCCTGCAAACAAAGTAGCTATTAAAAATACTTTAAAAAATCCCAAGCAAATGCATACACCAACGCATAAAAGGGCATAAACAAAATGAAAGCATGGAGGCACATGTAGTAAAGGCTGTGCTGGCAGCAAAGTGAATCCATTAAAAGGGCTTCAAAACTCTAAAGAAAATGTAACTAGATGTAGGGTACATGTATCCATGAAGGCACAAGAAATGCACATGATGAATTTGTTAAGAATCTTAGAAAATTTGAAGCAATGCAGCCAGTGCGCACCATGGAGGGTGCTAAGAATAGAGGAGGAGGTTCTTGCTCATTAAGTGGAAGTCTATCCACAGAGCACCGAAGGAACCGATGCTCTGACATAGGTATAAAACTATATTCATTGAAAAGTCTTCAAAATCTGAAGCAAATGCATTAGTCGAATGCAGCTAAGGCGAATGGGAGCAGCCCGTGTGCTCAATGAAGAAGAAACCATGGAGGATAGCGCAGCCAAGAGGAGCAATACACATGAAAATGTATCTATTGAAAGTGTTTTAGAAGCTTGAAATGCCATGATAGCAGTAGCACATAGAAATAGAGGTATGTTGAAAAGGTTGTAGAAAACTTAAGCAAATGCACTGGCAATGGAAGTTAAAAAGGGATTCAGAATGACTACATAGGCATGGACTGAAACAGGATATGGGCATCCATCAAAATATATGGCAACCATCGTACCCTTGCATGCATGCGAATGTAGATTGCAAGTGATATTCTCTGCTGGAGAATGCAATATAAAAGTGAAATATTTTATTGTTGGGCAATAAAATATAAGGTGAAATAAAGTAATATGCAGCAACAGAAATTAAAGTGCAGAGGGGATAATATTTCACTTTGATAAAGTAAAATATTTGTAGCCAGAGTATTGCATAAGGGAAAAATAGAATTTTCATGGGCAGAGAGGCATTTTCATGCAGCTGGGTGAATTTGAAGATTCTCCACATGGGTAATTTTCTGTTGCAAACAACAAAGGTAAATGAAGAGGCAAACTCAGTTGGAAGAGAGATGAGAGATGCTTTGAGAAAATTTGTTAATCAACGGGAGAGAATTTTCCAGATTGCATCTACGGATCATATTGATCTTAGGGCTACTTTTGTTTCTCTTTTATTCTCTTTTTCTCTCATTGTAAGGATAATTTTGAGATTCCATTTTTCTGAAAGCTCTGCAAGTCAGGCATAAGATTTGGGTAGAATTGTATAGCTGGGAGAAATGTAATTCAGTCATTAAATCTGAAAGTGTCTATTCGGAATTGTGTTCTCATGTTTATATTTTAGCTGATAATTGTCTCCATTTCTTAGATGTATTACTCTTTTGGATTCAATAATAAGATTATCTAAGTCTTTCCATACACATTTGTTGCATTAGAGTGATATATGTTGTTTCCTTCTATTATGAGAATAATGTAATTTCTTTAATGAAGCACAAGTTGCATTTATTATTGCCTTTTGTTCAAAGGATAATGTAATTGCTTCAGTACATGTGATAGGAGTACTATGTTTCAGGTGGATTTATAAGAAGAGTTATTAGATAAAACTTCAGTGGTCTGGTTGTCATAATGTGATAAAATTTGCAAGGATCTTCATAACATGTTCAACACTGTAGGATGAATGCTAGTTATATGACTCCATAGCCCATTTTCTGGCACTAGTCAAGTGTTATACTTCTGTTGTTTTCAGCTTGGTCCCAAATCTTCAAAATTATAAATCATTTTAAATCCCTAGTTGTTGTAGTTATCTCATGCTCCAAATAGTTGATATTACTGATGACCAGCCAATTCTATTTAGTATTATCCTATTATGTTGAGCTATTAAATGATATTATCTATTGTTGTTAATCTTGTTTATGATAATAGTGCAAAGATTGTAAAAGCATTAAGGGATCACCCTCCCGGGTCTTACAAAGCCCGAAGTGTAGGAGGCTTTTTAAAGTCCTCATTAGTTGGTCCAGGTCCTTCGAGCTGCCCTTGATTGGAATTGGAAATTCCATAGGTAGATTAGAAGACCAACCTAGTTACAGTAAAAAACAAACCAACAACCTTTTCCATTGTATCCAAGTTGTTTCATAAGTTCATAATCTCATCCATAAATTTTTTTCATTGATTTTGAATTCAGTGGTTGTTCTTGATTAAGTTATTCAAAGTTTGTTGTGTAATTTGCTTCATTGTCTAAAGGAGTTGAGGTGAATGCTTTCAAAAGGTTATCCAAAGTTTTTGTTTACATTATTTTCATTTCTTTGTCCTTAGTTGAATCTTTGTGGATGATTTTGTACTTACCCATGAAGTCATGTTCGAAATCCAAGGAACCCCAATCATCTTCTGATAACATCGTGACTTGTTCAATATGTTGTTGTTTGTCTTTTGTTGTGTGGGTTCCACTTGTGTGGTTGATGTTAATGTGTTCAAGGGGTTTTCTATGGTTTTTTCAAGTTACAAGACATTATAAGGCTCATGATCATTGTCGAGGGTGTATACTTTGTTGTTGTAGATGTATTTCATTTTTTTATGAAGAGTGGAAGGTACACCATTCATTGCATGAATCCATGGCCTACCTAGAAGAAGGTTATATGAAAGATCATGAGACATAACCTAGATTGTTGTGTTCAATGTGACTTCTCCAACTGTAAAAGGTAAATTGATCACACCAAACGGTGTCTTTTCGACATTGTCAAAGCCCTTAATAAACAAAGATTCAAGTTGAATTTTTTATTTATCCACATGAAGCCTATCCAAAAGGTTCACACTACACACATTAAGGGTCGAGCCATTGTCAATAACGATTTAGTTTATCCCTATCTGATTGTATCGAGAAATGATCATGAAAGCTTCTTTTTGTTTTTGCACTTCCAAAGAGGGGAGTTCACTTTGGTGGATAAAAATGTCAACATTTTTTCCCTGGATCATGGATGTTATGTTAGTTGGTTGCACATTAGAAGGGATGAGAACTTGTTGCAAGGCTACTTGGATCATGTTGTGACAGTGAGGGGATGCTTTAATAAGATCCCATAATGAGATTTTAGTAAGATTATTCTTTAGTTATTCAACAAGATTGTACTCTTGAATGTGTGAATTTAAGCAAGGATCTCTAGGAAAAATGGGATTTTGCAAAGGTAAGGGTGCTGGTTGGGGTTGTTGCGGTGGTTGATTATATTGAGTGTTATATGTATGAGCAACAGTATTATGACTCGATTGTTGTGACACATTACATTGAGGTGGGTAGAGGGTGAATTCAGGTTTGTGTTGAGTTTGTTTGTGTGAAGGGGGATAAAGGATGAGTTGAGGTTGAATAATATTAACATCCCTTGGCAAATGAGAGTCTAATGGAGGCTCTTCATTTCCTTTCAAGGGCATAATATTATTATCAATGTTATCTTTGTCTTGGATCATAATATCCTCCCTAGAAGGAGAGTTCTTAGGAGAACAAAAAACCACATGTTCATGACAATTAAGGTTTGGTCATCCAAAATAACTTCATTGCAACTAAGGGAGTTATTAATGGTGGAATGTGTTTGATTATTGATAGTGGAGAGATTAGGGGAAGACTCTGTTTGATTGTTCATTGTTTGTAAGGTCTCATTCTCTTGTTCCATATTATATACCCTACTAGGAGAGCTTGTAATATGTTCATTTGAGTTTGGAATTTGCAAAGTAGCTTCATCACAAGTAAGAGAGGCATTAAGAGAAGGAAAATTATGATTTTAAAATAGATCTTCCCATAGAATAGGGACATTAGGGAAGGTAGGGGCAATATAGTCATGATCTTGAATAGATATATCTTCTAGAATGCCAACCTATCCTCTTTGCATCGAGGAGGGATATTAGGAGAAGAACAAGTTTGATTATCATGATTATGGAGACTAGGTAAGGTAAAGCCTAGAAATGTGTCTATGATCTCATCTTCTTGTTGTGTTGTATGATCATTATGATTACTTAGTGTGGTTTCCTCTTCTTTAGTAATTTTATGTCTAATAGGAGAGGTAAGAGGAGAGAAACAACTCAGATTGTCAAAACTCTCATCAATTGGTTCTTTTAACACTATAATCTCTTCTGCACAAGTGGGAGAGAAAATAGGATAAGAACAAATGTAAATGTTATGATTATCTAAGGTTCCTTTCACTAAACTAACCTCATCCACAAAAGGGGATCGAGGAGAGAGATCTATGACAAACAAAAAGAGAGGGGAAAGGACCTCATATTCATAAGCATTTAACAAAATTCTCTTACAACATGCAATAAGATCTAAAAAGAGAACATGCAAGATGATAACTCTAGAACTTTGAAATGAAAACATGATGGAATGATTATTCTACAAACTTGAAATGTAACAATTCTAAAGTAAAGCTGCAAAAGAGGAATGCAATTTTTCATATTTTAAAGATGACAATTGACTAATTATGATATGTAACAAGATGAGAATGCAAACTTAAAATTAAAACCAAACATGAAATGAGCTAATGTAAGCTGAATCAAATGAAATTAATGTTACAAAAACTCAACCAAGTGATGTAGATAATTGATGGCAGCAAACAAAAGCATAAAAAATAGGGTTTTCAGCTCTATAAAATGTTGTTTTAGGGGTGAAAAGGGATTGATTCGCCCAAGGTGGCAAATGAGTCCTATTATGGACTTTTTTCAGAGTTTTCAAAAAAATTTGATTGATTTTGATGTTTTCTTATTGTGATGATGCATACCTAAGTTAAAAATGCAGAATTTTAGAAAATTGAAATGAATTTAGATGCCAACAATGCAACCTAAATGCACTTTTTATGAATTCAAAATTTGAAACCTAGCATGGAAATGAATCCATGAAAATACCAATGCAAGGTCAATGCAAGCCTAGATCTATGATGGACTCCAAAATCAGACAAGAAATTGTTCAAAAAGAAGATTCACCAAAATGAACCATAGATTTTAAGTTGGAAGGATGTTTTCTCTTTGCTCAATTAGGGTCTTCCACCTAAAGGAAAGAGATAGATCCCACACCATAAAATCTAGGTGGTTCACTAAAATAAGGGAATATATGATGAATTTAAGTCTAAATGCAATGATCTAAATGCAACTAGATGATGATATTGATTGATTAAAGTATGCAAACCTAAGAAATGTAATATGTTTGAAAACAAATTGTGTAATGCAAAAACGCCTAGAAATGTGAACAAAACTGAGTAGAAATTGTAGAGATTGAAAGTGTGCACCTAGAATATGGATGCAAACTGGAAATGGCTTCTGGAATTTTGTTGATGCTAACTTGTAGGCCTAGTGGGACTCATTCTCCATTCTAAGAAAATCAGTCCCAATTTTGTAAAATTGTTCTAGAACTCGTTTCAGACAAAAGGGTATCTAAAAATGCAGAAAACCAAAAACTAACCTAGAAGTGGGGCTCATTCGCCACCCATGGTGAATGAGTCCACTTTTGAATTGTTGAATATTCAAAGGTGGAATCTAGAGCTTTAGTCTACACTTTCTGCTTTTCTAGGTGTTTGGTCCTGAAACTGTCGGATTCGGGCCTAAAATTAACTTTTTGTTGATACTTTTACTTGTACAATGAAGAGAAGTCTTAAACAACTTTTCAACTTTATTCAAGATTATTGATTTCCAATCTTCCAAGATGCCTAAATTTGTAAATATAAAAGAAAAGAAAGATAAATTTTGGATGTTAGGGCATGGGGGTTTGCCTTAGTCAAACCCCTTTTAGGTAATTAAACCAAAATAGAGAAAGATTGCAATGAAGCATTCAATAATGGAGTTTTTTACCTTGTCATGATGATTAACCTTAAATTTCTGCATCAATGAAGGAAGATTCAGTCCTTGAATGTCTTTAGAAGCTAACTTAATGACTATGAATGGTGGATCTAGACCTGCACAAACATAAACAACAAACACAATATTAGTCAATTATGCAAATCAAAACCATCATTCCCTATAAGATTCATTTGAAGCATAAAGAACAAGAAATAAAGTGAAGAACCAAATTAAAAGCAATCTAAATCCTATTTAAATGCTCAAACCTTCAATCCCATGGGGGAATTGGTGCTATTTTGATGTAGAAAATAGCCCTTTCACAATTCCTAGTAAGCTTGATGATGATCAATGGTGCTCCTTGATAAAATTTTCCATAACCTAGCTATGAAATTGATGAAAACTATGAAACTTGGATGAGAATGGATGAAATTGCTCAAAACATGAAGATAATGACTTTGCATAAGTTGTAGATCCAAAATCAATAAGCTCTCTATTTATAGGAAAGAATGATGGAGGAATAAGAAACATGAGGAATGTGAGATTAAAGATCAACCAATAGAAAAATGCCACTTGTCAACATGTTAGTGGAGAGAGGTGGAGCACATTTTGATGAATGTGCACATAAATGCTATTAGGTGGATATTAGGAATTGAAGAATTGACATGTTTGAGGGAGATGTGAAAGAGGAGTTATTTCTACTTGGGTAGAGAAAAGGGACTTGTAAGAGTCATAAATGCCAAGTTGGAGGATAAGATATTTGGGAGGGAGAATTCAAATTTGAAGAATATTCCAACTTCATGCCCTTTTTTGAATGAAATAGAAGAATTTATAAAGCAATTAAATTGATTTACTTGTGCAAGCTGCAAAATCTAGAAGATTTGATGGATTAGAGTTAGGATTAATCATGATTTGATTAATTTAGATGGAGATTTAGCTAATTTGACATTTTGACTTAGATTAAATTAGATTTATTTAAATGAAAATGAGTGGAAAATGAATATTAGATTTAATTAAATAAAGTTGGATTTATTTAATTAAAAGGGGATGGTGTTAGAACTAAATCAAATAAATGTTAGTTTATTTAATTTAAAGGAGATGAATTTGGAACTTGATTAAATAAAATGAATTATTTAATTAAAAGAGGAGAATAGGATTAATTGAACAAAATAATTTATTTAATTAATAGGAGATAATTATTTAATCAGATAACATTGATTTATTTAATTAAAAGATGAAGTATGATGAATTTAATCAAATAAATATTATTTTATTAAATGGTTAGCAATAGAGTGATTCATGATGAACTAGTGTTAGTAAATCAAGATCAGGTGCACTGAATCAATCAATATATTTTACGTGTCTACATTTTTCCCCTCTTTGAAGCAATGTACCTGCTATGTTGGTTCTAAGAATAACCTTGTTGAGATGAAAATTGAAAAAAAATATGATTTTTTAGATGCCCCACTACTGCCCCAATGGAAGAACTATATTGGTGTACTACCCCCTCGAGAGATCGGATGAAAATTTTGATTTTTGGGTGATTTCTTGATAAAGGAGGACAATCTACCTGACAGGTCCAGAAAGGCTCCACGATGTTGAAAACATGCAAAAATGCAAAAAAAAAGACCTAAAATGAGCTTTGGTTGGGAAAAAATGGGGTTGGGGGCACAAAACCCTAGTTTGATGGCTAAATAGGGTAAAAAATCCCTAATTTTCATGTTTAAATAGCCCTCAAGGGGTCACTTTGAATTCATTTGCACACTCAGCCTTTAGAATTTGTTGTTTTTTGAGCTTTGAACTTCATGTGAGATGGTGCAAAGAGTGTTTCCCTAACACATTTCTAAGTGAGTACAAGTCAACCAACGACTTCCAGGCATAGGACCACTGGTATGTGACCCTAACCCAACTTGCATTTTCAATTTTTGTGTGCATTTATTAGGGTTTGAAAGTAAAACATGTCCAGTGGCACTATTTAGCACCACTGAAAGGGTATAATCGGTGACGCTAGGCCTCAACCTATGCCGCCATTACGACTTGTGACACTACATCGCAATTTAGGATTTAGGGCTTAAACTCAAAAGGTCGATGCATAAGAAAATAGCACCACTGTGGCCTAGTCAGGTGTCTAGGATTTTAGGTCAAATAAGTCCATAGTCAAATAGTGATGTCACAGTTTATTTTGCAATTTGGGGGTTCCAGCAGTGTAGTTTGGAGTTTCCAAACACCAACGCCTTTGCAAATAGCGACTCCTTTACTGTTTTAGTTGCAAAAAATTCAAATGGGATCCAATTTTTTTATGAAACTTAACATTGTGGATTTATTAGTGTAGGAGGATAGAGAGCCTATTCATTCATGTGAGCACCAATCCTCAGTGCTTAGTAGATTGACCGATTTACATGAGTTACTTCAGGAGCACCTTGGAGCGATCAGTCTATGGTATGTCGCATATGCACCTATCATGAGGACCCACTTAGCCATGATGACCGCACTAGCTGAGCAATGGAACAGTGAGACATCATCCTTTCGTCTTTTGACCGGCAAGGCAACCATCACACTGGAGGATGTCTGGTAGATTTTATGATTGCCCATTCACGATGAGAGGGTTATATATGAAATGGACGCCAACATTGATGTGTCCTATGAAATCATGGGGATGGATAAGATTGATCTTGAGCACTACAAAGGTCGAGTGTCGACATTTTGACTAATTATGGCAACCATTATTTTAGGAATTGTAGCTCCAGATTGGTGAGGTAGGTATTTTAGTCTAGGATGGGGTCTAGCTAGGGAGCGGATGCTCTTTAGCAGGTGCTACTTTTCTTGGGGACCAGTGATGCTCTCCTTACTTTACCATGATTTGCATGACAACAGAGCCATTGGTGTAGGGATCACACTTTTGCACATCTAGGCATGGGAGCATATAGCCATGCTTCGATCGAGAGTTAGAGTGGTCGATGTTGAGCTTGATGACCCAAAATTTTGGTGATACAGGGGAAACCTTACATTCACGCACATAGGACATGCTGACATTCCTCACTAGTGGAGGGTTATCGATGAGATGACCAAATTTACCTAGAGACCTTGGCTACAGATTCCTAGATGGTATGATGATGTACACCAAATTTTCTATGTGAGGTAGGATCGAATCATGTAGGGACATGAGCACACAATCATTGAGAGCTAGTTGTCTGATCGAGTAGCTAGAGAGTTTGGAGATGTCCAGGATAGGCTAGATGATCAATATGTGGCCATTTTTGCTTGGACTACTAGAGAGACAACATGGGGTGGGAGGATCCCACTAGAGGATGTAGTTGACTCTTTTCAAGTAGTTGGTAGCCAGACCTTGGGCTTATGATCAGGGGTAGGCAGAACCTAGGACTACATAGGCCTATGTTGTTTGGTTTAGGCCACCAGTGCAATTGACTATTCCAAGGAAAATTCTTCTGTGGTGGAGACCTTGAGGCTGGATAGTAGGGTGGGGGAAGGGATGAGGAGGAGGAGGAGATGTAGATAGATAAGGAGGAGGAGGACCACCTCCACACCAGTCATAGCATAAAGATCAGGGAGATGGGAATCAATAGAGAGATGCCCCTAGGGATTAACAACCACTTGTGAGGGACTAGTAGCCCCCATAGAGAGATCAACCACTACCACCAATGCCTCCACCACCCCAACCTGATCAGAGGGATATGTTGATTCAATATCTCTAGGCCCAGGTACAAACACTGATGGAAGAGAGGGACCATGCTCGATAGTAGGTCTAGGCCCTCACAGTAGAGCAAGATCATGAGAGGCGGTAGTGATAGGCGATAGAGCAACAACTGGAATAGTAGGTGGGAAAACAAGAATAGTTAGAGAGTATGGTAGCTACGACATAGAGCATGACAGTACCCATGCGGATGTACCACAAGGCCATCAGGGAGGTCGATTACTATAGGGTCCACTATCGACAAGCAGTGTCTCTAGTAGCTTGGGTGCTAGATTTTTCCCAACAGACATGGTACAGGTAGGATCAGCTTGAGAGGTAGGTGGGTGAGGGGAGTAGCCATCAGGGCTAGCTAACACATTTTTTATTAGCAACACCTGATTCTTTTTTAGATCCATGGGATTCATTTTTTATAGCCCCATGGGAATTTGTATACATTTGATTGATACACATGACATTTGATCCTAATTTGTACCATGATAGTTACATTTTTGATATATATGATATGATCAATTCATTATATGATGTGTTTATTTTATTCATGCATGATGGATGGATGTATTTACTTTTCTATATGTGATGTGATGACATGATGTGACTCTATATTATGTGATGCAACATATGTAAGATTATGTAGATGCTTATGGATATATGAATGCATTTATCTTTTAGTATCTTTTCTATGCACTTTTTATAATGATGATGTATGGATGATATGGATGTGAATGTTGTGCTATGCAAATGAATTTTTAACATGCTTAGACTAAGAGATCTATATTATGCACCTAAGGCATGATGATATTATTTATGTGATGTACATGCTCTTTTCTTTTTTAGTATCTTTTTCACATATGATATGATGATGCATGTATGGATGCATATATGGATGAGATAATGATGCAATGCACAATGCAAGAATGTGATGCTTTTAATGATGTTTATATGATGATGCATATATAGATGATATGATGCTTATGTGATGATATGATGATGCATATAATGATGCCTTTTATGATTATGCAATGGATGGAAATGTATGGTTTATGAGATGCTTAGAATAACCAACCTATATTATGCAATGATGAAATGGAATGCATGTGAGATGATCAGTGTTTTCTATATGATATGATATGGATGATATTCAACATGCTGATGGTTTGTGGATGCAGGATGGATGCATTAGTGATGTTTTTGATTAACTGTCATGGTACCATGTTAGTGCAGAGAGAATAAAGAAGAAATTAGATGAAGACAAGAGGATCCAACAAGCTCATGATCTATGAGACTTTATTAGAGATGATGATATTTTTCTTATTAGGAATTGGGGTTTTAAAAGGGCTACTTACCTTATGTTTGAAAACACACATAGGCATGATGCATAAATGTATAAAGAACTAGGATGGCGTTGCACCTAGTGTGATGGAATTTGACTCAAAAATCAGATAGGAGTATTCCTATTCACACCTAGCATATGAAACCTTATTTAAAATGTAGTTCAAATATTCCAAACATCTCAAACCAAAACATAGAAAGGAAAGCCTTCCTATGTGATCAACAAGATGCCTAAAACACCCTCCTTACAAACAAACCACACATGACCAAGGTTATATTACAAGAATATCCAACAAGCACAATAGATAAAAAGATAATGATTGTTTCCCCATTCCTTTCTCTCTAAGTCTCTTTATTTTGACATCATCGAGAGGTCATCTAAATGAACGCAATAAGATAATTCAAAAGACAAAGATCAAGTAAACAAACAAGCTAATGTTCTTCATACTACTAGCCAAGACTAAACTGCGGTGATGCCTGATGTTTATGTCCATTGTAGGAACAATGCATCCTAGGACATGATGTTATCAGATGATTTGGGATTGATTGGATGATGGGCTATTAATACCAAGAGTTGACCAAATTATTTACCTACTAACCTAGACTTGAGACCTTGATGCTTAAGTTTTCACTTTTAACCTGCTAGACTTGTTTCCAACTATTTCACCAAAGGTTGAGGTTGATGATTGTTTATTATGAGTGAAAGTTTGTTGTGGGTGAAAGCGAGATGGGATGGATGGATTTTTCCAAATATTTGGATGTTTTTGATGTTTTGAAATTATTTGAGGTTGTTTCTGGGTTTTATCAAGATTTTGCAAATGTTTTCGTGATTTATGATATTTTGACCAAGAGAGTAACCTAAAGACCTATTCTAAGGGCCTTGGGGGCTGATTAAATATTATCCTTTCCTACGTTATACATGTAGAGACCACATAGTTTGACTGACACAGACTCGTTTATTGATGAGATATGAGCATGCAAATCACCAATTTATTATGACAAACTACTAAAGAACTAACCTAAGTGTCTCGGGGGATGATCCAAGATCAACCTTGCCTATGTGTAGAGCTCTGAGACACGTAGTTTGACAAGATGACTCTTTTTTTTTTACTTTTTCTAACTTTTTGACCTATTTTTGGATTTTGATGTGTTTTGAATGTTTTTGGGTTTTTTCAATTTTATGAATGTTTTTGGATTTTCTAACTTTTTTATTTTTTGGATTTTATGATTTTAGGGAAGACTTCAATAATATAGATGGATCAAATCTGATGAGAACATGCCCCTAGTGTGATGTAATAAACTACTTTGATATAGGTAGGACAAACTAACTTTAAGAATGGGCAGAGTAGTACTAGGAGGGACCATGATACGAACATAGGATCAAGCTTGATGCAAATATAGATGGGCAATGGATGAATGACATGGAAGCATGATGGATGGATGATTTCGAATGATCTATAGGGATCATGGTTGATGGAGAGTGCTTATTTACACAAGGTGCCTGTTTTTCAAGTTTTCACCAAGGTACTTGCCCAAAGTGCCACCAAAGTCGTTTTCATTAGAGGACGATTTTTCTCTTTACCATTTTTAATCCTTTTTCTAATTTTTTTGGATTTTTTATTTTATTTTTATTTACGATTTCACACCTTGAAAGATTAGGCATAATTTTTTTTGAGATGGGAGTTATTAATTGGCTTTGGAAAGGTTCCCCTTCAAGTGTTGATAGCTGATATGCCCCTAACTTGTAGCTTATTGTGACGATGAAGGGTTCCAACCAATCGGGTTCAAAATTTCCCTTGCTATCTGTATTTGGAACATTCTTCTAATTCTCCTTGAGCACAAGCTCTCTAACTTGAAAGGTCCAACTCCTGATCTTCTTGTTGTAACTCTGATTGAGACAGTTTTGGTAAACTTGCAAATGGTTTAAGGCATCCATGCACTACTCATCTAGTAGTTCCAACTAATTTAAATGTGATACCCAATATTCTTCATTTGTGATGAGATTTTGCAATGATATTCTTAGGGATGGGAGCTTGATCTCAATAGGGAAGATGTCATCTAATCTATAGACCAAGGAGAAAGGGGTTGTACCTGTTGGTGTGTAGATGCTTGTTCAGTAGACCCATAAGGAAAGGTTCAATTGCAGGTGCCAGTCATGACCGATGTCATTGACTATTTTCTTAAGGATTTTTAGGATGGTCTTATTGGTAGCTTTTTCTTGGTCATTTCCCTGGGGGTAGTATAGAGTGGAAAAGCGATGTTGGATATTGAACTTTTGGCATAGGTCTCGAACATTCAAGATAATGGCTTGAGGGACACCATAGCAGCAAATTAGGTAGTGGTGATGATGAAGTACTTTGTGGTGGTGATGATGAAGTTATGTCCATTGGATGAGGTGGGGGTAATTTTTCCAATGAGATTGAGCCCCCATTGTGAAAAGGGACAAGGAGTAATGATTAGGTGGAGCTCCTGAGCTGGTGCATGGAGGAGATCCCCTTTTTGCTGACACTGCAAACACCTTTGGACATAGTCATGAGCTTCCCTTTCCATTGTAGGCCAATAGTACCCATTCCTCAGTAGTTTCTTAGCTGAGGTCATACCACTTGAATGTGAAACACAAATTCCATTATGTACCTCGGTTAAGGTAGTGAAAGCTTCCTCAACATTAAGGAATTGTAACAAGGTTCCCTCAATACTCCTATGGTATAGGGTATCTCCCAAGATGAAAAAATAGGATGAATTTTTTACAAAGGCCCTTTTAAGATTCATGGTTATATCAGTGAGGAGGACACCTATTCTCAAGTACGTGTATATATCATGATACTAGGGATCATTGAGACCAATGATTTCACACAAAAATTTAGGCTTTGGAACCTTGAATGCTGGTACGAGATGCTACTCTACGAGGAATTATTGCTTTCGAATGTTGCGTGGGATATCTAGTAACAATCCAATCATTTCCATAACATCTTCCACTATGTTATTTTCTCTTGCTATCTGCTCAAATGTGACATCAATGAAGAACTCTTTGAGGCTTTCCACCAGTTTCTTTTATGGAGTCAACCTATCCTCCTTCATTTGGTACTAATCATTTACTTGGTTGATTATGAGTTGTGAGTCTCCATAGACCTTGAGTGCCATGATCTGCCACTGCACTACAATCCTCAACCCTATGACAAGAGCCTCATATTTTGCAATGTTATTTGTGCAAGGAAATGACAACTTTTATGATTTAGGTATGCAATCCCCTTGTGGTATAATAAGGAAGAGTGTAGCTCCTAACCCATGAATGTTTCATGATCGTGTAGAATCCATCAAAGTACATTTTCGAGTGATCTGTCACACTTAAGTTGAAGATGGACTCATCAGGTAACTCCGATATAAGTGGATTCTCTAAGTATATTGGTGCTTCTACCAGTTGATCTACAATTGCTTGTCCTTTTATGGACTTGAATTCCACATACTCAATGTAATGCTCTATCAGGATCATAACCCTTTTAGTTGTTCACCCTGTAAGTGTTTCTTTAGAAAGAAGATATTTGAGAGGGTCTATCTTTGCAATGAGTTTTATCTGATGTGCTAGCATGTAATGTTTGAACTTTTGTGCGGAAAACAAAACTGCTAAGAAAGATTTCTCAATGGATGTGTAATCCAAGTCATGCCCCACCATGGTTTGATTGATGTTATAGATAAATCTCTCTTTCCTAATTTGATCATGTCATGCTAAGAGAGAGCCAAGGGTTGTTGCAGTTGCCAATATATATAGGATTAATGGATTTCCTAGGATTGGCGACATGAGAATTGGTCGTGTAAGTATTCCATGATTTTTTTGAATTCCTTATCACATTTTTTGTGCCATTTGTATGCTACCCCTTGTGGAGTAGATGAGAATATAGGATAGCCTTTTCTGTTAGTTGGACTATGAACCAATGGATGGATTGGAGCCTTCCTTGTAAACCCCTTAGCTACTTCAATGTTTTCGGTGCCTCCATTTCGAGGATTGCTTTGACTTTGGAGGGGTCTACCTCAATTCCTCTCATGGATATAATGTACCCTAGGAGCTTTCCTAATTGTACCCTAAAGACACACTTTTTTGGATTTAGTTGGACCTTAGATTTTCTAGCATGTCAAAGATGGAGTTTAGAGCTGCTATGTGATATCAATGTTTCTTTGACTTAGCCAATACGTCATCCACATAATCTTCCAAAGTTTTATGAATCATATCATGAAAGATTAGTCTCATGGCCCTTTGATAGGAAGCTCTTGCGTTAGTCAGCTCAAATAGCATCACATTCCAGCAATATGTCCCCCATGTACAAGTGAAAGACATTTTGTGTTGGTCCTCATTAGCTATCATGATCTGATTGTAACCTAAGGATCCATCCATTAGTGATAGAATTTCATGTCCTAATTTCATATCCACAATCATATCAATGTTTGGGAGAGGAAACTCAACCTTGGGGCATGCTTTGTTTACATCTCTGAAATCGGTGTAGATGTGGATGCCCCCAGTGGGTTTCGAAATAGGTACAATATTTGCAATCCACTCTAGATAATCAATCGGTCGTATGAACCCAACATATAGAAGATTTTGTAATTCCATCTTGACCAACAACACTATTTGTGGGTGCATTTTCCTTAACTTTTTTCTTACTATCTTTGCTTCGAGATATACAACTAGGTGATGAACCACAACTTTTGGATCAAGCCCAGGCATGTCAGCATAGGTCCATGTCAAGTTTACTTTTCTTTCTCTCAGAAACATAGCTAGGAGTTCTTGTTCTTCTATCAAGAGTGATTACTGTGTAGAAGGTGATATGTGGCGTTTCTTCTATCCCTAGGTTGAGGGTATGTGTAGGATCATGGAAAAAATAGGGCCTTAAGTGGCAAAAAATTCAGAAAAATAAGAGTTAGGCAACTTGATGTAAAAATTTGAATAAGTTATCTATATTATTTCAAAAATATGTAACAATAGAATCTATAGAAAATTGAATATAGTTTCTAAACTACTAGGTTTGTTTAGAAAAAAATCAATTTGGTGAAAATTTGAAATTTCAATGTCGTGGTACTTAAATTTTAGGGAAAAACTAAGAAGTAGGTGTCTGTCTGACCACCCTAACCACAATAAAATGATAATATTTTTTTATAATATTTTAGATATAAGTAGAGGACTCATGTCTCGAAGTGATGCATATTTTTTGTAATTTGTTTCCAAGTAAATAATTAATTATGAATTTTTTATTACAAATTTTAAAAAAATATAAAAAATTGTATGTCTGACCACCTTAAATTGGTCAAAACTTCATGACATTCAATTTTTCTTTTTTTTAATCCTATAGTATGTGAAGCATAGAATGTGACACATGTTCGGGATTAAGAAAATGTGATATCATTTGAAAGCTATTAATTTTTTTCAATCACCCTATCAATTAGGACTTTAGTCGTAATTTGGATAGAAAATGAATAATAATTACTTATTAAATTCAAAGTAAAGCATAATTTATATCAATGGAAATTTGAGAATCTCCTTTAAAAACCCTTTTCATTTCATCAGTTTTGGGTAAAAAATAGTCGTCATCGAGATACCCATCATATTACAACTTTTTAGCCCATCATGATCCTACACATACCCTTAATCGGATGGCACTTCTCTTGATCAATAACACTAAGGGGAAGATTGAATTCTTCATCCTTCAACACCTCAGAGAGGTTTTCACCATTGGATGCATTGTTTATTTTTACTATTTTTGGGTTAGAGAGTGCCATAGTGTGGTTTTCACTCAAACACTGAGAGATTATTCTCAAATTTTCACTTTTACGACTGAAGGATTCAATCCTTTCCCTGTAATAGGCATGTGTGTCTAGCATGACGTCAAACCCAGCTTTTCGATCTCCACATGGTATAGTATCCTATAATCCCATGAATTTCAAGAGTGCCTCATCATTTTCGAATGTGTCCAAAGTTGGTGGTCCTCATTGGTCATACTCAATGAGTTGGAGATAGATTAATTTTAGCTCAAGGGTTTGGTTGTTTGACTCGAAAGAAAGGATACTAATCATGAGAAGGGAGGAATTTTAGAATAGCATGGGTAGGTCATTTATGGGATCTTCCTCATCACTACTGCATACATCGGTTATGTCAAAGGTAAAGTTATCTATGACTTGACTTGTGGATATGGGTAACTGAAGAGCGGATACTAATAACTGAGTGGTAGTTTTGATTGTTTTAACCAGGGCCACTAGGCCAAGTATCGTTACCTTCAGAGGGGTACATCTAAGGCCAATATTTTTCATATACTTCTCAGGAATGAGTGATACTAGAAAAGCATTTTCATTCTGTCCAAGTTTTTTTTTCTGTTATAGCCCATACCAAGCATCATTTGCAATTCTTTGCTACTTTCATCCATGGGAAGATTAGGCACAAGCCTTTAATCTTGGTATAGAAAGCTTGATATGTATTTTTAATCTACCACTTCCTGACTTAGGTCTCTCCAACATCTGAATTGGGAAGGGTCCACTTTGAAGGTTTCTGATGATGTTTCAGCTAGTTGGGGTTGCCCATGAGACCTAAGAGATTTAGGTAACTCTCATATTATGAAAGCACTTTTCTTCACTTTGTAATCCCCACACCCATTTTCTTGGATAATGACCTTGATTTCAGTGATATCAGGAATGGTGGGTGTCTTTGTCTCAGAAGTGGAGGCTAAAGTAGTTGGGTCTACATATGGGTTTGAAGGGCCTTCATCATTCTTTGGTACTTGGGGGATTTTATAGTATTTTTCTTCTAGATTCTTGCAGTAATAAAAGGGTTGAAGATCACCATGGACTGTGACCTCTTGATTTTGATATGGGAATTTGACACACTAATGGAAGGTTTATGTGAAAACTTGCATCCTATGGATCCATGGATTCCCTAGGAGTATATTATAAGGTAAATCAAGGTCAATGACCTGGCATGTGGTTTCCATGATGGCTGACCCTACTTGAATAGGGAAACAAGTCTTGGTCAACTTATGGCCCTTTGATAGGAAGCTCTTGCATTTTTCAACCCAAATAGCATCATATTCCAGCAATATGTCCCCCATGTACAATCGAAAGACGTTTTGTGTTGGTCCTCCTTAGCTATCATGATATTATTGTAACCTAAGAATCCATCCATTAGTGATAGAATTTCATTTCCTAATTTCATATCCACAATCATATCAATGATTGGGAGAGGAAATTCAGCCTTGGGGCATGCTTTGTTTAAATCTCTAAAATCAGTGTAGATGTTGATGCCCCCAGTGGGTTTTGAAATAGGTACAATATTTGAGACCCATTCTAGATAATCAATCGGTTGTATGAACCCAACATATAGAAGATTTTATAATTCCATCTTGACCAACAACACTATTTGTGGGTGCATTTTCCTTAACTTTTTCTTACTATCTTTGCTTCAAGATATACAGCTAGGTGATGAACCACAACTTTTGTATCAAGCCCAAGCATGTCAACATAGGTCCATGTGAAGTTTACTTTTTGTTCTCTTAGAAACACAGCTAGGAGTTCTTGTTCTTCTGTCAAGAGTTATTTTGTGTAGAAGATGATATGTGGTGTTTCTTCTATCCCTAGGTTGAGGGTATGTGCAGGATCATCATGGAAAAAACAGGCCCTTAAGTGGCAAAAAATTCAAAAAAATCAGAGTTAGGCAACTTGACGTAAAAATTTGAATAAGTTATCATATTATTTCAAAAATATGGAACAATAGAATCTGTAGAAAACTGAATATAGTTTCTAAACTATGAGGTTTGTTTTAAAAAAAAATCTATTTGGTGAAAATTTGAAATTTCAATGTAGTGATACTTAAATTTTTGGGAAAAAACAAGAAGTAGGTGTCTGTCTGACCACCCTAACCACAATAAAATGATAATATTTTTTTATAATATTTTAGATATAAGTTGAGAACTCATGCCTCGATGTGATGCATATTTTTTTGTAATTTTTTTCCAAGTAAATAAATAATTATGAATTTTTTGTTACAAATTTATAAAAAATATAAAAACTCGTATGTCTGACCACCTTAAATTGGTCAAAACTTCATGACATTCAATTTTTCTTTTTTTAAACCTATAGTATGTGAAGCATAGAATGTGATGCATGTTCTGGATTAGGAAAATATGATATCATTTGAAAGCTATAAATCTTTTTCAATCACCCTATCAATTAGGACTTTAGTCATAATTTGGATAGAAAATGAATAATAATTACTTATTAAATTCAAAGTAAAGCATAATTTATATCAGTGGAAAGTTGAGAATCTCCTTTAAAAACCCTTTTCATTTCATCAATTTTGGGTAAAAAATAGTCATCGTCCAAATACCCATCATATTGCCACTTTTTAGCCCATCATGATCTTGCACATACCCTTGATCGAATGGAACTTCTCTGCTAAGACCGTTGACTTATCTTGATGAATAACACTAAGGGGAAGATTGATTTCTTCATCCTTTAACACCTCAGAGAGGTTTTCACCATTGGATGCATCGTTTATGTTTACTATGTTTGGGTCAAAGAGTGCCACAGTGTGGTTTTCACTCAAAGACCTAGAGATTATTCTCAAATTTTCACTTTTGCAACTGAAGGATTCAATCCTTTCCCTGTAATAGGAATGTGTGTCTAGCATGATGTCAAACCCAGCTTTGTGATCTCCACATGGTATAGTATCCTGTAATCCCATGAATTTCAAGAGTGCCTCATCATTTTCGAATGTGTCCAAAATTGGTGGTCCTCATTGGTCATACTCAATGAGTTGGGGATAGACTAATTTTAGCTCAAGGGTTTGGTTGTTTGACTCAAAAGAAAGGATACTAATCATGAGAAGGGAGGAATTTTAGAATAGCATGGGTAGGTCAATTATGGGATCTTCCTCATCACTATTGCGTACATCAGTTATGTCAAAGGTAAAGTTATCTATGACTCGACTTGTGGATATGGGTAACTAAAGAGCAGATACTGATAACTGAGTGGTAGTTTTGATTGTTTTAACTAGGGCCACTATGCCAAGTATGGTTACGTTCAGAGGGGTACATCTAAGGCCAAGATTTCTCATATACTTCTTAGGAATGAGTGATACTAGAAGACCATTTTCATTCTATCCAAGTTTTTTTTTTTTTTTCTATTATAGCCCATACCAAGCATCATTTGCAGTTCTTTGCTACTTTCATCCATGGGAAGATTACGCACAAGCCTTTAATGTTGGTATAGAAAGCTTGATATGTATTTTTCATCTACCATTTCCTGACTTAGGTCTCTCCAACATCTGAATTGGGAAGGGTCCACTTTGAAGGTTTGGGATGATGTTTCAGCTAGCTGTGGTTGCCCATGAGACCTACGAGATTGAGGTAACTCTCATATTACGAAAGCACTTTTCTTCACTTTGTAATCCCCACACCCATTTTCTTGGATAATGACCTTGATTTCAATGATATCATGAATGACGGGTGTCTTTGTCTCAAAAGTGGAGGCTAAAGTATTTGGGTCTACAAATGGGTTTGAAGGGCCTTCATCATTCTTTGGTACTTGGGGGATTTTATAGTATTTTTCTTCTAGATTCTTGCAGTAATAAAAGGGCTCAAGATCACCATGGACTGTGACCTCTTGATTTTGATATGGGAATTTGACACACTGATGGAAGGTTTATGTGAAAACTTGTATCCTATGGATCCATGGATTCCCTAGGAGTATATTATACGATAAATCAAGGTCAACGACCTGGCATGTGGTTTCCATGATGGTTGACCCTACTTGAATAGGGAGTTGAATAATGCCTTGAGACAATCTTTTATAATCATCATATGCTTTGATTGTAATACCTTTACCTTTTTCAATTGTGTCCTCACAAAATCCTAAATTCTTTATTAGCTTTGAGTGAACAAATATTTAGACCTGCACCCCCATCTACTAAGACCCTTTCGATTTTTTTTATGGACCAGGACTTCAAGATGGAGTGTGTGAATATGAGATGGTTGGGTGGGGAAGTCCTGATCAAAAAATGTTAGGATATGTGGGGTAGTGATGTATTTGACCATTGCTTGGAACTAGTCAGCATCAAGATCCTTGGAGATGGTGGATGAAGCCAATGCTTCCTTAAAGATCTCCCTATGTGCAGGCGAGATCTTTAGTAACTCCATGATGGAGATTTGAGTGGGGGTTCTTTTCAGTTGGTCTAAGACATTTTAGCCATTGGGAACATATTTTGTATTAGAGGTGGATTCCCTAGGTGGTTGTGATGACCCAACAATGGTAACTTTGTCGCCAAGTGTGGTGACTCCACAATCAGCTTTGGATCCCTTGATGTTAACAATAGTGACCCATTTGTCTAGGGATGCGACAACGTGATCATACACACGGTTTAAATTTCCATAATTTTTCTTTCCATGGTTGTCTCCTTTGTTATGATTGGGCATCAGATTCATATATATTTTAAGGTCTTGATTTATGGCTGGTTGTTCAACATTTATAATCTTATCATCGATGAGGTCTTGGATTTGATTTTTCAGCCTCATGCAATTGGTTGTTGTGTGCCATTTGATTTTATGAAAATTGCAAAGATGGTTTTCATTTTACCATGGTGGTTTCATTTGGGGTTCTTGATAATTATAATAAGTGGGAATTTCGATGAGATTCTTGTCTACGAATTTCTTCGTGACTGATTCAATTGGTTCCCTGAGGGCAATGCATTTTCTCTTGGGGGGATATTTGTTTTGTGGGGGTGGTCCCCCTTGATTATTCAAGTTATTTACTTGATTATTGGGTGGTTTTTGTGATACCACATTGGCTTGCATGTTGTTTCGATTGTTGTTTTGCAGTTGTTGGTATGTTTTCATGTTTTTTTTTGGGGCATTGATTATGGCCTAGGCATCAACCACACCATCATTAGTGACATTTATGTTCTTCACCCAAATGCGATGTTTCTCATTGTAATTGGTGGATGGGAAATCATCTTGATATTCTTGATATGTGGGTGTCCTCCCTTGTTTGATAAGGTATCATTTGATGTTGAGCGCCTTGGGGATCAACTAGTCATATGTGGTGATGTATTACATTTTTAGATGGAAGGACAAGGTTTTCTAGAGATTGGAAATGATGGTGCAAATTTGTTGTTTCTCTAGCATGTCCCACTTGCTCCTATTGGCCTTGGATCACCATTGTTGTAAGAAGGATGTGAATGATTCCCCCTTGGCTTGTTTGAGCGTAGATAGTTCCTCTTGACTAACATCCATGCCAATGTTAAATGTGTAGTTTTTTATGAATGCGTACATGATTTCTTGGAACTTTTTGATTCTAGGAGGAAGGCGAGAAAACCATTCCATGGTGGGGCCAGCCAAACTTTGAGGGAATAGACACATTAGATATGTATCATTGTATGCAACCTCCATGCAAGGTGCTTGGAATTCCCTAATATGATCTTTAGGGCTTCTCGTCCCATGATATTTCTTGAATTTAGGGATTTCAAACCCCTTTGGGAATGGTACCATTGCAAGGCTCTTGTCGAATGGAGAAGGGCACAAATTGCTTGGTATTGTTGTTGTTTTCCTAGATTGAAAATCTAGCACTTGTTGTGAGAGCAACTTGATTTGTGTCATCACATCATTTTGCAGATTGAGAGGTGGAGTAAACATGTTTTGAAGTGGTTTGAATGTTTGGGTGATGGGAGTTTGTTGCAAGATCTTCTATGCGATCAAGGCTTATTAATAGACTTGAAATTGATGTTGTGACAACAACACTTGTTGTTGGTCTTTTTGTTGTTGTGCCAACAATGCTTGTTGTTGGGCTAGTAATTGGGTGCCTTCTTGTTGCACTTGGTACTATTGCAAGTCTTGTTGATATTCTTGCTACTGAGCTACTTGGTATTGTTCTTGCGCTTTGGCTTGCTGAGCTTGATATTGGGCATGTGCCTGAGCTTGATCTTCTTCAACAGCTTGTGCTACCTGGGTAGCCTGTGTAGCTTGTGCGGCTTGAGTTACTTGCATAGGTTGGGTAGCTTGGGTGGCTTGCTATTGTTGCAATAAAGCTTGAGATTGGGTAGCTTTTTGTGCTTGTTGTGCAACTTGAGCTACTTTCCATTGTTGAGAAACTTGTTGTGTAGCTTGTGTGTTTTGTGCTTGTTGAGCTTGTAACTATTGAAGTTCCTTTTGATAGGCTTGTTGAGCTTCTTGTAATGTGATACTATATTGGTTGGATACGTTTGGTCTTGGTGGTGGTGGTGGCAGATTTGAAATGGTGTGATTTTTTGTGATGAGAGGTGTCATTGGATTGATGATAGAGGTTTGTGTGGTGGATGGTGTGATTGACATGATAGGTCCTTGGGAGACCACATTTTGAGGTATCATAGATGATGTGTTGATTTCTTGTGTTGTTGGATTATTGCCACCTGTTGTTGTGATACTGATGGCATGATTGAAGGATTTGGTATGATAGTTTGATTTACAACTGGGGGATTGTTTTTTATTGTGATGATTAAGGTTTGGTAAAGGGGGTTACCCAAAATTGAGGAGTGGTGTGGATGTTAATAGTAGAGGTGGAAATGGTGGGAAGATGGGTGGTATGTTCCCTTGAGGGATTGATGATGATGAGGGGTAATAGATTCCCCCTTGTCCAAATAATCCACCCTCTCTGTGTGAAGTCATGGGGAGAGAGACTTGTGTGTTAAGAGGATATGTTAGTGTTTCATGAAAAGGGGATAGGTCGTTGGGGTTATGAAAGGTGAGAAAAATTTATGGGTGTTTCAGATTTTGAGGAAAAAATTGACCCAAGATGGTGTTTTCATCCAAGTCTTTTTTGTTCATAAGGGGGTGTGTTTGAAGAGCATGAAGTAATGAGCTCCCCTTTTTGACAATTGGTTGAGTTGGAGCAATGGATGATGTGATTTGTGGGATGGTCTGAGTGATGCTTTGAAAGGATGGTGTGAATGATATCTGTGGCATAATCCCAAGAGGTTTCTCCACAAGACTTCTCACATCATAGTTGGAATGGAGTTTATCCCCTTCTTTTGCCAATTCTAGCATGTATTGTGAGGGATTAAGTTTCATCATGGCATTGAAAATTTTGTGATTCTCAGGATTTTGGACCATTTCAATGATTTCATCTTGAGTCATCCCTAGAACATTGTTGGTGATGCCCTCCACATGGCCACCTTCTTCTTGAGAATCTTATGGAAGTGGAGGAAGATTGAGTGTGGGATTTCTAGACCTAATGGGATTGATTTCAGGTGTGGTTTGACTCAAGTCATTAGAAGTGGACGTTTCTTTGTTCGTTTCCATGTTCTTCTTGTGTTGAGATTTATTTTGGACCTGTGACATAGATTTTTGGACCCAATGGACTCTCTTACACTTCTAGGGTTCCATAAAATGAGGATCAATTTTCAAGAATGTGGGAGGTGAACCTCTAACTCCTTGGATTGATCTAAACTTTAGGTACAAAAAAGAAAGTCTAATATTTTAAGGATCAAAGGATGATGATGGGATAATGAAAGATGGGTGTTTAGTGAATGATTGAACTCTTGGGGAACCTTGAAGGGGATACTAAACTTTAGGTCTTTTGGTTTGATGTTTGATTTGATTTTGTATCTTTGATTTTGATTTGGTTTGGATAATGAACTCATAAGCTCTAAGAGGTTGGATGCTGTCCTAGAGTAAACTTTTCCATTTAACTAAGTGTGTAAAGAAGGATTTGTCTACACACACCTAGTCAAACAAGATGATTTTGATTTTGATTTCAAGAGGATTTTACCAAAGTTTAGTAGGAAGGTTTGTTTCAAGATTTCCAAGATTTTTTTGTGAGATGGTTTTGATTTTGATGTTTTGAGGGATGGATGAAGGTTTTAATTTTTTATCTTAAGAGACTTAGAGGGACTTTGTTTACTAGACCTAGGTGTTGAAGAACATGCTAATACTTCCTATGTGAGATACTCAAACCTTTGAAAAAGTCTTGGATTTTGACAATAGTAAAATGAATACAAATTTGGATTGTTCTTTGATGCACATTTGTAAAAGTTGAATGTCAATCTTTCTCTAAATTCGTTAAGCATAGACAAATATTTCTTGTGATATTTTTGACTAAGACCTTTGGACTTTGGTTTTAGGATTTTGATCTTTTGTAAAATCATTTGGAAGAGCACATGTGTGGGGTTCAATTATTTCTTATCTTTTCTTAATGAGTCTTTTTTACCACAAACACTTTCTTGATTAGGTTTACAAACTAAATTTATAATGTCCCAATTCATTCCCATCCCAAAAAGTCCATTATGTGGAATCGAGGAAATTAAGGCAATATTTCCCTAATGTTGACTTTAGTGAGATAAAATTGAGATGTAAATTCAAATGCTTAGAAGCCTCTAAGGATAAAATCCCTAGGGAAAGCAATAGAACTTGGATTTTTTCAAAGGTATTTGCTTCCTCTAAAGGGTTTGAAATTTGATGATCATGGTTGAATGTTTGTTTTCCAATGTTTCATATTGAAGTAAAGTGTTTTGATTCCAAGATAATGCACAACCCTATGGATGGAAAGAGATAGTATTTGTTGAATTCCCACTTGGATAAATCCAGCTATGCTTATTCTTGGTGGATGATTAAAAGCTTGACCACACTGACTCCCCTCCATGACACTCACTTCTATAGGTCATCCAAGCTTTAGTACCCATGAAACTTCCATGGCATACTTCTCATCTCTACCAAGAACCTCAAGAATGTGGGATGGCTTCAAAACGACCATTCTTGCACCAACAAATAGTAAGGTTTTTGGTCTCTAAACAAATTGGTTCTTAGTCAGGGTGATCAGGAACATGGTACCTTGTGAGCATCCAACAAGCCACTAAGGGCTTTAATCAATCCTACTTGGGGTTATTATACTTTTTAAGGTAGTACCCCATTCTGAAAGACACTATACAATTAAGGCCTACATACCATTGGACTTGATAGTTTAGTCTTATCCTTTTATGTACCAGCCCAAGTGAAAAATTGGTTGGAGTTACCTTTGAGTTCTCCTTTTGGATGTGTCTCTTAGGTAGGCCCCTCTAAAGGTAAACAAAAGTGAGAAAGCACATCCATATTTCAATCAATCCTTGTTTGTGTGAACAAAGAGAGAACACATGTGATATACTCAACTCACACTAGAAATATTTTGTTCAATTTTAAAAGCCCAATTGAAGTGTGGAGGAAATATTTTATACAACTTAATATCATAAAAATAATTTTGATCCTCAAGATTTTCGTGAAGCGTGAGAGAAATGCATATGCCTTTTAAATGATATTACTTTGTAAAAGAGATTACAAAAACATAGAATACACATGTTTAGTTTAACCTAAAAAGGAATAATGGATTATTTTTAAGAACCAAGATGAAGTGTGAAGTTTCCTTGTTCAATTTTAAAATCCCAAAACCAAATCTAGTAAGTTCCTAAAGTTGTTTTTAATCCCTTTGTTTGTTCCTTTTAAGCCCAAAGAAAAAATATTTTGAGTCCTAACACTTGAAGATAACAAAGCCTTGAGAATGGGATTATAATTGCTCCCAAAGTGTTTAAAACAACTTGATATAATAGATATAAGATTCCATAAGAAGCCTTTATCTTTGCTTCCTCCGTTCCCTTTTGATCACTCCAACCTACAAAAATTGGTTAAAAACTACATAAAGCAGAGCCAAAAACTAGTTATAAATCAAAGGTGATCAAAACTAAAAAGCACATGCTAAAAATAACTTGAAATCTAGCATTTACCACACCCTAGTAGTGCAATCCGCAAATGTAGCACTGTTTGAAGGAGTCTAGCGGCGCTCTGGTGAAACCAGCGGAGCTCTATGGAGAAATAGAGATCTCGATTGCGTCTCTATTTCACCCAGTGGTGCACCTAGGATTTTGGTTGATCAGTCTCAGGCGAGAATGCTTTTAGCATGGTAGTTTGAAGTTTGATAGCATTGCTAAATAGTGCCACTGGACTAATAGCAGTGCTACTTGACCTTTCCTAAATGTCTTATCCTCCAACTTGGCATTTATGACTCTTACAAGTCTTTTTTCTTGAGCCAAGTGGAAATAACTCCTCTTCCACATCTCCCTCCAACATGTCACTTCTTCAATTTAAAATATCCACCAAATAGAATTTATGTGCACATTCAACAAAATGTGCTCCATCTCTCTCCACTAACATGTTGACAAGTGGAATTTTTCTATTGGTTGATCTTTAATCCCATGTTCCTCATGTTTCTCATTCCTCCATCATTATTTCCTATAAATAGAGAGATTCTCTATTGATTTTGGATCCACAACTTATGCAAAGTCATTATCCTCATGATTTGACCAATTTCATCCATTCTCATCCAAGTTTTATAGTTTTCATCAATTTAATAGCTAGGTTATGGAAAATTTTATCAAGGAGCACCATTGATCTTCATCAAGCTTGCTAGGAATTGGGAAAGGGCTATTTTCCACATCAAAATAGAACCAATTCCCCAATGGGATTGAGGGTTTGAGCATTTGAATAGAATTTAGATTGCTTCTATTTGTGTTCTTCACTTTATTTCTTGTTCTTTATGCTTCAAATGAATCTTATGGGGAATGATTGTTTTGATTTGCATAATTGAGTAATATTGTGTTTGTTTTTTTATGTTTGTGTAGGTCTATATCCACCATTCACATTTTGGCGCTAGGAGGGAAAATCTTGAGAATCTAACACATTTTTTTGTGAAAATTTCATTGTTTTTCCACCCATGGAGAATGGGTCCAGTGGCACTATTTAGCAATGATATCGCTATTTGACTCATTTCCCACCAATGGATAATGGGTCCCAACTTAGGCTTGTAAGTGGGTGTCAGGAATTAAGTCACATTTAATGTTTTTTGTTGGGTTTACATTAAAAAATACACTTAATTATTATGAGTGCCTAAAGGGGTCAAATAAAGCATAAGAAAGGTGTAAATAGTGAAATTAAGCCTAGAAAAGTGTGAAATCTTGTTACAAGACTTTACAACACTTTAAAATAGGACTTGATAAGGAATAAAAAGGGAATATTTAGATGAATTTTAATGAGAAGAGTTTAGAAAATTGTAGAAATATGTTACAACACTTCACAATGCCTTCACAAGAAATTAATAAATGCATTTTATTCAATTTGCAAGGGTCCACCTAGTGTGGACGTGTAAAACATCTCACAACACTAAATCAATGCCTCATTAAGTCTAATTTATCATGAATTTTTACCATGTCAAGCAAGAGGTCCTTTTTTCTATGGTACAACTAGACTTTGGAATAATTGGACCAATAAAATTAAGACCCCATTACTAAAATGGTCCATTGATAACCATAGGATTGAGTGGTAAAGCTACTAGTTGAGGCCTTCCTACAAATAGCTTACATTTCTCACACTTACCCACCCAGTGATAGCCATTCTTAAACATCCCAACCCATCAATATCCATGCCTTATGATCTTAAAGGCAGTCATGGTGGAAGAGAAGTGACCTCCATAGGCCTCGTTGTGAAAAATATTGAGCAACCATTCTTGTTGAGATTTGTTTACACATTTCAAGAAAGTCCCATATATGCCACGCTTTTATAGGGTGTCACTCCAAATAACATACATAGCAGCCTTCAATTTTAGATTCCTTTTTTGCTTGCTTGAGAGCTACTTTGGATGTTGTCTATAAGTATGGAAGTAAGAAATATCAGAGAACCATTCATCTTGTAAACTAATAGTCAAACCCAATGTTAAATCTTCACTTTCTTCTTCTTCCTTCAAGTTCTCTGCTATAAACTTGTAAAGTACCCTTCCTATAACTAATTTTGTAGGTTTTAAGTATAGATCATACTCCTATACCTTTGCTATCCAGCTACCTCTCCTATTGCAATCGATGTCCTGCTAGGTTAATATGCTCTTGATGGCGGGATCTAGCACATATACCATAGAGTGTGAATGTAGGATATAGAAACATAACTTATTATCCACTCTGGCCACTGTGAATGCATGTTTATCAATGGGAGAGTAATTAAGATCATTTTTCTTTAAATGATTTCTCATGAAGGCAATAGGTGCCTGAACTTTATCTTCATTTTCTTTTAGTAGTTCAACATACATGGTATGTTTAGAAGCGTAGCAATAAATAATGAAATCCTTCTTGATGTTTGGACTAACCAAGATAGGAGCTTGGGAAATTGCTTCTTTTATGTTTTCAAAATCTTTTTTCCCAACTTCATTCCATTTAAAACCTGATTTTTCTTCCACCATATCCATAATGTGTTTAGTAATTTTAGAGAAATCTAGGATGAATTTTCTCAAGAAATTCACTAGAACAAAAAAAGATTTTACTCCAATCTTTCTTGAAGGGAGATTTAATTGCAATATAGCCTTAACCCAGTATGCATCTATTCTAATGCCTTCTTTAGACACAATGTGACCTAAGAGTTTACCTTCAATGACAACAAAAATAGAATTTTTGGGGTTACGAGAGATACCATGTTCTTTGCACCTTTGTAAAACTCGTTCCAAATCTTGTAAGTGATCCATCCTTTTATTAGAGAACACTATCAAATTATCAAGATAAATAACTATAATTTTTTTTTCGAGGTCACCAAAAGATAGTTCCATAGCACGTTGGAATGTAGCTCCTACATTGATGATTCCAAATGGCATTCGATTATAGGAAAAATTTCCCTAAGGTGTGGTAAATGCCATTTTTTGCTAGTCCTCTCTTGATACATTGATCTTATTATAACCCGAAAAGCCATCTAACATGGACATCATCTCTAAGCTAGCAATAGTTTGTAAAATATGATCCATGTTAGGTAGAGGATAGTTATCCTTAAGTGATGCTTGATTAAGAATTCTAAAATCAACACATATCTAAATCTCCCCATTTTTCTTGTGCATTGGCACAATATTTGCTACCCAAGTTGAATGGTGTATGGGATATATAATCCGTGCCTTTAGCATTTTTTCAGTCTCTTTAAAAATAGCATAAGTTACCATAGGGTTATAATTCCTCTTTTTATGCTTTAAAGTGGATTTCCCTTCTTTGAGTGGTATGTGATGCTAAAATTTTCCATTCATGAAATTCTTGAAATCATCATAACACCAAGCGAAGACTTCCTTGTACTTAATTAGCAAGGCTATTAATTTTTCTTTCTCCTATGGTGAACAACATTTCCCAATATAGACTATTTTGGGAGAATTGGGATCTCCAATATTCACTTCCTCAAACCCATCAGAATGTTCAGTGAAATTGCTCATCTTTTTCTTGATGGAATGATCATGGAAATCAAAAAAATCCTCAAGAGAAACTAGAACCTTCGGTATTTTATTTCCTTTTAATTGAATAACCTCATCCTATAGGTTGGCTATGCTATTTGGGTAGAATTCCTTACATTGATTGTCACTCCCTTCAAAGAATGTTTGAGAAAAGGCCCCAATATTTTATAAGAATGTTTGAATTTATTTGTCATCTTTAAAGATCTTCCAATGGTTGATGTTATGAGGAATACTAGGTTGATAGATCAATTCAATCCTATAGGATTTGTTTTTGAATTCTAGGTGCGGAAGGAGTAGAGAAGAAAAAAATATTAATGAATCAAACTTCACGTTAAATTATCTAGGGATGGCTTCTATTGAGAAGGCATCAAAGCTCTAGATGGTGTCCCAGACTCAATTTTGGTAATGTTTTAGCCTTTCATTCTTAACAGTGAAAACATTTTGTACCTACTTAACAATTAGTTTAGCATCTCCCAAAGCCCTAAGTATCTTTATCCCCATACCCTTTGCCTCAATTAGACCTAGCAAAAGGGCTTCATATTCAACAATATTATTGGTATTATCAAACTCTAACTTATATTCAAAAGGGAATTTCTCACCTAAAGGGGAAATGAGAACAACACCTACTCCTAAACTAGCATGAGAAAAACTTCCATCAAACTCTATCATCCAGAGCTTAGATTTGGAATTCGAAGCACATGAACCATTTCCATTTTCTTCTCCAAAGAAGAGCATATAGTTTCCAAATTCATTCTCCTCATACAATATTTGTGCTTTTGGGTCTTTAGACTTGAGTATTGTTCTCTTGGTCTTTGACTCAAGTTTGAGACACACCTTCTCTTTACCAATAGGTATAGTGGCATATGACCAATCCAACTATATTTCTCTACCTAAGTCTTTACAAAAACTTCTGCTTAGAACCATACCATAGTTGGCAGGTATATCCACAACCTATATGGTGAGCTTGAGTCACTTGTTTGGGTAAGTAGCAAGTATAACTTGATTGTTTTTAATTTGTCCAAGCAAGGGAACCTACTTGGAATCCATTGAATAGAATTTTCCAAATGTGTTGGTCATCTCCAATCCTAAATCCTTAGCTATTTTCATACGAATAACATTATCAGAAGCACCTGTGTCGATGATGAAATTATTAACCCTAAATCCATTAATGAACAATGAGATGTAAAATGAGTATGGTTTTGCATCAAAGACTGATGAAGATGATGCTTTACTATAGAATACAACATTATCAGCCAAGTTTTGAGACTTAAATATTGCTTCATCTAGGCCTACGTGCAATTATGAATGTCCTAGCCTAACATATTCAATCAGCCTATTGATTTCTTTAGGATTCCTTTTCAAATATTTATCTTGTGACACCTAAATTTTGGTAGATTTACAAAATTCTATGATATCAAAAGTCCCAGTTTGACTCTCAGAGGATGATACAATAGGATTTCTTGAGGAGCTATTAGCTACACTTGATGAAGCATTCTCACCCTTGAAATTGTACTGGACTTTGCAGGTAAAAATTTATGAGAATTAGGAGTACCTTTCTGGTTGGAATGTTGCTAGCTTCAAGTGATAGCAGCACAAGTAGCATCATCCAGAGTGATGTACATGTCTCCCCCTCTATCACCATCAGGTTTGTATTCTAAGTATCCATTTGCAGAGTCACCATATTGATTAGATGACGTGCCTTCCTCTGTAACTTCTTCTATGACTTTTTTAGTAGTGGTTAACTACATAAACCTATTCATCTCAGGGAAGTTTGCACCATCATGGTCAACTATGAGGTGGAGGACACACATGTTCTTCTTTTTATCTAGATGAGGAGCTTCAATCGCCAACCTTTGTTTAGTTGGTGGCAAGGGAAATGCTTTATTCCCTTGTTGAAAATTAGCCTTCTTATGGATATCTTAATAAAGCTGGTTGTTTTTCGACATCTACCTTTTGAGAGAAATGATGTCATTATCCAACCTATGAATCATAGGATTAGAAGTAGTAGGAAGTGCCTTCCTTGTATGAAATTCCTCTTTCTATTTTCCAACTGAAATGAAATCATCCTCCAATTCCACGACTAGTGTTTGTGTGGCTTCCAGAGTATTCAATGGTTGCCCCTTTAAGAGAATACCAATATCATAGTGTTGTGCAACAATGAAGAAACATTTTTGCATCTGTACAAAGGTTCTTTTAGATACTAAAATCCAATTTATCATTCTATTGAATTTGGCTACAAAGTCCCTCATGGGCTCATTCACTTATTTTTTCATGTGAGGAACTTGTGTTATCAATGTTAAGTCATCATGTCCACTTCTGAACCTAGCCTCAAACTTTCTATGCATAGTGGTACAATTGGTGATACATCCATGTGGTAGTTGATAGAACCATTGCATCGTTGCATTAGCTAAAGATTCCACAAACAACCTGATGGTAACATATTCTTCTTGTACTCCAAGAATGCCACATGCAATAAAAAAAGCATCAATGTGTTCTTTTGGTGAAATTTTTCCATCCCCCTAAATTTAGGTAGATTTTTACAAGAACCTTTTGGTAAGTCATGCAAATTATTTCCTAGCCACATAGGACCAATGGCAGTTCCCCAAGGGATGGGTTGTGGATTAGCCATGTTGAGTGGAAAATTGATTACAATCGGTAAAATAGTCCCATGCAAAACAAGTGCTTGAGAAATAGAATGATTAGTAGGTGTTCTAGTAGGTGAAGCAAGTCTACTCCTAGCTATAACCCTTTTCCTTGAGGGAATAATATAAGAGAAATTATTTCTTTGCAAATTTTCAAAGATGGGATTATAATTTCCTGTACTTCTCTCCCCTCTAGTAAATCTATGGAAATCCAGGATTAATCAGTTAACCTATGAAATATGCCCATACAAGAAAACAAAAACTTAACAATTCAATTTTCCCCAATGGCATCGCCAAAAACCTATTGGATAATAGATCTAGGTCACCTTTAGAATTTACAATGGATGCTCACAAGGTAAAGAAAATTTACCCAACAGCTCTGAATATTGATCTTTGAATAAGATAAATATTCTCTAAATTTTTTTGAGGTATAACTCCCTCACATGATTTTCAATGAATTCAAAGATCAAGAAAAGAAAAACATCATGTATGCTTTTAACTAGAAAGAAAAAAAGGTATACCTAATATCAAAAAAGTTTCAAATATCAAGTATGTGATGCAACAAATGAGAAGTATTAGCACAAAGACTAATTAATCATCAGAAATAGAACATCGACTCAATACCATATGAGAAATCAAATCTATTACAATAAATTCATTTCTCATACTAAGATAAGGCATGCATAATACATTCTTAAAGACAAAAATTTAAGAAATCAGATTAACTTCACTAGATTGCACATAGACAAAATAGTAATTTCATTCTTCAATAGTACTGAGAAAACTTGTGAAAAATGTCTAGAGAGAGCATATAAAGATAGATACATTTTAAATAGGTGGATGAGCCTCGCCTCTTCATGTCCATAGATAATCAAGAAAAAGACGCATAAAAGAAACAAAGAGGAGCCATGTCATTACGCTGGTGTCACTTCATTTCCAACTTCTTGGATCACCAAAGGTTTCTTTCACCATGCCTGGAAAGCCTTAAGAATGTGCACATCAGGTCCTTATGTTGGGGAATGGTTAAATTTGTCATCCTTACCTTCCATGTCAGATGAAGATCCTTAGTTGTTTCCATGCACTGCTTAGAAGCCTTAATAAGATCCATTGCTTGAGAGGATACATGGTGTAATTCACATAGTTTTTGTAAGTGTCCAACATTGAGAGTGGGTAAGTCAAGGGCCTCTTTGATCATTTTCTTGAATATGCTACCAAGCTTCTAGCATCTACATCATCCTTTATTACATCTTTATTCTGAAGTAGATGAAGAGCTACCAAGGTGCTTAGTGCTTCATTTGAAATGGAAGTGCATTCATTGATGATCACTTAAGCTTTTGTAAACTTTTTTTGGCAACTTGTAATTTCCACTCTACTCCTTTAGTCCATGATAAGAATCGAGTATCTGAAGCATTACAAATGACTTGATCTGTAGCTAGTCTTTCCATATCTTAGCTCATTGATAACTTCAATTCAGTTTGATAATTAACACACAATTTTTCTTGTTTTTCAATAGCAATGGCTTCATCTAATAAGGTGCCTTTCAGAGCACTTGCCTCTTGCCAGTGCTTAAAGGATTCAATAATGACAAGGTTTCCCTTCTTGATGAGGGATTCATTCCAATCATCTCCAACCTGACTTAAACTTTGAAAGCTTTCAATTTTAGTTAGGGCTTCTTTTACAACTATGGTAAAGGATTCAACAAAATCATCTACCTAGGAGATAGGTTGTGGGATGACCAAAAGAATGGAATTTAGACAATTGGTCAAGCTCCAAAACCTAGGCTTTCAATTCATCTTTGCTTTCCTTATCTTTCTTTGATCTCTCAAGCATTTTTGCTACCGTCACTTAAAAAATCTAAACATCCCCATCCCTAGTAAGAAGACTGAGGTCTACCCTCTTCACTTCAAAGTCACTTCCTATTGCTTGAGAAACATCTCCCTATACTGAAGGGTGTGTAATTTCCAACTAGAATATCCCTAATTTCATGTCATCTATAAGCATAGTAGTAGTCTTTAACTTTTTAGGTTTACGAGTTGAAATCCTTTGTAACAATTGACCTACCATGTCCTGCTTAGACAAGTTGGGCTGTATAGCTTTCCTCTTTCATGAGAATGAATCTTCCATCCAAGTTGGGTTTACTATTACCTTAGTTTCCTTAAAACATGGTGACTCAAACAACGTCTGATTGACTAGAGGGGTATCTCCTGTAGGTGTGGTTATTCTTGTCCCCTGAGAGGTGCTTACCTCTCTGATAGGTGATTCATATTGAGAGGGAGGGGAATCAAAATTCAGGTTTTCTAATCCTTCTTCTTCCTCCTCTCCTTCATTATCCTTCTCCAAGGTAGGTAGATTGAAAATATCATCCCCACAGGTTTGTGAATACACATTATTTTCTGGTGGGTCTCCATCACCTTCTCCTTTAGCACCTAATGATAAGGACTGGGGAGAATTACCAGTTGATTGTCTACTAACAAAGGCTTGGGAGGTACCTTCAGTAGGTCGTGAGTCTTTGGATCTAGTACAAGGGCACATTTTGTTAGTTTTCTTTTGTCACCCATTCTTTGGTTCTGGTTAGAACATCAATAGTTCTAGCTTCAATGGTTTCCTTTTCTTTAAAATTTCAATCCATGGCATGAATGGGTCATATCTCTATTAATTTAGTATATATTGGGTCAACCATGTCAGACCCATATTCAATAATGCCCTGCAAATCCCATTTCAAATCATTAATGATTATTTTTCTACTATTAATCTCATCCAGCTTCTTCTCCTTACCTCTTATTCATCGAAGCAATCGACCCAATAATTCTCAAGGTTGGATTGGTGATTGAAGGTAGGTCCCAATTTTAGATTGTTCTTAATATAATCTTTAAGATCAAAATAAACACGCTCCTCATATTAGGGGATGTTATATTTGGACAATTATTTCTCAATATTCAAAGCATCATACATGATTGGAAACTATGTGCACCAAAACCAAATGGAAAACTAACTGTCAATCTTTTTCTACCTTGACACAGTCTATAAACATTAGCCAATTGTCTACTCACCTCAATAATCACCCATTTGTCTTCAGGATACTTGGGTAAATTAATAGGGAAACCAACATATCCTCCTACTCTTATGTACGATAACCTCTAAAATTGAATAAAGTGGTTTTCATAAAAATAAACAAACTACATTTCCTTCAGAGATAATCTCATTGCAAAATGCCCTTGCAATTCCCTGACCATCCTCATGGTAAAACTGTTAGCAATTCTTCTGAAATGCAAGAAGCTTTTGTGAAGTTGGAGTTTGTCAAAGTAATCATAAATTGGTACTTTTTTCTAGAGTAAAATCACTCGACCTTAATCCAAGGCAGGATCGAGTGCTAGCAAGGGCATATATTAAATAAGATGATATAAAGAAGAATTTTTTCAAGGTGAAGAATGAAATCAACTCATGCAGATAGTCACTAATAATATTTTCCCAATCTAGGAATTTCTCCTCGCTTAATATGATTTGGATGAATAAATACATCCATTCTTCAAAGATATGACCATTTTCATTTCCCCTAATCCTGTGCAACAACACCACAATATCGGACACCTCATCCAAAAAATGGTTCTTGTGTAGGTTGCGTAGCAATTGAGACTTTCCCTTTTTTGGTTTGACTAGCCAGTTCTTTTCTATTACATTTCTGTAAACCACTTTCTTGGAAGTGAACTCAATTTGAGAGCTTTTCATGTCCATTGGCAAGTATTCATCCCTTTCTGGAGTTCTCAAACATGACATGAAGTTAAAACTTTGAATTTTTAGAAAAATTCTATTATCCTTTGTCCTAACTTCCTGTGTCTATGAATTATAGTGTTTGATACATTCCAACACTAGTTCAGGATATTCCATAGCTATGGGAAATGTAGCGGATTCAATCAAACTACTACCCACTACTCTCTGAATGATAGGTGGAGGGTTATTTTTAAAAAATTTATTCTACAATTAATCTAGATTAATGGGCCCTAGTCGGGTATCACCAATTTTAGGTCCTTTGTAAGTTAACCTAGACACATACTCATAGCCCATGTATTTAACCCTTGCCATGTGCACCAGTGACTCTTGAAAATATATTTTTCTTCAATGCAAGAGTAAATAATTTTAAAAATAGGTTGCAATGAATGGAAACTAAAAATACCTCTAATGGAAAACCCTTCAATTTGAACTGTGTGTCTTCTCCAGCTTGTCCTTAGAAATTTTTTCGATAAGAATGTTTTCCCATCCTTTTATTTCATTAAACTTGGCTTCACGGAAAAACATGGAAGTAGATGGACATTAATGTCTTAATTTTTCTTTATGACACATGGTAGTTGTCGCTTTCACTATTCCCCACATAATTGTCTTTGAAAATTTTGAAAACAAACATCTATGGGTAGTAATAAAAGAGGTTTGAAGAACCTTATAAATATGCACCCAAGTTCAAATGTCCCAGTGAAATACCACCCAGGCTAATAATCATCACGCCAGTGGGAAGGTTCAACAAGATATACAAAACACCACTCGTCTAAACATAGGAAGGAGATAAAAGGGGCCTGAGTAGTAAAGTGGAAGGCTCAATGAACTTCAGAAAACACCACCCAGGTTTGAATCATGACATAAAAACCAACCCACATTAAAATGATATATTTTCAAGTAGGAAGATAACTCAATGAGGTGAGGGACAAAATAATAGTAACACTTCGTTAGTTGTATCCATTTTTTATTTTGTTTGTATCTCCCAAAGGAAGTGCATTTTGTTTCAAAATTTAGGATTGTACTCTTCTTTGTGATTGCCAATCTCATTGATTTTCTTTTCTTCAACTTGTTTAGCACTAATCATAGCACATGTGACCCATTTCTTCTTAGGAGGAGAAAATGAATTTTCATAAAAATCCTAACATTTCTTTCAAAGCTTCATCATCTTCAATGCATTCCAATGATTCTTCATAAGTCAAGTATATATCAATTCAGGATGCTTCAAAGTGAGAATTGTCTTAATATAGTTACACATGATGATTTTGATGCTCAATGAAGGTCTTTTTGTTTCTTGTGTTTTCTTAGAAGGATAATATCTGAAACCATTTTTTGTTTCTTGTGTGTTAGGCTCTATAGGAACACAGATGCCTTGTTATTTCCTTCCACATCCTTTTCAACTATAACCAAGTTGTTTTATGAGCTCGTAACCTCTTCCATAAAATTTCTCCATATATTTTAGGTTTGGTGGTTGTTGGTAGTCTATTTCATCAAACTTTGTTGTATAAGTTGTTTCTATTTCTATTGTAGATGAAGTAAATGCTTGTTTGTTTTCTTTTGAATTCTGCATTGACATTACCATTTATGTGTTTTTCTTTTTGTTTCTTTTCTTTTAATTTTGTATTCTCCCATGAATGTTGGTGTGAAATATAAGGAACCTAAATCATCTTCTAACAATTTAGTGACTTCATAAATGTTCTTCTCATGTTCTTCTTCCTTGATGAATTTGACTTTTGTAGTTGGTTTCAATGCTTTTGAAGGATCTCATCCTTCTTTCTTAGCATTCAAACAACTTTCAAGTTCAAGATTAGCTTGGAGTGTGTAAAATTTGTTTTCATATAAATGCTTCATTACATAGTGAAGGGTAGAAGTAACTCCATTCATTTCATGAATCCATGGTCTTCTGAAGAGGAGATTGTAAGAAATATCATGAGGCATAACATGCATCGGAGTGTGTAATAGGACCTTATCAACTTTAATAGGTAATGTGATGACTCCAACAAGTTGTCTTCCTATATTATTAAACCCAAGGATACACAAAGAATTAGGGATAATTTCACTCTTATCCATATCAATCTTCTCTAACAAGCTCACACTACACACATTAAAAGCCAAACCATTTTCAACAAGAGTTCTCTTTATCCCAATTTGATTAACATAGGCTATTATCATGAATGCATAGTGTCATTTTTGAACTTCCGAGGAGGGTAACTCTCTTTGGTGAAAATAAATCCCATATTATCCTCATTCATTCCTTGAACTAACATTGCCACATAATTTGAATTTGTATTAAGAGGAACCATAACTTGTTGCAAGGATGTTTGAAGCATACTATGGTAATTTGGTGAGGCTTGAATAAGATCCCATAGGGATATCTTAGCAGGTGTATTATTAAATTGTTCAACAAGGTCATATTCCTTTCCACTATTTGAAGGTAAACAAGGAGTGCTAAGGAAAATAGGTTGAGGAAAAGTTAATGAAACATGAGTTGTTTGTTGTTTTCTATTGTTGCTTGTATTTTAAGTGTGAGAAATGGTATTATAACCCATTTTTTGTGAATCATTGTTTTCATCAAGTGAAGACTTGTTTTTAGGTGGTTCTAGGGTAAGCATGGGTTTGTTTTGAACTTGGGGTTTTTGGTAGGGAGGATAATGATAAGTTGAGGTGTGTTTGTATTAATGTCTTTATGTTTTGGTTTGTCATGATAAGCCTTAGTGGATAAATTTTGTGAGATGAAGTCCTCAATGGATTCATCTAACATGTCAAATTCATCACTATTAAAGGGCTTGAGGGATAAGCTAACTTTGTAAAAGAGATTTGACATAATCAAATAACTATGCTTTCTCCAAGGGTGTTGTTTGATATTTTTGATGTTTTGGTTTTTATTTTTCCTTTCTAATGATTGAATAATGTAAACTAGCATATCTAATGATTAATAGTGTTGGAAATTAAAGAAAAATGTAGAAATATAATGCTACCTTTAACTAAAATATGTGAGAAATTATTTTTCCTAATGTTGCAAAATATAACTAAATGAACAATAAATTGAATGTAAAAACAATCTATTTTAAGAAACTATTTCTCAGATCTAACAACATAAACAAAAGAGCAAACCAAAGACTAAAATTAATCATAATTTTTGCTGAGAAAGTTGGTATAGGGACTCATTCACCCAATGGAAAATGGGTCTTATATTAGGGTTTGTTAAGTTTGACCTTTTCTTTTTTGTGTTTATCCTATGTGTTTTGTAATAGACAATTTTGTACAGATTTTCCAAATTATGTGGCTCTGAATACAATGTTGAATATGGTTGAATAATGAAAAATGTGACTAAATTTAATGTACAATATGAATCTAAATTATTGAATGATGATTTCAATGTTAACACCATGCAAAAAAACTTAGATGCACTATTATTTTTTTTATTTTTAGTGATTATAAGCAAGCCAAACATGCAAATTTATCCTAAATGAATTTTTCACTAATGCAAGGTGAAAGGACCCTAAATGCAATTTGACTAATGCAAATCTAATGCACACTATTGCAAAAATAAGATCTAGGGTTGAAAGGACTCCAATTTTTAGAATTTCATTGTATAAGGTCGGGTTCACCAAAATGAAACATAGGAAAATATGGTTGGCTAATCGTATTCTCCACCATTTCATTCAAGAAATGATATAGAAACCATGAAGTAACTATCAAACCAAAAGGTGATTCAAATCAAGGTTTGAATCTTGCAATTTATCTTTTGCTATGATGGGGGTTAGGTCAAGTAGTTTTTTGTTGAGAAAATTTTGAAATGGTAAAACAAGTCTAAACCTATATCCATAAAGTGAATCAAAGAAATTTATCACAAAACAAATGGAAACAATTAACTTTCTGGAAAAATTGAGAGTATTGAATGTTCTGCACTTGTTCAAAACTTATCGTTTCTACAACCCTAATAGGGACTCATTTTCCCTATGGTGAATGTTATGGTGAATGGTGATGGAGCTTCCAAAATGTTTCTAATTTCTGAGGATCCTATGGATTTGATCTACACTTTCAACCCTCATCTGCATGCTTGGATAGGGTTTACCTCTAAAACCTACCCATTCTAATTCCATGTTGACTTACCCTACTATTCTCTTGCTCTTTAAGTCATTACTTGAGCCATCGTGTGCATCTATCCTCCGGCCCTTCTAGCTTAGAACACCAGTCATCTAGTTGACCATTGATTTTAATGTTTTTCCTAAGGTTGGGTCTTAATATTTACCAAATGAATTAAACTTAAGTCATTTCATCCACAAGGTTCAAATCACCATTGACCTAACAATGGCCCCTTATTTAATACTAACCTTTCTGTGTGTGTAGGTTTTGAGATTCGACACTGTAGGAAAGGTTCCTGACCATACCTCACCAGTTCACCAACATAAGGTGCCAGCTAGTTATGTAGTGCAAGGATGGTGAGATGAAAACACGTGTCCTCATATAGACATGGGGCCCATTCTACACTATTTGGCTTGAGGCCCATGGTTCTAAACTGATGACCAAGATTGAGTTTCAGGGACAATCTCCATCGTTCCCCACTAGCTCGCAAGGAAAAGTTGAACGCTCATTAAAGGATGTGAGATTAGCGAGATCTTGACATGTGGATTAATGCACCAATATCGTGAGACATATGAATATTTTAAATGGAGTAGTTGTCATTGAGGTGGATCAATGCCATTGGCCAGAGACAAAAGGATGAAGCACTATTGTAATTCAATCCCAATTAGCCTAAAGTGAGTTGTCTAATTTACAATCTCATCGGGATATCAACAAACGATATTCAAAATTAATAAAATGGAATGTGATAGCTATTTCATTCTACAACTAGTGGACATTAATGAATTACTTTCTGTAGGTGCAATCAAATTGATCTTTGTGCATGCAGAGACTTATTTGTTGGCAATCATGAAGTATGATATGTGGATTTTCATGCACTTGGGAAACAAACGATGATAATACACATGCCAACAAATTTCCCAATTTGCATGTGTGTTTTCATTGAGAATTGATGATTGTTATCATCACATTGTTCAATAGATAGAAGTAGAGAGTTGCTATTTTGGCCAACACAATTTGTTGTCAAGTCTTCTAAGTTTTTGCAAAAATTCAATGTTATGAGGATAGATTTTTCTAGTGGTAGGATGAGTAAGTATGGTGCCTCATCTATTCTAGTGTGGAGGTTTTCTTGATTTCATTCACAAGAGTCCCATGGTGAGGACTCGAAGCAAGAACAAAGCACTCACAAAGATATCCATAGCAAGGGATTTGTGCCTATTTTTACTAAATGTAGTCACCGACTGAAGGGTCGGGCTATGACCTCAAAGGCTATTGGAGCAAAGAGAGAAGAATCTGTTGGACCCTTCAAAAAAGTCTAGTGGAATCTTCAATATGGTCATGGCTCTTTTGGATGACAAAACTCCCCATTAAAATTATAGAAACCTCTTCTGAAACTATAATGGAGATGGATTTCATCTATTGCCAGTACCTCGCTACTCTGGGCCAAGCTCCATCCCCTGGAGTGGAGGTATTGTTTGTCCCTCCTTTAGCTATTAGGACTCTAAGAAAGTGAGATGGTGTTGTACTGAAATGAGACAAGGATGAGGAAGGAGTTGAGGTTTCATCTCCAACCCTTACTACGATGCAAAGTGGGTGTGTGTATCGTGGATGGTGTGCTGGTGGTGGAAGGTCTTCTGGTTGTTAAAAAGGTGGTGTCTAAATGAAATTTTTGTGCTATTTGATAATTTGTGTGGCTTGTTTTTTGAGGTGTTGGATGCTAACTATGTGACCCTGTGGTAGTATGAACAAGTTATTTCTTGATTACCCGGCGGTTGAGGAAATTTTTGGTGGAACTTTGTTTCTCCACTTGGCGATTGTTGCAATTTTAGTTTCCCCATTCTAATGTAATCAACATGTGGGGAATTTTTGAAATGTAGTTGAAATTGAAACTGAAATAAAATTTTGTAATTTGATATGCATTTCAAGTTTGAAGCTTGTTGGATTTCTTGCACTATTAAAGGAAATTCATGGCTTTTTTGAAGGGGTTCTAGTCTTTTGAGTCTTTAGGTTTTGTATGCAAAAAGGGTCAAAATTATAAGAATACCAGAGAATAGATAGGTCAAATTTCCTTGGTCTTTGAATTATGTATATGAAATCTTAAATAGTTTTGTAGAAATTACTGACATCAAAATGGATTTTATGCATAATTCATACACTCTTCTTTGTATATCTCTTGCAAATTTTGAATATAATATCAAGTATATCTTGTTCATCTTCAAATGTTTCATTTGAATGCATGTCTTTATTTCTACTTTGGTTCAAAGAATCAATTAAATGCTTAAATGCGGTCATGGATTTGTGAGAGTTTATAGAGGATTTGGTAAGAAGTGATGTGTTATTTGCAGTGAGTTTTCATAATGTAAAGCCCTATGAAAATAGTCTAGAATTATCAGATTTAAAAAATTTCTATACAACTGATAGTAAGATGCATGACTTCATTGCCCAATTGATAAAGACACTAGTCTATATCTTATGGTATTTGTCATTTGAATGATAATGATAGTCTATCAGGCCATGGACTCAGGGTTAGAATGAAAATTTCTTAAAATACATTTACTATGAGTCATATATGTGAAATATCCTTTCTATTCCTTGTGAATTGATAGTTATTTGCTTGAATATTGGGTATGTGCAGGATCATCATGGAAAAACAGGCCCTTAAGTGGCAAAAAAATTAGAAAAATCAGAGCTAGGTAACTTGACGTAAAAATTTGAATAAGTTATCTATATTATTTCAAAAATATGTAAGAATAGAATATGTAGAGAATTAAATGTAGTTTTCAAACTACTAGGGTTTTTAAAAAAAAAAAAAAACTATTCGGTGAAAAATTGAAATTTCAATGCAGTAGTACTTAAATTTCAGGGAAAAAATAAGAAGTAGGTGTCTATCTAACCACCCTAACCAAAATAAAATGATAATATTTTTTTATAAGATTTTAGAAATAAGTAGAGGGCTCATTTTTGGATGTGATGCATATTTTTTTGTAATTATTTTCCACGTAAATAATTAATTATGATTTCTTTATCACAACTTTTAAAAAATTATAAAAACTCGTATGTCTGACCACCTTAACTTGGTCAAAAATTCATGAAATTCAATTTTTCTTTTTTTAATCCTATAGTATGTGAAGCATAGAATGTTATGCATGTTTTGGATTCCAAAAATATGATAACGTTTGAAAGCTATAGATGTTTTTCAATCAACCTATCAATCAGGAATTTAGTCATAATTCAAATAGAAAATGAATAATAATTATTTATTAAATTAAAAGTAAGCATAATTTATATTGGTGGAAAGCTGAGAATCTCTAAAAACCCTTTTCGTTTCATCATTTTTGGGTAAAAAAAAAGTCGTCAGCCACATACCCTACAAATACCCATCATGATCCTGCACACACCCATTAGCCAAACTTTGAGTGAAGTAAGTACTTTACCCTTGATAGGAACTAATCTATGATTTTCTATGTCATTCATTGAGATAGTCAAATGAAATGTTGAAAGGAACACTCTCCTAGGTCCTATAGAGCCTAAAGTGTAGAAGGTTTTAGTCTTCAACTGAACATTGTCAGTTGGCCATTCATTTTAAGGGTCTTGAGTATAGGAGTTGGCTACTCTTTAGAGATTCCTTAGTTGTAATGGAAAACACCAACAAAATAGTGACTCTAATGGGGAAACTCTCATTGTCCAAATGTTGATAAAATGTAGAGTCAGGTGATGTAGTAAATCTAAATGTCTTGTTCAAATATTGTCAAATTCTTTAACCTAGTAGATGATTGGAGTGGAACAAAGATTGGGGGTTCTGAACGTGACTCTGTCGTGGAAGATAGCTCAAAACATGTATTATTTTTGGCCAAACTGGACACTGAAATAATTTTTTTAACTAAATCTTCACTTTCGAGCACCTATAGCAGCTAAATCATGAAGAATTTTAAGATGATGCAAACTAGAGTTTCATGAATTTTTTTCTATAGATTCTAAATATATTTTTTTTCAAAATTTTTTGAATTAGATTGCACTTATTTTTCCATCTTCTCAAAAACTAGTTTTTCTACGAAAACAACATTTTTAAAAAGTGACGCTCATCGTATAACGCATAACTTTTTTTCCATGAAGGATAAAATTCTAATTCTTTTGAATTTAGGTTTGTAACTCTGATATCTAGTGCTTCCATTTGGTTAGATAGTTTTTTATTAAATATTTGTTCTTTAATAAAGTTTCGAAGTCAAACCAATTACAATTCAGACATAACACGACCGTATAATGCGTAACCTTTTTTGTATGTATTGAAATTTTTTTTTTTTGTTCGATCAAAGACTTCAATATCTGTTGCATTAATATCTTTTTAATTTTTTTTACAATCTTCTATTTTTCCACATGTGTAGAACAGGGAGTTTGATTTTTGGTGAAAAACCTACATTCACAAGAAATAAAAAATAAATGTAATAATAAAATTAAATTTATTTACAATTATAGTTTTTGGGAAGCTTATAATAAGGACTACATACAAAAAATAAATTTTAAATGAATTCATTTGATCCCACAAAAGGTAAATCAAAAGTTGTTTTTTATCAACATTTTCATAGGTGTAAAGGAGACTCCGTTATAGGTATTGTTTAAAACTAGCGGGGTTCTATCCAAGGGGGTTTGGTCTAAGGTAGTTGGATCAAACCCTCTTAAATTGTAATGTGTTAAATGAAACTTTTAAAGGCTTAAATCATTATATTTTCTAAAAATATGTGATTTTAGCAAAAATCAAAATCTCCCATAAATTGTAAACTAGCTTTGTGGGATCAACCATTTGTAAAGGAACTTCAGCCCATTTAAATTTCCATCCTCTTTAAAGGAGGTGGTGACTTTTACTCAAATAACCTAACAAATCATACATCGATTGCTCAGATCTGCATTTCCAAAGACAAAAGATAGTCAACCACTACAAATTGCTAGGTATTTTCATAGAATTTGAACAAATTAGAACATATTATGGGAAAATCAGGATAAAATTCCCATGTTCGAGATGTAAATAATTCCCTAGTAGGTGAACTAGCACTATATGAGGGAATAGTAGTAAGAATTTAGCATGCTTTTGTGTAAAAGTTGAAATTTGTGCATTGTGACAAAAGAAGCCATGTTAAATTGTTTGATATTAGTCATCATTCACGAGGAATATACATGCTAGAGGCCTAGGATCATATTTGTAAAAGGAATTAATGTAATATTGTATAATTGCATTTTGTATTCTAAATTCCTTTTCAAGAATTAAGGGTGAATTGTCAATTTATAACATCTAGTGTAAATATGGACAAAAGCATACAAGGTGAACAACTGTTCTCCCACCAAGGAAATTTTAGCACTAACAGGTACAGGGCCCTCAACTTTGACAACATTTGTGGATATTTGAACATTGTACCACCCAAGATTAGGGATAAAATACAAAAATTTAGTGGTGACAAGTCATAATCAATAAGGAAGCATGTGCAAGAATTTGTTGATGTGATGGGTGATAACGAAATAGATTATGAAGATGTGGTTATGAAGTTTTTTGTTCAATCATTGAAAGGAGATGCGAGAGACTAGTTCTCTTTCTTTCTAGTGTCCTCTATACATTGTTGGAATGAACTTAAGGTAGTTTTCATGGAGCAATTCAATGAAAGAATAAATCCTAGTGTTGCAAGGAATAATTTCATGGAGATCTCCAGGGATAAGGAAGAATTAATCCCTCCTTTCAACCTTAGATTTGCAAAGGTTATAAGGGAAATCCCTGAACATATGAGACTAAGTGATGTTGAATGTTTGGTTGTATATCTGGGAGCTTTTGAGAGTAAGATGAGCTTCTTATTAAGAGATAAAGAGCTTGCTACATTACAATAAGCTTATGTAGAGGCTATGAATATTTTAAACAATTTGAGGTGCTCAATAATGAAGGGACCTGTGATTTCTAGCATGATTAGCTCTAATATAATTCAGGCTATTGAACCAAACCAATCAAGGAATAAAAGTGTTTTTCAAGAAAAGGAACCCATAGATTTCACATCTACATTACTCTTAGAAGATGCAGAACATGAGCAAGCATCAACCTCACATCAACCAAGGTCAGGAAGAGCTGATTTAAGTCTCTCTGGTAGATGGTTGTATGAGATGAAGTGACATGCAAATGAGTCATCATACGACTTGTTTTCAAGGTTGTTGGATGTTATGATGGAGATAACCAAGAGTTTTAGGCCTAGTGATTTAATGTGCATTAATTTGTTTTGTGAAGCCTATAAATCAGGAGCAATCCAATGGTTTAAGAATCTGAAGCCTAATAGCCTTGATCAAGTAGTGGATTGGATAAACATTGTGGAAGATATTGAACACACTTATATGTCCCTGGTTGTTACCTAGAATGGGGGTAAAAATTTCCATAGTGAGGAGAACCAAGGGCTAGGGTTGATAGATCAAGGAGGAGTATCAAATTCTGAACAATTGATTGTTGAATGTTGTCATTTTACAAGCAACATAGAAGAAGATTCATGTAACAGTGATGAGGATGAAGAAACAGGGTGTGAAGAGAAGGAAATAATGCCTAATTATCTTCCTTGGGATTTCATAAGCTATGATCAAACATAAGAGGTAAAAAATGAAACCTCATAAGTTGATTTAGCCAGGAGTAGTGATGCACCAATCAGTGATGGGAATGCACTTGGTCCTAATTATATGGCACAAATGAGGAATCAAAGGGATGAGATTGAACCTGGTCAATCCTCTTTTAAGTATGACTCTTCTTATGAACTCGAGGTGGAATCTCTTGCTTCTAGTATGGGATATGTTAATAGCCTTGAGGGGGTGTGTTTTCTAGGTAGTGAAAAATTATCTTCATGTGAAGAATTTTTTGAATGTGGATCAATTGTTATGAGTGCAAATGATGAAGAAGATGTTGAAAATGTTTCTCTCGATTCTTCAAGTGATTACATTGATTTTGAATGCACTGAAGATAAAAATGATTGGGATCCTAACACTGAGAAAAGTGAGATACATGTGACCATTATGAAGGTGTGGAAAAATCCTTTGTTTGATGAACCTGCATTAGACAATGAGGTCATAAATGATGATTCTTATTGGTGCAGAAGCAATCCTCTTTTTGAAGAAAATCTAGATGAGTATCTATCAAGTACTACTAGTGATTTTGTTGTGGATGGTACAAATAAGAATCAAGCCAATGATGGGGTAGGAAATTTTTCCTTTGAATATGTCAACCCTAATTTCATAGTCTCTCAACTGGATGGTAGATGTGATGACACAAGCACAGATGAATTGGTTTACCAACATGTGATTGAACAAGTTGTACATGACAAACATCAAGATGATGACCCAAACTTGTTGACATTTAGATGTGACAATGGCTCACATGCTAAAGAAGTTCAAGATAGTGATGGTAGTTTTGAATGTAGTGCTAATATCAAAGGGGATGTGAATGATTATGCTGATTTTCCTATGGTAACTGGCCATGTGCTTGAAAAAATGGTTGAAATGTCAACCACTTGGGTTCCATGTGTTAATATGTGCCTAGACACTAAAGAAAGTCCAATCTTGGATGACCAAAAATCAAACCGCGGTAAATAAATGAATGATCAGGGAACATCTTTTTATGTTGAGGAAAATGAATTATCTGATGATTCTACAAGATATGTTAATATTGCAGGTTTATTCAATCCATGTGAAGGAATGCTCAAAGGTATGGACAACCAGAGGAATGATGTTGGTCAATATAAAGCTACATTGCATTTTTTTTCAGATGCACCCTACCTTATGAATCTTATTATGGAACTCCTTTCACCCCTTGAGGACAAAATTTATGACAAACAGATGGGAGGTATTCTTGATTCCGTGTTCCTCTTCCCTGACCTTGTAAAATTTTGGCCAAATATGAGCCAAAGTGTCTATGAGGTTTTCAAATTTGATGAACAAATGGGGTGTGATCCTACAGTTCATGAGTATGTAGAATAAGAGGGTTTTGTTTTCTCATTTCAATTTGATGAGCCTATGGTGGTGAAGGTGAATGAATGGGATATCATGACATCAATAAATGGCCCCAACCATGATCATAGTAACTGTCAAGAATTGCACAATGTTCATGTGGACCCACTACCAGCTAAGAAGGACAAGCTCTTTGATAGAGGAAAGAATTGTCCCTAAAATTTTGGGGGCCAAGGGACTCCAGTTTATAGACCAAAGACAAGTGTTTAAAAGTGGATTCTCATGAAATGAATTGAAATGTATATTTTGGGAATAATGTACACAGGTTGGTTTGGTGTGTTTGGTTTTTTTTGTGTCTACTTGCCTAGTCTGGGTAGGTTCCTAGGTTTTGGTCTTCTACCCTGATCTGCTTCAACCAAAGATCTAGATTCTCGCTATACCAACTGGGGGTATACATCCCCGAGCATGAGCCACTGATGGAGCTTTCAAATTTTTTGTAATTCATGAGGATCATGTGGATTTAATTTGCACCTTAAATCCTCATCACCATGCTTGGATAGGGTTTACCTCTAAAACCTATCCATTCTAATTCCATGTTGACTTACCCTATCGGTCTCTCACTCTTTAAGTCATTACTTGAGTCATCGTGTGCTCTATCCACCGACCCTTCTAGCTTAGAACATCGGTCATCTAGTCGACCTTTGATTATAATGTTTTTCCTAAGGCCGGGTTTTAATATTTCCCAAATGACTTTTCATTCGCAAAGGTCAAATCACCATCAGCTTAACAATGGCCCCTTATTTCATGCTAACCTTGTCGTGTGTGTAGGTTTTGAGATTCAAAACCATAGGAAAGGATCCTCACTATATCCCACCAACTCATCGACGTAATGTGCTAGCTGTTTATGCAATGCGAGGATGATGAGAAGAAGATGTGTGTCCTTATACAAACATGTGGCCCATTCTCCACTATTTGGCTTAAGGCATGTGGTTCTAAAATGACGATCAAGATTGAGTGTCAAGGACAATCTACACCATTCCCCAGTGGATCACAAGGAAGATATGAACGCTTATTAAAGGCTGTGAGATCAACAAGATCTTGACACATGGATTAATCTACCAAGTTTGTGAGACATATGAAGCTTTCCATTAGAGGATTTGTCATTTGAGGTGGATCAACACCATTGGCCAAAGAAAAAAGGACGAAGCACTGTTGGAATTCAATCCCACTCAACATAAAGTGAGCTATCTGATTTTCCATCTTATTGGGATATCAATGACCGACATTCTAAATTAATAAACTGGCATGTAATAGTTGTTTCATTCTGCAAGTAGTGGACATTAATGACTTACTCTCTGCAAGTGCAATCAACTTGATCTCCATGTGTGTTGAGACTTAATTGCTGGAAATCATGAAGTATGATATGCAAAATTCCATGCACTTGGGAAATAAACAGTGACAATACGCATGCCAATGAATTGCCCAGTTTGTGCATGTTTTTTTATTGACCATTGATGATTTTTATCATCACATTGTTTAATAAATAGAAGTAGAGAGTTGAAAATTTTTCCAGCATAATTTTTTGTTAAGTATTCTATTTTTTTTTGCAAAAAAATTAGGTTATGAGGATAGATTTTTCTAGTGGTAGGATGAGTAAGTATGGTTCCTCATTTGTTCCAATGCAGAGGTCTTCCTGACTTAATTCACAAAAGTCCCATGGTGAGGACTCGGGGCAAGAATGAAGTGCTCACAAAGATATCCATGGCAAGGGATCTATGCCTGTTATTACTAGATGTAGCCATTGATTGAAGGGTTAGATTGTGAGCTCGAACGCTATTAGAGCCAAGGGAGAAGAATCTATTTAAACCTCTAGCAAAGTCCAACAGAAACTTCGATATGGTCGTGGCTCTTTTGGATGGAAAATCTTTCCCATTGACATCATGGAAATCTCATCTGAAACTAAGATAGAGACGGATTCTAGCTATTTCCAGTACCTCGCAACTCTAGGCCAAGCTCCATCCCCTGGAGTGGAGGTATTGTTTGTCCCTCCTTTTTGCACCATAGAAAAATAGACCCTTGTCATTTTCATGGTCTTTTAGGCCTTGCTTCATGTTGTTTGATCTATTTTTCTTTGATTTATTGATGTAATATGGCTTGAACATGCATATTTACAACTCACCTAAAAATCACCTTTTCATCACTAATCAAGTCCTATTTTGAAGTGTTGTAAAGTCTTGAAACAAGATTTCATGCTTTTCTAGGCATAATTTAACTATTTACACCTTTCTTATGCTTTATTTGACCTCTTTATTCCCTTATAAGCTTTAATTAAGTGCATTTTTTAATGTAAACCCAACAAATAACATTAAATGTGACTTAATTATTGACACCCATTTTTAGGTCCTAGGTGGGACCCATTCACCATGGGTGGTGAATGAGTCCCCCTTGGCTCCAAATTAAAAATATTTTAAATTTCCTTTCAGTTTTTTATTCAAAATCACTTGATGTCATCCTATGATGAGGTATTAAAGTGTTACCAAGGCACAAAAGTGTATAAACAAGTGTTTTTACATCCATTTCAACCCCCATTCATCAAGTTCACTTATTCACTCATTCACTCAAGCATTCGAGCACTTTCCAACATCAAATCAAGCATATACCAAGCACTTTGGAGCATCCATAGACACAACTTTAGATTTTCTTCAAACAAGGTTTTGGTGAGTTGATAGCATTTGCATGTTATTTGTTTATCATTCTCTTTTATTTCACTATTTCATTAAGGGTTTGACCAAGGCAATCCCCTATTTTCTAACCCTCAACCTTTTTCCCCCTCTTGCATGTGTGTTTGCATACTTTTGTGTGCACATTTAACAAGTATTTAGGTGTTAACAAGTGTTCAACAAGTCAACTAGGTGCTTCAAGTCAAATCAACCTTATTTACAGCTTGGAGAAGGTATTTTGTTTGTTTCCTAAAGAATTGACTTCGAAAACCCGACAAGCAGACATCCTCAGATCTATTGTTTCAGAGTTGTCTCCTAATTTGTCAAAATTTTGGGAGAAGACTAATTCACCACTACTAGTGAATGAGTCTCACCTTAAGGTTGGAAATCTAAGTTTTTTCAAATTTTGGATCCCGACACTTAGAAACTAGTTCCTGACAATTTTCATTAGAAGTGGGACTAATTCGCCACCCTGGGCAAATGAGTCCCACTGGTGAATTTCTATGAGTCGAAACATCATCCAAAATATTCATGATTCTTCATCAAACCTCTAGGTGTACTCTGATTTAGTCTGTTTCTTTTTGTTATGCATTTATTCATTCCTATTTCATTGCTTGCATATCACATTGTGTTTTCTAGCATAACATAATTCTTAGATTTTGCATACATAATCAATCATAAAGATCACTTCATTTCACATAGTTCATTACATTTAGCTTAAAAGCCATCATACATAACATAATTTGAATGATCCCTTTAGCATTTTTGGCCCTACTCTCTCCTTTTAGGTGAAAAACCCTAGAAGAGTTAGGGAGTCTTGTGGGTGCCAAAAATCTATGATTCATTTTGGTGAACCTACATTATTGAACACTTTTCATTTCTGATTTCATTTGTATCTTGCATCTTAGATTACACTTGCATCAACACTCAATTAGGGTATTGTTTTGTTTTTGCATTCTAGGATTTCTTAATTTGCATTAGTGAAAGTTTCATTTAGATTTCATTTTTGCATTACATATCATTGAAAAATTTGAAAATATGCATCTGTATCCTTCATTGGCATTTGAAAAGCGTTAGAATCATTTTAATTTTTTTGAAAAACACAAAAAAATCTCATATTGGGACTCATTCACCACCCTGGACAAATCAGTCCACCTGCACTTTTTAAACAACATTTCTAGCATTACTATTTTTTGTAGTTGCTTTCTATTTTTATTTCAAGAATCTCTATTTTTAGTCATTTATTGAATCTTATTTTACTTGCATCATGCAATTTTCTTTTAATAAGTTTTGGAATTCATTAAAATCCTTGGTAGACATGTCCAATTGTGCCTTTGCTTGTGACCCTAATGACCTTGAGCTACCTCATGCTCCTTCAAGTCCTCATGATTGTCCTCCTCATGATATAGAAATCATTGTAGAAGATGATGATAGCATGAACAAGTTCTATAATGAATTCCTTGATAACCTAGAAGCCAATGCATCCTTTTATCCATCCATGAAATCAAAAGATCTCCCTACCGTTACACCTCCTGATCACTTTGCATACTTACATCCTGAAATCAATAAAGGACCTAAGGTTCCTCCCTCAAGTGGACCTAGCTCCTCTAAGCAAACACACTCACAACCATTTTATGATCACAAAGTCACAAACACTACCATAAACTTTGACAAAACATACGATAAAGGATTTACTATTCTAAGTAGACAAGACTGTGACATAACATATGAACATGACATTTACCAAATTATTGAACAAAAACCAATTGAAGAAAACATAAGAGGACTTGGATATCAAGATCCTCCTCATCCTAGTAGACCTCCTTTTGAATATGAAAAACTTTGAGATGATGGTACAATTATCTTTGATTCCCCTCCTGACTTGAAAATTCTCCTTCCATGTGAACAACCATTACCTCCTTCTAATGAAAAGGATACTAGGGTCCCCATGGTTCCTATCCCTCCTTCTATTCATGAACAAGGAGAGTCTAGTAAATGGAAATGACCTTAAAAATTGAAGAAACTAAAGTTTCCTACACATCCTCCACCTAAATGTGAATGGAGACTTCAATTGCTTTTAAACAAAGGCCTTATACTCTTACCACCTATGAATTTGTTGGTCATTCATCCTAAAGATTCTAACATGCCCTTTTGCAAATATCATCGTATTCTTGGACATCAAACAGAATAATGTCAGACATTGAAGGACATATTGGATAAGTATCATTTCATTGATAACAATTCCTTTCCTATTATCCCATAACAACTAAAAATCCTTTATCATGACATAGTTGTAGACTTTACTATTCTCATTATTGCATGATCCTTTTTCCATCAATAACCTTGGTTCATTCTTTCATTTACACTTTGTGTGAAGGTATGAAGTTGTTGGCCTTACCCTTGTAATGCAATTGTCTTTGTCTCTTAATTGTGTTATTCCTTTTCCACTTAACATACTTAGAAACTAATAACTTAGTTAATGGTTGACTTACATTTTCATCATGTGCTCCTTTTCCTTTTCCTTTTTATTTTATGTATGTATTGTGTTCCTTTGTATTGTGTGTTTGATGTTTTCCCCCTCTTTGTATCTTTCTTCTTCTATATGTCATGCATTTTCACTTTTTTCACTTTTGTTTTGTGTTCTCCTTTTGGGGATGATGCAAAGCATAGAGATACCCTATGTCTCTTCCTTGTTGACCCAAAAGGTCCTTATCTTTTTCACTTTTGTTTTGTGTTCTCCTTTTGGGGATGATGCAAAGTGTTGAGATGCCCTATGTCTTTCCATGTTGACCTAATCAGTCCCTTTTCCTTTTTACTATCTTTTTCTTGTGTTTTCCTTTTGAGGATGATGTAAGGCATTGAGATAGAAATTTCTTCTTCATGTTGACCCAAGAGATTTTTCTTTTCTTTTGTCTGTTTTGTTTTGTTTTTGCTTTCCTTTTGGGAATGATGCAAAGCGTTGAAACCACAATGTCTCTTCCATTTTGACCCAAAACGAACTTTATTTTTCATTTTTTTCGCTTTCTTTGTGTCATTTTTCCAGTTCTATGTGTTTTGGGGAATGATGAAAATTCTGAGCTCCTTACAAAACATTGCATAAATGAACATACTGACCCCAAATCCATAGATCCCTTATGTGTTTGGTGTGTTCCTTTCTGTGGGGGCAACCTCCTTTATTTTTTTTACATTTTCGTGTACATGACATAGCCTAACTTTGCAACATATGACTTGGCATAGGGGCTTTTCGAGTTGGCTCTCATGTATTGTTTTCCTTTTGCATATTTCCTTTGCTACTTTAAAGTAATTGCTCATAGAAAAATGTGTAGTAATTCCTTTAAAGTGGGGGTCATACATTACCATTAATTCATTTGCATTCTTGGTTCCTAATGTAGCCTTATCATTCATATGATGTGTTCGTCACTTTGTGGATGACATTGGGTATGATTTCCTTCATAAGTGTGATCTATCTTAGCATATTACATTCCTCTTGGTGGCCTAATGCGACGGACTTTCCCTAAGTTGTGAATATTTTATTCTTTGATTGGTCGTTTCTAGGAGACATTAGACACAATGTTCCCTAAGTGATAGACCTTGAATGAATTTAACAGGACTCCTTTGAACATCTTTTACATTTTTCATTTTATATTTTTCCACCTTGCATAACGCAAGTTGCATTCCTATGGTACCTTGCTTTTTGTTCATGATTTCTAAGCATACGAATCTTTTCTTGTCTCATGAAGCACGAACTGACATTTTCCTTTATGGTGCCTTGTTAAATTTATCAAGAGGTATAACTTTAATATGGTTGAGTGCAAAGCCTACTCAACAACATGACTTTCCCCATAGCCACCTTTACGTTTGTGAGTGCATACTAACTAGCATATGTATCTTTCCTTTTGGGTCTTCTCACCTGGTAGACCACCACGAGTTTTGTCGCCTGAGAGTGAGTATGCATTCTCTTTTTGAAACAATCATCCTAGATCTAATCCATAAATAGTTAGACATATGATCAAATCTTCATCTAATTCTCTCTTTTCAACAATTGTGTGTTCCTTTTTCCTTATTCTTAGTTTTCCATGGGATCTTCATCCTGGGGGCTTGATCATCCCTCTTTCTCATTGTATTCTATCTTGCTAATGTAAGTACATTGAAACCCTCCTCTCGATGTTCATGGCTACTTTAGTGTGAGTTTGAAGCAAGTTCATCCTCTCACTAAAGTGGGGGCTAAATGCACAATAGAAAAATGGACCCTTGTCATTTTCATGGTCTTTTAGGCCTTGCCTCATGTTGTTTGATCTATTTTTCTTTAATTTATTGATGTAATATGGCTTGAACATGCATATTTAGATACTAAAATTCAAATTATGCCATCTTATGAAGGTGTTGTGAAGTGCTGTAAAACATTTCTACACTCTTCTAGATTCTATTCATTACAACTCACCTAAAAATCACCTTTCCATCACTAATCAAGTCCTATTTTGAAGTGTTGTAAAATATTGTAACAATATGTCATGGTTTTCTAGGCATAATTTCACTATTTACAACTTTCTTATGCTTTATTTGACCTCTTTATGCCCTTATAAGTTTTAATTAACTACATTTTTTAATGTAAACCCAACAAATAACATTAAATGTGACTTAATTCTTGACACCTATTTTCAAGTCTTAGGTGGGACCCATTCACCATGGGTGATGAATGAGTCCCCCTTGACTCCAAATTCAAAATATTTTAAATTTCTTTTTGCGTTTTTATTCAAAATCACTTGATGTTAGCCTATGATGAGGTAATAACATGTTACTAACGCACAAGAGTGTATAAATAAGTGTTTTTACATCCATTTCAACCCCCATTCATCAAGTTAACTTATTCACTCATTCAATCAAGCATTCAAGCACTTTCCAACATAAAATCAAGCATATATCAAGCACTTTGGAGCATCCATTGACCCAACTTCAAATTTTCTTCAAACAAGGATTTGGTAAGTTGATAGCATTTGCATGTTATTTTTTTATCACTCTTTTATTTCACTATTTCATTAAGGGTTTGATTACCAAAGTGGGGTTTGACCAAGGAAAACTCCTATTTGCTAACCCTCAACCATTTTTCCCCTCTTTCATGGGTGTTTACAGACTCTTGTGTGTAGATTTAACAAGTCAACTAGGTGCTTCAAGTCAAATCAACCTTATTTCAAACTTAGAGAAGGTATTTTGTCTATTTCATGTGGAATTGACTTCAAAAAGCCAACAAGTAGACATCCTAAAATCTGGTGTTTTAGAGTTGTCTCCTAATTTCTCAAAATTTTGGGAGAGGAATGATTCTCCACTAGTGGTGAATGAGTCCCACCATAGGGCTGGAAATCTAAGTTCTGTCAGATTCTGGATCTTGACACTTAGAAAGTGGTTCTTGTGATTCCAGACAACATCCAAAATATTCCAGATTCTTCATCAGACCTCCAGGTGCACTCTGATTCATTCCATTTCTTTATGTTCTGCATTTATTTATCCCTATTTCATTGTTTGCATATCACTTTTTGTTTTCCAACATAGCATAATTCTTAGATTTTTCATACATAATCAATCATATAGATCAATTAATTACACTTATTTCATTACATTTAGCTTAAACAACATCATACATATCATAATTTGAATGAACCCTTTAGCATTTTTGGCCCTAGAAGAGTTAAGGAGTCTTGTGTGTGCTAAAAATCTACAATTCACTTTGGTTGTCAGGACTCCGAGCAGGCGAGATGGCATTGTATTGAAATAAGACAAGGACGAGGAAGGAGTTTAGGTTTCATCTCCAACCCTTGCTATGATACAAAGTGGGTGTGTGTATCGTGGTTGGTGTGTTGGTGGTGGAAGGTATTCCGGTTGTTAAAAAGGTGGTGTGTGAATGAAATTTTAGCGCTATTTGATAATTTATATGGCAGTCACTATTTCTATGTGTGCATGGCTTGTTTTTTGAGGTGTTGGAGGCTAACTGTGTGCCCTCATGGTAGTATGAATGAGGGATTTGTTGATTACCTAGCAGTCGAGGAAATGTTTGGAGACACTTTATTTCTCCTCTTGGCAACTATTGCAATTGTGGTTTCCCTATTCCAACGTAATCAACATGTGGGGAATTTTGGAAATGTAGTTGAAATTTAAATTAAAATGATTTTTTTTGTAATTGGATATGAATTTCGACTCGGAAGCTTGTTGGCTCCCTTGCACTATAAAAAGGAATTCATGGCTCATTTGCAAGGGTTGTAGTCTTTTGATTCTTTAGGTCTTGTATGTGAAAAGGGTAGAAATTAGAAGAATACCAGACAATAGATTGGTCCAATTGTCTTGGTCTTTGAACTATGCATATGGAATCTTAAATAGTTTTGTAGAAATTACTAGCATCAAAAAAAAAATTATGCATAAGTCATACTCTTTTCTCTATATATCTCTTGCAAATTTTGAATATAATATCAAGTATATCCTATTCATATTCAAATGTTTCATTTGAATTCATGTCTTTATTTTTGCTTTGCTTCAAAGAATCAATTAAATGCTTAAATGAGGTCATGAATTTGTGAGATTTTATAGAAGATTTGGTAAGAAGTGATGTGTTATGTACAATGAGTTTTCATAATGAAAATCCCTATGAAAATAGTCTAGTATTATCAAATTTAAAAAAAATCTATATGACTAATAGTAAGATGCATGATGCTTTAAAGACACTAGTCTATTTCTTATGGTATTTTTCATTTGAATAGGTTGTGGACTCAGGGTTAGAATGAAAATTTCTTAAAATACATTTACTATGAGACATGTATTTGAAATATCCTTTCTGTTCCTGGTGAATTGATAGTTATTTGCTTGAAGAATAGCCAACCTTGGAGTGAAGTACATAATTTACCCTTGATAGGAACTGATCTGTGATTTTCTTTGTCATTCATTAAGATAGTCAAATGAAATGTTGAAAGGAACACCCTGCTAGGTCTCATATAGCCTAAAGTGTAGAATATTTCAGTCTTCGACAAAACCTTGTCAGTTAGCCATTCATTTTAAGGGTCTTGAGTATAGGAGTTGGCTACTCTTTAGAGATTCCTTAGGTGTAATGGAAAAAAACCAACAAGTGTCGATAGACTTTTTTGGGAGCCTTTGAACTAGAAATTGTAGCTTATGGATCTCAAAAACTTTCTACCCTCGAAATCCTAATAGGGACTCATTTTCTCTATGATGAATGGGTCCCAATAGGCTCTTCCTGAAAACTATGAATCTAATCTTAAAGTTCTAGACATGAAATTTCTTCCTGTAACTTTAAATCCCTACTTTCAGATCCAGATCTGCCAAAAATGTGTATTTTTTTTTTTATGTTTGTTAGTGGATAGGGGTTTGCCTCATTCAAACCCCAAGTTTGGTAATTAAACCTTGATGATTAATAGAAATATGAAACATTAAATGTTTGTGCAATCCTAACCTTAAGTTTTTATAAGATTAACATCTCTAATGATGTAAAGAAACCCTACTCAATTATGTTAGAATAGGATACTAGAATGAAACATGAAAAATACAAAAGACCTACTTTAGGAGATCCCAAATCCCATTAATAAGTCACAAATATGAAAATACCTCTCTTTAGGCTAAAAATAGAATGATGATAAAAGATGGAATCACTTAGGAAACAAGTTATTAGGAATGATTGAATCTTATGGTGCTTCTCCCAAAACCTAGAATCCATCATGTTTCTCCATAGGAATCTATCATCACTTGCTTAATAATGCTTGATCTTTGACAACAAAATGAGATTGAAGACCTGCAAAAAAATACTATAATGCTGCTTCAAGACTTCAGTCTTGCTTGCTTCTTGAATATGAATGACTGTTATTTGGACTTGAACTCTTGGAAATCTCTATACGCTTATGTGAAATAACTTTATATTTATACATAACTTAAGATGAATTCTTGAAATTCAAATATCACAAGCTGACATCAGATCTTGGATTTCAAATAATTAAAACATCACCAAAAAAATATCCAAAAGAGGGGTCCTAGTTCTAAGTGAGGACCCATTCACCATGTGGCAAATGGGTCCTAGCTCACTTAGCTAGGAAAAACTCCAGGGAATGTGAAAGATCATGTGAAAATAGGGTCCTAGGACCTAGTGAGGACCCATTCTCCATGTGGTGAATAGGTCTTAAGTCACTAACCTAGGACACACACCTTCCAAAATTAAGTGTTGTGTAATATCATTTATGAATGTTGGGTTTTATCTCTCAGAATTTGTAATTAGTTAGGATTGGATTTGAATTAAAGGGGCCAATGTTGAAAAAAACAACTGAGGGGGGTGAATTAGTTGTAGAAAATTTAACCTTTAAAACCGTAGTGTCAACAAATGGGTCCCTTGACATTTTCACACTCGTTTGGGTCCTCGTGGATTTTGGCTTAAGGGTGATGTCACAATAGTGGTTTACAATTTCTGGGAGATTCTATTTTTTGCTGAAATCACATATTTTTAGAAAATATAACGATTTAAGCCTTAAAAAGTTCCATTTAAAGAATTCAAATTGAAGAGGGTTTTATCAAACTACCTTAGATCAAACTCCCTTGGATAGAACCTCGCTAGTTTTAAACCATACCTATAACGAAGTCTCCTTTACACCTATCAAAATGTTGATAAAAAACCACTTTTGATTTACCTTTTGGAGGATCAAATGAATTCATTTAAAAATTATTTTTTGTAAGTATGTAGTCCTTATTATAAGCTTTCCAAAAAGTATAATTTTAAATAAATTTAATTTAATTATTATATTTACTTTTTATTTCTTGTGAATGTAGGATTTTCACCGAAAATCAAGCTCTTTGTTCTACAGATGTGGAAAAATAGTGGATTATCAAAAAAAAAAATTGAATTTCGATACATACAAAAAAAGTTACGCGTTATACGGTCGCGCTATGTCTGAATTTTAATTGGTTTGACTTTGAAACTTGATTAAAGAAAAAATATTCAATAAGAAACTATCTAACCAAGTGGAAGCACTAGATATCAGAGTTACAAATCTAAATTTGCAAGAATTATAATTTTATCATTCGTGTAAAAAAAATTATGCGTTATATGGTGAGCGTCACTTTTTAAAAATGTTGTTTTATGAAAAAACTAGTTTTTGAGGGAGATGGAAAAAGAAGTGCAATATGGTTCCAAAAATTTTGAAAAATATATATTTAGAATATACAAATAAAATTTCATGAAACTCTAGTTTTCATCATCTTCAAATTCCTCATGGTTTAGCCGCTATAGTTTCCCGAAAGTGAAGATTTAGTTAAAAAAAATTATTTCAGTGTCCATTTTGGCCAAAAATTGTAAACTACTATTATGTGATCACCCTTAATGTTGCCTTGATTTAGTGTTGTAATTTGGATAACACATTCACATTAGGTATTGGGCCCTTGTGAACTAATATAATTTAATGGTGCCTTGCTAAATTTTTGTGAAGTGTTGTAACACACTTTCACACTTTTGTAGGGTTTTATCAAATTAGTTAAACGCAATTAATATAATTTTAATCATAATCAACATTAATCTTGGCTTATTTGGAGTGTTGTAAAGTGTTGTAAAACACTTTCACATTCCTCTAGGCTTGCAATTAGTAATTGGAGTTTCTTATACTTTAATTGGCCCTATTTTGCATCCACAAGTCTCATTTATTGCATCTTTTCAAGGATAATCTCGACACCAATTAGTAACCAATCATAATTCAATTGTTTCTGGCTTGTGTGGCCTAGATTTAGTGTCTGAGACTCATTCACCACCTTGGGTGAATGAGTCCCACCTAGGTATTTTTTTCCCCAATGTAGGTTTCACACATTTCTAAGCACTTTTCATTTTTTGGTCCCATATATTATGTATGATGGGACTCATTCACCACCTTAGGTGAACGAGTCCCATGTGACCAACATTCAAATTTAATTCAAAATTTTCACGGGATTTTATTCTCCTAGATATGAAGTCGGCTTGTAGTGTTGTAATTTTGGCAATTCTTGTATAATTAAGTATAAATACAAGGCTCTTTCTCTCATATTTTCAACTAGCATCCTAACAAGAAATCAAGTGATCCTAGCATTCAAGAGTTCATAATAGCATTTGAGCATTCACAAGAGCATTCAAGGAATTTCAAGGGTAGATTACCAAGCATTTAAGAGCATTCTTCTAGTTCCAATCATCATGTTAAAAATTGTATTCTTCATGTTTGTTATTGCGCTAACATTTGTGATGTAGGGTTGATGATTTAAGCAAGTGTTTCAAGCAAGATAAACATCATTCAAGCTAGATTCAAGAACCACATCCATTACAGCCATTTCAAACATACTTGCAACACCTTATTGCAAGGGTTTGGTGAGTTACAACATTTTATTTTTTTCACTCATCATTCTACTTTCATATTTACTTTTATTTCAATATTTAATTACCAACAATGGGTTTGACCAAGGAAAACCCCTATTCACTAACCCCCACAATATTTTCCCCTCTTCTTGTGTGTGATTTGCAGGGGTAGGTTGCAAATTGGCCAAGAAGCAAAGTGGGAGAAAAGTTGTAAAATCCTAAAGTTGTCATGAAACTTTGGAGAAGTTTGAAGGCCTAAAAGTGGAAATTTGTAGTTTCGAATATGGAAATTAGTCAAAAAGAGTAGAGAAAATTGAGAGGCACAAAATCTAGTTCAGAACTTCCAGAAAAGAAGAAGTGGACTAGTTTGCTACAATTGGAAAATGAGTCCCATTGTACAGGCCTGATAGATATTTTTACAGATTTGTATACCCTTATGGCTGAAACCTTTTCCCACACATTTTCTCAGAAATTGGAGTGAATCGCCCAGCTTGGGGAATGAGTCCAAGTCAACATTAGCAACAAATTTTTTAGTGATTCAAACATCCATTCTACATTCTTCAATCTTCTATGTGTGCATTTTCAGTTTCATAGCTTTATGTTACATTTTTTTTTACTTTTCTAGGTCATTTAGAGTTAGTTTGCATTCAATTAGGGTTTTACATTATGTTTTGCATTTCATTATCTTTGCCAAGTTTACGCTTCATCACGAACTCCACATTAGATATCATTCAGCCCCTAGGACAACCCTTTGAAATATTTCAATCTCCTTTGCAATAAAATATTAATGGTTTGTTCTTGAGTGAAGTGTAAGAAAATTGCCTCTCTCCATTTAGGTCCAAAACCCTAGAAGTGAAAGAGAGTACACAAATTTTCTTCCCTTAATTTTGGTGAGCCTGACGTCTCTTCCATGTTGACCCAAAATTCTTTCTTTTCCTTTTTCCTTTTCATTTTCTCTTTTTTCTTGTGTTTTCCTTTTGGTTATGATGCAAGGTGATGTCAAGAAAGGTGGTGATGACTCAAACCAACTCAAAATGACTAGGTTTAAACAAGAAACTAGCCCCTTCAACCCTATCCACCCAACTTGTCTCAAACACAACCTAGTGGCTTGTAGCCCCCAAAATTAGCCCTTTTGGAGATATCTTGTAGAGAAGGTTGTATAGACCCTAACAAAACACCAATTGATATTCACTTCAGTGCCTAAAAAACATCCCAAAATATTCTATGAAGTTGTTTTGGAACAATAAGGAGAAACAATAAATTGTCCCTAGTTTTAGGCCACCAAATAGGCCACTTTAATAAAGGAGGTACCCTCAAAACAACTAGTTAACCCCCAAAATCAATGAAAAGTCCTTAATTAGGTTGCAAAACATAAAATTCCACCATTATTCTTCAAATCCATGACCTCTAAGGTACAAAACCACAAAACCCTCAATTTACATGCAAATGATAAGGGTTTATTGAAAATATTATGTCTCGGGCTTATATAACCCAACAAATTCCTCCAACACTTCAAAAATACCCTACAAAAATTCAAACAACCATTACATAGGAAATTCCTTGAACATTTTATGAAAACCCTGCTTTAACACTCCATTTTCTTTGGAAAACACATTGTTATGTCCAAGGGAATCACCCAAAACCTAGTAACTTACTTTTTATGCCCTCTAAACCATGTGAACACATAGAATACCATGAGAGAAGTCATTCCACCCAATTACAGTCCTTTACAGTAGGTGGAATAACTTAGAGCACCATTTTAACACCAATCAAACCCTTCATTGGCCTTTTATAGGAAAACTTAGAAAATTCATGAAATCTCTCTCAAAATTCAACATTAGACTCCCAAACTTGATGAAAATGAGAGCTAATGCATGTCCCTACATAACATAATAAGATTTAGATCAATTACAGTCTTTACAAGTCTGTACAACTTTTGAAATGTGCAAAATAACAGTGAAAATGGAAAAAATAACATTGTTATTGATGTGGAAACTTCAATACAACATTGATCAATCGTTGATTGAGCCTTTTAGAGGCTTTATATAGCTATTACATTCAAATTCTAACCATCCAAAATCTATACCTAACTTTTAAACTACTATGACCCTTCACATTCTAGAAAAGTTGCATTTTTGCAATTTCTTGTTTTGACAACTTTTCACTTTTTTGCAAATTTTAACACTTTCACCTAAATGACTCACAAATGAACCAATTACATGGAAAATGATCTCAATAGAACTTATCAAATATGTAAAGACCCCAAACACATATACTAAACATATTGACCTCCTAGTGTAAAATTTATGTGATTGGTGCACCTGCACCATAAACCCCCCTAAAAAATGACTTATGTCCCATGAGTACTACCTTGTCTTAATCTCTCCTTGCCTTTCAAAATTCTCTCTGGTCTTCAAATCTCCCCCTTGGGTTGAGACACTGAAATATGGTATTATTCCTTTCATCCTTGACTTTGTTTGCACTTGGATATGTCTTCATCTTTACAATCAAACCTGATGGTTGTTTGCTATCTTCTCCTTAATCAAAATATGACATTGTTCCTACCTTCATGCCTTCAAAAAAACACTTACTAGATGCTTCTTGAACTGAATTCCTCTTTATCTCAGCTTCATGCTCATATCTTCCCTTAGTTCTTTGTCCACTCACCTTCATTTCATACTTAAGGTCCTCAACCTTTGGGACCCGTATTTCACCTTGCTTAATAGACTCATGTTTCTTTTTTATGGAAGAATTTGACTTACTTTCCATTCCTTTTGTAATTATAAGACATAGCACCATCCCAATGAGGATTGCATCATCCTTCACATTCATTGTCTACCCATTCCCTCTATCCCTTTTATCAGTGGTCCTCTTGTCTACAACTATTCTCTTGACTACAAAACCTCTATTTTTGTTTTCCTCAAGCCCTATAGGCTCCCTCTTACCAAACACAATTACCCTTTTGGTCTTGGGCTGACTCTCCACATCTCCTTGCAATGGAGTTTGTGTAAACCTCTTCCCATTATGCTCAATCAGGTACCTATTACTTCTATAGTCATATAGAACATGCTTGTCATATTTCCATGCTCTTCCAAGAAAAACATGACAATAGTCCATTGGAACATCACAAACAACACTGTTTTGTACCCTCCAATACTAAACTCAATCATTGCTTGCTCACAAACCAAGATATATTGACTATCATTTAACCATGAAATCTGATAGTGATTCTCATGAGGAAAATTTTGCAAATTGAACTTCTTTATCATTTCATTTTAGATAATATTTTTAGTGTAACCTAAGTCTATAACTACTTTTCATACCTTACCCTTGGATTTACATGAGGTCCTGAATAAGGCTCTTCTTTGCAATGGTTCCTCCACTTTGGATGTCTTCAACAATTTTCTTCTTAGGATCAAGGATTCTCCTACCTTTGGAGCAGCAAGTAGGTTAGGAGAGTTTTTATCTTAAATTTCTTCTTTGACCAATTTAACCCTCTTATCACCACTTCTTTCACTCCCACTTGAAGTGCTACCAAAATTTTCAGGGCACTTGTATGATGGATTCACAAATTCATTGAAATTATAGAATCTTCCTAAAAAGATATTTGAACTTCTTCCACCACTAAATCTACCTCTAAATCCCCTAAAACCTCCTCTTTCATTATCACCTTGCTCTTTACCTTTACTTTCTTCGTGTTCCTCATATGGCTTCTTTGATGTAGGGATTGATCCTCTCCCTCTTGTATTATTTCCTCTACCTCTAATAGACCTATCTTGCCTTATTTTTATCTTTTCTTCCACCCTAATAGCTAATTGGAAACACTCTTCAATAGTATTTGGGTTAGCAACAACCAATTCATCTTGGATATATATTGAATCTAAGTCCACCTAGATACCTAGCCACTTTTTAAACTTCATGTTCATTTCTTCCTGACCTTATACTTAGTTTGTAAAATTCATTAGTATAGGTCTTAACATCTAAATCCTTTTTCTTCAAACCTTGCAATCTCTTATAGAATTGAACTTCATAGTCCTTAGGAAGAAATTTACCTTTAAGTCTTGCTACCATCTTGTCCCAAGAAACTATCCTTGACTTAATTTTTTCTCTTCATTCAACTTTCTCATAGTCCCACCATAGAAGTGCATGACCTTTGAGTTTTGTCTTTGCTACCTTCACCTTCTAGTCATCAAAAATATCTTCACTTTCAAAGTGGTTTTCCATGGCTACAATCCAATCAAGCAACTCATACTCATTCAACTTTACACCATAGATAGGAAAATCAACCTTTACCTTATGTGAATCACCTTTTACTACCATAAGAAACTTTGCTATCCTATAATCTTCAAGGTCTAATTCTTCATCTACATCTTCACACTCTTCATCTTCTTCTTCATCTGATTCACTCTCAGCTTCATCTCTTCTCTTCTTTGTTTCCAAGGTAGAAAGCCTTGCCAAAATGACATTACGAGACTCCAAAAGCTTGGCATGTTTCTCTTTTAACTCCTACAACTCTCTAACAACACCAACATTCTTAGGAGGCATCATTACAAGTTTTGTCTCTTCAAATTCCAATTACTTTTCTTCAAGTCTGCAACTCTTTAATAAAAAAGATCTAATCCTTGTCTCTATGATACCACCTGATGTCAAGCAAGGTGGTAATGACCCAAACCAACTCAAAATGATCAGATTTAAACAAGAAACCAACCCCTTTAACCCTATCCACCCAAATTGTCTCAAACACACACCTAGTGGCTTATAGCCCTCAAAATTTTCCCTTTTGGAGACATCTTTTAGAGAAGTCCGTACATACACTAAACAAACACCAATTGAGACTCACTTGAAGGCCTAACACAACATCCCAAAAGATTATATTATTTTTTTTTGGAAAAATTAGGAGAAACAATAAACAATCCCTAGCTTTAAGCCACCAAATAGGCCACTTTAACAAATTCCACCATTATTCTTCAGAGCGATGACCTCTAAGGTACAGAACCACAAAACCCTCAATTTACATGCAAATGACAAGGGTTAATTGAAAATATTATGTCCTAGGCTTTTCTAACCCAACCAATGCCTCCAAAACTTCAAAAATACCCTACAAAAACTCAAACAACCATTACATAGGAAATTCCTTGAAGATTTAATCAAAACCCTACTTTAACACCCCATTTTCTCTTGGAAAACACATTGTTCTTCCCTAGGGAATCACCCAAAACCTAGCAACTTAGTTTTACTTTCTCTACCCTCTAAACCATGTGGACACCTATACTACCATGAAAGAAGTCATTCCACTGAGTTACAAGCCTTGACAGTAGGTAGTATGACTTAGAGCACCATTTTAACACCAATCAAACCCTTCGCTGGCCTTTTACAGGTAGACTTAGAAAATTAATGAAATCTCTCTCAAAATTCAATATTAGACTCCCAAACTTGATGAAAATGAGAGGTAATTCATGTCTCTAGATAACACAATAAGATCCAAAGCAATTGTAGTCTATACAGGTCTGTACAACTTCTAAAAAGTGCAAAATAATAGTGAAAATGTAGAAAATAAAATTGTTATTGGTGTGGAAACTTCAATAAAACATTGATCAATCCTTTATTGAGCCTTTTAGAGGCTTTATATAGCTATTAAATTCAAATTATAACCACCCAACATCTATAGCTTACTTTTAAACTACTATGACCCTTCACATTCTAGAAAAGTTGCATTTTTGCAATTTCTTGTTTTGACAATTTTTCACATTTTTGCAACTTTTAACACTTTCACCTAAATGAATCACAAATGACCCAATTACATGGAAAATTGTCTCAATAGACCTTATTAAATATGAAAAGATCCCAAACACCTATACTAAACATATTTACCTCCTATTGTAAAATTTATGTGCTTGGTGCACCTGCACCACAAGGCGTCAAGACACTCTATGTCTCTTCCATGTTAACCCAAAAGGATTTCTTTTTCCTTTTCATTTTCTCTTGTGTCATTTGTTTTACTTTTGGGAATGATCTGGGGAATTGAGACACCCTATGTCTCTCCCATGTTGACCTAAAAAGCTATTTATTTTCTTGCACCTTTTTGTTTATCTTTCTCATCTTTTGACTTGTGTTTTTCCTTTTGGGGATGATTCAAGGAATTGAGACATTCATGTCTCTTCCATGTTGAACCAAGGGGTTTTTTTTTTTTTCACTCTCTTTGTGTCATTCTTCCAGTTCTATGTGTATTTGGGGGATGATGCCAATTCCAAACTCTCTAAAAACATTGTAGCAAAAAACATACTAATCCCTAATCCATAAATCCCTTATGAGTTTAGTGTTTTCATTTTAGGGACAACCCCCTCTCTTTTATTTTTCTCTTGCATGATGCAACTTTACTCAGAAATAGATGAATTGGCATAGGGATTTCCAAGTTAGCTCTCATGTCTTCCTTCTCATTAGCATTTTTTATTTGCTACTTTAAAGTAATTGCTCACAATATGGTGTTTAGCAATTTATTTAAAGTGGGAGCATACATTGGCATTATTATTTTCCATTTTCTTTCTTCTCAGTTCTTAGTACAACCCTCTTACTTCATAAGATGCATTTGTCACTTTGTGGATGACATTGCATGTAATTTCCTTCAAGAGTGTGATCTATCTTAGCATATTATATTCCTTTTAGTGGCTTGATGAGATGCACTACATACTCTAAGTCGTGAATCTTCTATTCTTTGATTGGTCCTCTCTTTGAGACATTAGGCACAATGTTCCCTAAGTTAAATACGTCACATGAACTAAGAAAAACTCCTTTTAACATTTCCTATGTTCAATGTGGCATTTGTTGTTATATGACCACCTTGCATAATACAACTTGCATTCTTGTAGTTCCATCTTGTTTGTTCATGAGTTCAAAGAAGATGAAGTTTTTCTTGTCTCATGAAGCTCAAAAATCATTTTTTTTGTGGCACCTTATTAAAGTTATCAAGAGTTATAACTTTGGTATGGTTTGAGTAGGAAGCCCAATCTGAGGAATGAATTTCCCCATAGCCATTGTGTGTTTGTGAGTGCATACCAGCCATGAATGTATGTTTCTCACCCATTAGGACTTCTCACCTAATGGACAACCAAGAGTTCTATTAGATAAAGTGAGTATGCATTTTCCAAACAAGCATCCTAGATTTGATCCACATCATGATGGATAAATTCTCAAAGCTTGATTTGATTATTTTATTTCACCTTTTTCTCTTCATCTTTGGCAATGTATGCTTGGCCTTGTCATTGTTATTTATATCATTTTCATGTGCATTCCTTTGTGATTATGTTGGTTTTCCATAGGACTTTGATCCTAGGAGCTTGATCACCCCTTTTGATCACTGTCATCCCATCTTGCTAACATTGGTTCATTGGAACCCCTCTTGGTGCATGCTCATCTACTTTAGTGTGAGTTTGAAGCATGTTCATCCTCACACTAAAGTGGGGGCTAAATGTAGTGTCAAAAATTGGGTCCCTTGACATTTTCACACTCATTTGGGTCCTCCTTGTGGATTTTGGCTTTGCCTTGATTTAGTGTTGTAATGTGGGTAAAACATTCACATTAGGTCTTGGGCCCTTGTGAACTAATGGAATTTAATGGTTCCTTGCTAAAGTGTTGTGAAGTGTTGTAACATACTTTCACACTTTTCTAGGGTTTTATTAATTAACTAATCATAATTAATATAATATTAATCATAATCAACATTAATCTTGCCTTATTTGGAGTTTTGTAAACTGTTGTAACACACTTTCACATTCCTCTAGGCTTGTCATTAATAATTTGGCTTTCTTATGCTTTAATTGGCCCTATTTTGCATCCACAAGCCTCATTTATTGCATCTTTTTGAGGATAATCCCAACACCAATTAGTAACCAATCATAATTCATATATTTCTGGCTTGTGTGGCCCAAATTTAGTGTTTGGGACTCATTTAACACCTTAGGTGAATGAGTCCCACCTAGGTCATTTTGTCTTCGATGCAGGTTTCACACATTTCTAAGAAATTTTCTTTTTTTAGTCCCATACATTATGTATGATGGGACTCATTTGCCACCTTGGGAAAATGAGTCCTGTGTGACCAAAATTCAAATTTAATTCAATTTTCCAATGGGATTTTATTCTCCTAGATTTGAAGTTGGTTGTAGTGTTGTAATTTCGAGAATTCTTGCATCATTAAGTATAAATACAAGGTTCTTTCTCTCATATTTTCACCTAGAATCCTAAAAAGCAATCAAATGATCCTAGAATTAAAGAGTTCACAAGATCATTTGAGCATTCAAGGCATTTCAAGTTTAGATTGTCAAGAATTTAAGAACATTCTTCAAGTGCTAATCCTCATGTTAAATATTGTATTCCTCATGTTTGTTATCATGCTAACATTTGTGATGTAGAGTTGATGATTCATGGAAGTATTTCAAGCAAGATCAACATCATTCAAGCTAGAGTCAAGAACCACATCCATTGTAGCCATATCAAGCATACTTGCAGCACCTTATTGTAAGGGTTTGGTGAGTTGCAACATTGTCTTTTGTTCATTCATCATTATCCTTTCATAGTTACTTTTATTTCAAGGTTTAAATACCAACAAGGGGTTTGACCAAGGAAAAACCCTATTCACTAACCCCCACAACATTTTTCCCTCTTCTTGTGTGGGATTTGCAGGGCTAGGTGGCAGATTGGCCACAAAGCAAAGTTGGAGAAAAGTTGTCAAATCCCTAAAGTTGTCAAAGTTATCATCAAACCCTGGAGAAGGTTGGAGAAGGTCTACAGTTGGAAATTCGCGGTTTCAATGCCTAACACAAGAATGAAAATAAGTTAGGGATATGCTTGGATTGTGAAAAATGACTTAGAAGCTTGCTTTTATAGCCATCAACACGTAACTAACCATTATTTTAGAAGCTTTATTTTATAGGTATCAATGCCTAATTGATCCTTGAGATTTCAATGCTTGGTGATCCCACAATACTGGTTTACAATTTTTGGCCAAACTGGACATTGAAATATTTTTTTCTAACTAAATCTTCACTTTCGGGCACCTATAGCAGCTAAACTGTGAGAAATTTGAAGATGGTGCAAACTAGTGATTTGTGCCATTTTTTTGGTAGATTCTAAATTTTTTTTTTTCAAAACATTTGGAATCAGATTTCACTTCTTTTTCCATATCCTTTTAAAACTATTTTTTTTAGTAAACAACATTTTTAAGGGTGACCTTCACTTATAATGCATAATGTTTTTTCTATGAAGGATAAAATTCTATTTTTTCAAATTTAGATTTGTAACTATGATATCTAGTGCTTCCAATTAGTTTCATAGTGTTTTATTGAATATTTTTTCTTTAATGAAGTTTGGAAGTCAAACCAATTACAATTATGACATAGGCGGGCTGTATAACGCGTAACATTTTTGTATGTATCCAAATTCAATTTTTCTTTTTTTGTTGGATCAAGGACTTCAATATCTAGTGCACTCATATTTTTCTTTTTCTTTTTTATCATCTGCTATTTTTCCACATGTGCAGAATAGAGAGATTAATTTTTTGTTAAAAACCTACATTCACAAGAAATAAAAAATAAATATAATAATAAAATTTAATTTAATTAAAATTATACTTTTTTGGAATATTATAATAAGGAATACATACTTACAAAATAATAAATTTTAAATGAGTTCATTTGATCCCCCAAAAGGTAAATCAAAAGTGGTTTTTTATCATCATTTTGATAGGTGTAAAGGAGACTCCATTATAGGTATGGTTTAAAACTAGTGGGTTCTATCTAAGGGGGATTGGTCTAAGGTGGTTTGATCAAATGCTCTTCAATTAGATTCCTTTAAATGGAACTTTTCAAGGCTTAAATCATTATATTTTCTAAAAATATGTGATTTCAGCAAAAAATAGGATCTCCCATAAAGTGTAAACCACTATCATGGCAGTACCTACAAAGGAGATTAAAATATTGAAAAGGGATGTCCTATGGGATGAATGAGGTCTAATGAGGGGTTCACCAAAAATTTTAGACTTGGAAAAAACAATGCAATGTAAGTTGTAAGACAAAACTCTAATTGAATGCAATGATCTTGAAAATTCCTTTGAAATGTAAGTAAAACATAATAGAAAAGTTAAAAGGTAAATGAAGTTCACCTAGAAACCTTGAGGTGACTAGAAACAACTCTTAAATTCTAAAAATTTTGACTTTTGGACTAACTAGGACTCATTCGCCAATTTGGGCGAATTAGTCCTAGATCAAGGTTTCTACACAAAAGCCTGTTTTAGGAAAAAAGGGTACCAAAATCTACAAATAGATCTGGAAAAAATCTATAGTGGAACTCATTCACCCCTCTTGGCAAATCAGTCCCATTCCACTTTTCTAGAAATTGAAAGCTATGATCTGCACTTCAACACCTACCCTTTTCCTCCAATTTGAGTTTTGGATCTGAATCTGTGAAAAAAAACTACAAAATAGAATTCAACTTGATTTGCTAATGGAGGGTTTGCCGGTCAAACACTTAGTTTGGTAATTAAACCCAAATAGAAATAATTAAATATGCATGAAAACCCTAGCTTTAAATGCGTCAAAGACTAAGAAACTTGAAACATGATGCAATCTTAATCTAATGTGCAAGAATATGATGCAATAATGGAAATGTAAAGATGAATGACTCACTTGTGATAATCTCTAATCACCCCAAATGAGCTCTAATGAGGCATATACCTTCCTTAGGCTGAGTGTAGAATTACAATAGAAGATGGAATCACTTAGGAAACAAGTCTTTAGGCTTGGCTTGATGGCTAGTTGCATCTCCCCAACCTAGAATCCATCATGATTCACCATAGGCATCCATGATCAATCCTTGATAATGCTAGATCTTGATTGAAAGTGAGCATGAAGACTTGAAAAAATGATTTAATGTTTCTCTAATGCTTCAACTTTACTTTCTCTTGAAACTTTAACACTCTTGTGAATGATTCTCAACACTTGAATCTTGAATTTTCTCTTGAAAATGACATAGATATATTCTTGGATTGTGAAAAATGACTTAGAATCTTGCATCAAGATACCCTATTTCTCTTCCATGTTGACCCAAAAGGATTTCTTTTTCCTTTTCCTTTTCATTTTCTCTTTTTTCTTGTGTTTTCCTTTTGGGGATGACACAAGGCATCAAGACACCCTATAACTCTTCCATGTTGACCCAAAAGGCTTTCTTTTTCTTTTTCCTTTTGATTTTCTCTTTTTCTTATGAATTCAATTTATATGTCAATTAATTTTATAAATGAATTGATATTTGATAAAGTTCACTTGTTCATTTTGCATGTAATTCAAGTGGCTGCTAACGAGACTACTTGTTGACATCACCCATGTGAAGAGATTAATCTGCTATCATTGATTTTGGAGGATGAACCTTGACCAATCATCATTTGTAATTGATTCTATGAGGCCTCATGTTCTATAAAAGGCATTTTTTTTCTTATTTTCATTAAGCTCAGAATTTGTTGATGTCAGAGAACCAAAACTTTTTCAAGTTTTTTCCTTCTTCCTATTTTTGTTCCATTCTAGATTAAAATCTTGTATGTTTCATTAAAAGTTAATCAATATCAGAGCCAATTTGAAAGCTAATTCCTGATATGAAATCTTACATAGGTTATTGGTTGTTCCTATCAGATAAGAGTGTGTGTTGCATTGTTAAAGGATGCATATTGACACTACCTAATGGTAAATAATCCCCTTTTTCTTTAAAATCTCGCATCATTTTGTTCCTAGTTGTGAAGCAATCTGGTGATTTATGAAATGGTTTGCTTTGCTTGGGTTATTTCTCGAGGCATGTGTGGATAATACCTAGGAGAAATTTTACTTTTTAGTAACTTTTTATTCTTTGTTTTAGAATAGATGTTTTATATTTTAGAAAATGTTCCAAAATTGATGAATACATGGATTTCTATTACAAATATTTTGATTCCATGAAATTGTTGAATGCTTAATGCTGAATCTACTTCAACATATGCAAGTAATTTGAGTTCATGAAATATTCTTGTAAATCCTTTCTATTCATGAAATTTAAAGCATCATGAACAATAAATGTGATGATGAAAGTGTTTTGAAATAAATATATATAAATTAGATTAAAGATTTGTGTACACAAATTAAAGGTTAATTTTGTGAAATTAATGATTATTTTCATAATCTAACCATTCGTTCAGATCCAGTAAGTAAGTCCCTTTATAAAAATAGTTTCATAATAAACCTTGAGCAAAACTTTCACTATCGATACTTGACTAATAGAGCCTTGGGATTATTAAATTCTATCTTAGAATTTGAATTTATTTCAAGAGATTTAAAGTTCTTTGTGAATTATATTTGTGGTATATGTGACTAACATCCACATCAACACTTTGGAAACTAGAGCTTTGGCTCAGGAGGAGCGTTAGTGGAAATATTTCATTTTCTAACAAAGAAATGGTGTTTATGCTTCAACACATGGATATGAGATGTAGAACAATGCATTTGATCTATTAGAAAAGATCCTAGTAGAAAATATCATGATGTAGAAATTTGCAGTGTTTGAAGCTTGACAATGCCTATAGTTAAGGGTTTGAAAATTTTATTTGCTAAATAATTTATGGTAAAATTAGGTCATGGCGGAAGGATTATAAATGACTAAACTTAATCAAAATTCATTTACAATTATATTTTCAAAAGGAGAAGAGTAGAAAAAGAGCATAGTAGTGCACTGAAAGAATTCAAGATCTGGTGCAAGAAAAACCTTAGCTGGAAACCAAAGTAAAAGGTATTTACGGTTTCCATTTCCCCTAGTCTTTTATAAAATACTTTAAAAGAATTTTTTAATGGATAATCCTAGGGTTAATGAGGTCATAAAATGATCTTGACCTAAATTCAACAAACATCGTGTTAAATCCATGAAGGTTGAACCAAAAGGTGAATTTTTAAGGGTTCCCTATGGTGTCCTACATACAAAGGACATAAGAATTTACATTCATGGAAAATTAGAAGAATATGATCATTCAAAGCTTGGTGATGTGTGAGTAAAGGAGCTCACTAGTGATGATTTCACACTCAAGCTAGAGTATCAAAATTTGGCTATGAAGAAGCTCAATGTTTGGAAAGAGTTTCCCAACATTTTTTATGATAATACTTGGGTGAGAATTTTTTGAGCCACATTCATGATAGATTTATATATTGACACATATGCCTAGGATGATCACAAAGGAAGTGATTAGGGAAGCTAAATGGTTATGTTCAACCAGACTAGTTCTGATGCTTAATTCAATAAAGAATGATGTTGTGAAAGAACTTACTAGTGTAACATATGACAAGAGGGCATTGAAAATATTGAACATCAAGAATCCTATGGTGATGTATGCAACAATTATTGGATAGAAAGTCTATTTTTCAAATAGAGAAAACTTTGTTTCATCCATCGCCATCAATACTTCCTATGAAATGGTGGAGAAAGAAGCTAACTATGACTTTCACAAGCTTTTGAGAAAACACTTAGTGGAGAATTTACAAATGACAAAGGATTTAATATATCCTTTCAAGTATGGCACACTGGTTATATGTTTATTATTTTACTTCTTGAAATAATTCCTCAGAACAAAGAGTGTGGAGTGGTTAAAAGGAAGAACTATTGCACCCCAAATTAAGGACTTTTTGAGAGGTATTAGATATGCAAAGGCATACAAGATTACGCCCTGGCGGAATTATTTGTAGTGTTTTAGAAGAGGATGTAATAAAGGGAGAGGATTCCTTGGAAGATGGTGCAAAAGTATAGGAATGAAATTACATTCTTGGTGATAAAGGATGAATGTATTATACAAGTTTTTGAGCCTAGAATAGTGTGGATCCTAGAGATGGGATATGAAATTACTTAGCAAGATATTTTAGGGTCTACAAATTACATGTTGATCAAGCCAAGAGACACCCCCAAAGAGATGTTTGGAACTTATGAATAGAATTCCATGGAAGTCCACTTGGATGAAAGGAAAAAATAGATCAACAAGATAGTGGAGAAAATGACTACAACATCTGAAAAAGCAATGGGCCTCAAACTAGAACAAGTTGAAAAAGTAAGGGCTAAGTTTGGTGCTCTAAGAAGTTCATCATGTGTAAGGAGATATAGCAAAGAAACTACCACTCCTTCAGTTTCCCAGAAGCCCCTACAACTAATCCTACCTTAGGAGAGAAAAGAAAAGTACCTAAAATTTCATCAGTGAAGGAAAAGGCTTCTTTGGTAAAACTGCAAAAGAGGCCTGAGAAGGAAAAGGTTACTACAACACAAAAATATAGCCTTGTGAGAATAAGGGTGAAAACCAAGGAAACAAGGGAGCAGTACTTGGGTGTTAATTTCAAAGATGAAGAAGGAGAAGGAGAAGGACCACAATTGGTCTGCAAGAGGAAAGTTGAAGCTTTAGAAGGTGAACCCAGTGTAGAGAAGAATTTTTTTGATATTATTGATGTAGATAGTGAGGCTCAAGTCAAAAAGGAGAAGGAAGACTTTAGAATGGAGATGAGACAAGTACAGTCTGGAAAGGAGAAGAAGACATTGGAAGAGAAGAAGAAGAAGAAAAAATCCTTAGTAAGGACTCATAGTCCCATGAAATTGGATCCACTATTTAATGGGATTGTGCAGAATGAAATGTTAGAGGAAAATGCTTCTCTATATATTGAGGTTGACGAGGTGGTAAAGACCACCATTGTAGAATCCATTGTAAAATATATTTATTTTTTTATAGTAGATATGAAAAACATAGACAAAAATTACCTATAGAATTGTGGAATATATTAATTGAGAGAAGACAAGAGGCCATTGTGGAAGAGACTAAATTGAAATCCTATGCATTGGAAAAGATTAGTTCTCCTCTTTCCAAAGAGAATAAAGCCACACTGGCTATATTTTTCAATAAGGAATTCAAAATGATACAAAGGGTGACAACCCTTATAAGAAAAGATCAAAATGATCTCAAGAGGCTCTGAAAAGAGTTTAGATTGAAAACGTTGTAGATCTAACTCAAAGGTTGGGAATGAATCTTGTTGAAAATGATTTCACACATAGAAAATAGGGAAAATAAATTATTCACAGACAAGACCACAAAGAGCCTATCCTTCTTGAAAGATATAGAACAAAGACAACCTAAGGGGGAATTCTACATTTTAGGGAAAAAATTGGCTTTTGTTCAATCCCCAGTCTTCGATAACTAGGTCATGCTTGTGCTAGGGTCGCTCTCGGGTAATGATGTCATATTGTTGTTAATATCAAAGGACTATGATTATTCTTTGAATATTTTAGATATACATTCCAAATTTAAACAATGAGTTCAAACATCAAGAAACCAAAAGATTTGCCATATTATTTCATGAATATCACAAATTATTTGCTATCACTTAAGTAGATTTAACATTAAGCATTCATCAATCATATGGAAAACAAAGAATTTTCAATAAAATTCCTCCCGTTCATTTAAATTTTTGGAACAGTTTCAAATATTTAAACATCTATTCTAAAACAAAGTATAAAAAATATTGACAATTAAAAGTTTCTCTAGGTTATTCTCCATGGATGCCCCAATGAATTAACTAAAATAGAGAAAACCACTTTATACTTCACCAGATTGCTTCATAGCTACATATAAAATGGTGCAAGATTTTCAAGAGAGGGGTTTCATTTCTAGACACTGAGTACGTTTTGTATGCACCCTTAAATGGTGCAACATATATTCTTGTTCAACCGAATTAACAAAACCAGCTACAAAAGATACTGAGATAGGTAGCTATCTAATAAGCTTTGATATTAATTAATGTCTATGTGGATAATTTTTTTTACACCATAATTTTTCAAAAAGTAGGAAAAAATAATCAAACTGAAAAGTTTATGCTCCTCCAACATCCACAAATTCTCAACTTAAAATAAAAATGAAGCATCCTCTAGCCTTTTATAGAACATAAGGCTTAGACAGGATAAGACAACTACATGAGAGGAAATCCAAGGGACCAATCTCATCAAGGCACATGGGATATAGTGACCAATAGGAGAATTTCAATTGAAGTCAATGGAAGTGAACACCAATTACATGTTTTTAATTCTTCAGGTGTTGATGCTAAATATTTGCCAAGAGGATACTTTGAATCATGATAATGTGTAGGGGGTTCCCATACATTTAGAATGAAAAGGTAGAATTTTCGCCCCCACACATTGCTTGGCTCCAATTTTGAAACTCTCAGGAATGGGTTCTCCTGAAAATTAGCATTTGTTCCCACCGCATGTGAAATACCAAGATCCCCAGCATTCTAGTGGACTCAAAGCCATATGCATTATCACCTCCCAGAGTGATCAAACCGGACTAAAAATTATTCCATCCATGATTCAAGTTTGCATGACCATCCATACCTGAGCTTTGTATCACAATTGATATCTCCTACAAACACAAATTTTACATATTAAATCCCTTTAAAAAAAAACATTTATAACATCTCATGTAAATACAACCATTATTCAAATTTTAGCACAAAAATCTCATAATTAACACACCTTTTGAAAACATATCATGAATCCTCATACATATACTGGATCACTGAGATCATTAGACAAATTTAAAATTTCGTATTTTCACTCTACATTATAACCCAGTACCTAGTAACCAGTATTTTACTTTATCCACTTACTTTCTCAGACCTTGGTTATACCAAAACTCTACTATATCAAAATGCTTCATACCAGACTAGAGCCTTATACTTGAACTTTATATTACCATTTACCTTTTCCATGTTTCCAGTACCTGGTATCTAGTGTACAAAACATTTACAATATGAAATACTTTATTATCAAATATTTTCTCTTTTATTTTGGTGATCTTCCAATTTCCTAGCTCCTACTATAAGAGTTGCACATTTTATTTTTACTTTGGTCCCCAAGTCTTTTCAGTCTTGGGGCGTGTTGTGAGACCACACAACAACTTGCAACCAATCAAACCAAATTTAAACCAAACTTGAAATTAAATCACCAGTTGTAAATTAAAACTTATACATATTTAAAACAATAACTTTCTACCTTTACCTAGATTTTGGCATAATAAAGTAAAACTCCACTTGAAACATCAGTGTGTGCTCTGATTAATTCTAGTTTTTGGGACTTAGTAAAAATAATCAGTTCATTAACATTTAATTACATAATATACTAATCCTCCAAATCCAACCATGGATACAACCTCGCTTCCAGTCAAGCATCCATAGCCTCGACAAGGTTATCTTCGTAATTCCCCCAAACATAGCTCTACTCCCAATTAGGCATCCATAGCCTTGGTAGAGTTATTTGGATAGCCTAAAGAGTTGATGTTTTTTTATTTTTTATTTATTTTTATATATAGCAATGGGGTATGTGTAGGATCATGATGGGCCAAAAAGCGGCGATATGATAGGAATGTGTAGGGTATGTGGTTGACAACCTTTTTTTACTCAAAATTGATGCGGCTCAAGGTTTTAGGAAGGTCTCATCTTTCCACTAAAATATAAATTATGCTTTACTTTGAATTTAATAAATGCTTATTATTCATTTCTATTTGGATTATGACTAAAGTCTTAATTGATAGAGTTGATTGAAAAAAATTTATAACTTTCAAATGGTATCACACTTTTGAATCTAAAACATGCATTACATTCCTGCTTCACATATTATAGGATTAAAATAAAATGAATTTCATGAAGTTTTGACCAAGTTAAGGTGGTCCAAACTATACCAAAGTTTTATATTTTTTTAAAAGTTGGCAATAAATTTCATAATTATTTATTTACATGAAAAAAAAATTACAAAAATATGCATCCACATTCAGTTCTCTACTTATATTTAAAATCTTATAAAAAAAAATATTATTATTTTTGCTTGGCTGAGTAGTTAGATAGACACCTACTTATTTTTTCCTAATTTAAATTACTACTACATTGAGAATTTCAAATTTTCACCAAATAAATTTTAAAATATCATTACGTAGTTTAGAAAGAGTACATTCAATTTTATACAAATTCTATTCTTACATATTTTGAAATAATATAGATAACTTATTCAAATTTCGTCAAGTTGCCTAACTTTGTTTCTGAATTTTTGCCATTTTAAAGACTGTTTTTCCATGATGATCCTCTACATACCCAATGATAACACATTTTAACTTTTGATATTTCAATAATAGCTTTTTTATCAACTTGAAAGCAATGAAGCTTGCTATTAGGTTTGGAGTTATAGTGGTAGCCAAGGTTACTTTTTTATTTTTCATTCAATGTAACTCCCTTCATCAATTGACTACTTCCCAAAAACTCATTTAATGATTCCTTGTAGGTGTATGTTTCCACCTAAATTTTACTAACTTATGCCAAATCCTAGCTAACTCTAGCTCGCTATATGTTAAAAAATATGCATAAATTAAAATTTAGCAATAGAAAACTTAATTACCAAATTTAAATCTAAATTTAGAAATATTAGTTACCACCCTTCCGATTAAATTTTATGGCAATTACTAAAATTTCTGCTAGCTATTTTGACTTGATGATGTTGCACATCATTAATGGATTAAAAATGTCATGATTACCTTGAAACACAATCACACTATTGTATATTAAATTTGCATGCCTTATTCAACACGTATTATCTCTTCAACTTACTCGAGTGATGACATGTACTGCCTTGCCAACTTCATTTTCCTATGTATTCTACACACATAAGCACCTCCATAATTAGTATAACTCTTTTTAAACAATTTTAAATGACCACTATTATTTTCAAAATCTTCAACTCGCTTGATTTGCAATCTTTGTACTGTTCAAATTTGAAGCAATTTCACCAGATACATGCAAAGAATTAATTTGATTTAACCTTTAATTATGAAGATTATTATGCAGCTGCCACCTCGCTAATGGTTTTCCAAAAGACAATTACTCAAGGAAACTATATACCCCAACTTCCTTATGGCTCTCTATAAATTCTAGCATTTCTTGTCGAATTCTCCACACTTCTCTTTTCTTTTCTTTTTATTTTATCTTCTATGAATTTGCTCTGTGTCTTCTCATTTTCTTCTTAGCCATGGATACTCCAATTTTCTTAGTTTGTTCTCGTAGATAGAATTTTTTCTTAGGAAGTATCACACCACAAAGGCTTGAGAAGGTCTTCTCCATTAGGACTTCCAGTTTCACTGCACGCCAAATTTATGCTTAGTCCTTGGGGAAAGACATGAACTACATCCAATCCAACCATTACTTTCATTTCTACTTTGACATTGTTTCACTTTGTAGCATCACTCTGGACGTTGGGCTACCTATTGAAGACGTTCGCGTTGTTGTCAACTTAATAGTGAAACCCGAATTCTTGGAGAATCTGGATACCATTTTAGATGTTGTGCATCCGACCATTGGGATTCCCTCCATGGATGAAATTCCATGGTTCTAGAACATGGGGAAGTGGTTCCACTTCGCCCCTTTCTTACTGATCTCCATATCCAAGACTTTGAAGCTCACGGGGAACTTTCCTACATAGGTTATTTATCCCTGATAGAAGAGGCATCCCACATCAACTGATTGGCTACTATCATTTGCAACTTTTCTCACTCTTCTTTTTGACTCTTTTTTGATTTTTTGAGCGAGGATTTTCTAATATCTCATGTATATACATGATACACACACACACAGATATATATATATATATATATATATATATAACTCTTTTGGTACATTTGAATGCGTGTTTTACTATGTATGGCTTTATTATTTTTCTTTCTCATTTCAATTTTGTAAAATTTTTGAATTCATTCTCATGAGTAAGATAAGTTTAAGAAAAAATTCCTACTGTAAGGCCAGACAAAAGAAAAGAACAAAAAAAATGAGGAAAGAAAACAAAAATAGCACAAAACCCTAAAAAAAAAAAACTACTACTAACCCTAACTACCCTAACTCTCACATTACAAAAGATTAACTCTAATAAAGAAATTTATTTCAATTTCTATGGTTATTTCTTCTACAATTTTAGTATGAATTACAGTAGTTTTGTCTTTAAATTCTCTTCTCAAAATTTTCAATATTCTACTGTAGCAATGGATTATCTTAAATTTTTTGTGTTTAAACACCATGAATTTAAAAGTGAATGTACCCAAAATTTGGCTCAAATGTATGAAAATTAACTCATTAGAGATCGATTGCACACATTTCATCTCATGTGGCCATAATGCACCTTCTTCCAGCCCTGGACCATTTCCATGAATGGTTGTGTTTATTTCTTTGCTTCCTTCTCTTCTAAAAGTCTTCATATCTTTAGCCCTATCTTCACTTTGAATTTTGTTAGACCAAGATATATCACTACTTATATTGCTATCAGAAAGAGAAAAAGAAAAATGATATTTTATATCTTGTATAAAATCAAGAAAATGTCTTTTTATAGCTAGTGAATTTTTAACTTGAAGCACACTACACACTTTTTCTGCTCGATTTTCCCGCTCCATCTCATTATCCATGTTTTCCACATATACAGGAAATGATGATTCATCAATGTCCTTTCCTCATTTATGATGAAATATCTCTAGATCTCAACATTCTCACCTATTTTCCTCTAAAGTGTTAGAATTTTCTTTATAATAATCATAGTTTTCCAACTATTTTGGTATATCGGGTGATTTTTTAGTATTTCCAACTTCACTAGGGAAAAATCTTTTTCTCGTTAAGAATCCCTTTCTTTTAGCAGTTAAAACTTTCCCTGTTAATGGAATTACTCTACTTATAGCAAAACAAACCCTAGTTAGAAAAATTTCACACTCAAGTTCACCATGATCAGTTGTATCATGAATTCTACACTCAGTGACTCTTCCAAAAGTAAAAAAACTCAAAGGATGCAATTTCTAATTAAGAATTTTACAAATTTTTCCAACTTCCATAATGAAGACCAACTTGCATTCAATCTCTCATTCACAAGCTTCTTGCTAAACTTAGAACCAATGTTTTGAAACACAATTATGTAATTCTAGAAAATGATACCTAAAATATTAAATGGAGGCCCTCCTTCTAGCACCAGTTCCCATTGATGATGATTTCACTCATAGAAAATAGGGAAAATAAATTCTTCATAGACAAGACCACAAAGATCCTATCCTTCTTGAAAGATATGGAACAAAGATAACCTAAGGGAGAATTATGCATTGGTAGGGTAAAGATTGGCTTTCATTCAATTCCAAGTCTCTGATAACCAAGTCATGGTTGCACTAGGGTCGCTCTCGGGTAATGATGTGATATTGCTATTAATCTCAAAGGGACTATGGTTATTCATTGAATATTTTAGATATTCATTCCAAATTGAAACAATGAGTTCAAACATCATGAAACCAAAAGATTTTCCATAATATTTTATGAATATCACAAATTCTTTGCTATCACTTAAGTAGATTTAGCATTAAGCATTCAACAATCATATGGAAAAGAAAGGATTTTCAATAAATTCCTTCCATTCATTTAAATTTTTGGAAGAGTTTCAAATATTTAAACATCTATTCTAAAAAAAAGTGCAAAAAATACTAAAAATTGAAAGTTTCTCCCAGTTATTCTCCACCATGGATTCCCCAAAGAATTAACTAAAATATAGCAAACTGCTCTATACTTCACCAGATTGCTTCACAACTACATATAAAATAGTGCAATATTTTAAAGAGAGGGGTTTCATTTCTAGACACCGACTAGGCTCTATATACACCCTTAAATGGAACAACATACAGTCTTGTTCAGCTGAACTAACAAAACTAGCTACAAAAGATATTGAGATGGGTAGCTATCTAATAAGCTCTAATATTAATTAATGTCTACATGCATACAAAGTTTTACATTAGAATGGTTCATAAAATAGGGAAAAAGAACAAAACATTAAATTTTATGCTCCTCCGACATCCACAAATTTTGAAATTTAAATAAAAATGAAGCATCCTCTAGCCTTTTATAGAACACAAGGCTCAGACAAGATAAGACAACTACATGAGAGGAAATCCTAGGGACCAATCTCATCAAGGTATGTGGAATATAGTGACCAATAAGAGAATTGAAATTGAAGTCAATGAAATTCAACTCCAATTACATGTAGGTCTTTGGGTGTTGATCCTGAATCTTTTCCAAGATGATACTTCAAATCATGACAATGTGTAGTGGGTTCCCATACATTCAGAATGAAAAGGTAGATTTTTTTCCCCCACACATCACTTAGCTCTAGCTTTGTCACTCTTGAGAATGTGTTCTCCCAAAAAATAACATTTTTTCCCATCACATGTGAAATACTGAGATCCTCAGCATTCCAATGAACTCAAAGTCATCTACATTATCACCTCCCAGAGTGATCGAATAGGACTGAAAAATTATTCCATTCATGATTCAAGTTTCTTTGACTATCCATACCCAAGCTTTGCATCACAATTGATATCTCCTACAATCACAAATTCCACACATTAAATCCCTTAAAACATTTATAACATCTCATGTAAGAAACCATTATTCAAAATTTAGTACAAATTCTCATAATTAACACACCTTTTAAAAGCATATCATGAATCCTCATACATATACCAAATCACTGGGATCTTTAGACAAATTTAAAATTTTGCATTTTCACTCTACATTATAACCCAGAACCCAGTACCCAATATTCAGCTTTACCCACTTACTTTCCCAAACCTTGGTTCTATCGAAACTCCACTATACCAGATGTTTCATACCATACCAGATCCTTTTGCTTGAACTTTACATTAGCTTTTTCCTTTTTCGTGTTTCTAGTACCTGGTATCCATTGTACAAAACACTTACAATATAAAATACTTTATTATCAAATATTTTCTCTTTTACTTCCAGTGATCTTCCAATTTTCTAGCTCTTGCCATAAGAGCTACACATTTTTTTTTTACTTGGGTCCCCAAGTCTTTTTCAGTCTTGGGGTGTGTTGTGAGACCACACAAAAAATATAAAGGAAAAGAAGACATACAAGTTGAGATGTCCGCTCCAAATGTGAATAATGAAGAATATGTACAACATAATACTCAACATGAGCATGAAATAGAGGAAGGAAATGTACATGATAATGTTCTTCTAGATATGGAAAAAACTACAAAATAAAATGTTGAAGTTGAGAAGAATGTTGAAAAAGAAGAAGCAACTATCAAAGAATACATTGCAAAGGAGGATTCTTCTACACCTCCTCTAGTATTTGACACTAATATAGAGAACACTCAAGACCAACTAGATACAATCACTCATCCAGATAACAAAGAACATGCTAATAGTGAGGATGATGAGAAGAGTACTAAATAGAAGACTGAGGATGCATCTGGTGATGCAGAAGGAAAGAAAGAAGTTGATACACCAGTTAACATTGGTGACAAGGAGTTAAAATAGAAGGCTACAAAGGAGAACTTAAAGACTATTGGTGAATATTCTAACACCTTTGGAGATTCTTTAAAGAATATTTTAAGCATACAACTTAAATTCCATCATGTGGTTTTCACATGTAGCTATTACAACTACCTATGCAATAGGGGCATGTGGACTTGGAGAATATTTATCCTCTTCACAAGCTTGAATTGTGAGATGTTTTCCATGTATCTACCCGAAAAAAGATCATTGAGACACATTAGAAGAGTCAAGAATTGATTGGTGAGGTTGTGAAAGTTCTATATGAAGCCATATGTGGTGCTGACATTAACAACACCTTCTCTGGTATGGAAAAATTAAAAAATTAACTTGATTATTTTAAGTATACCACCAGTTTGAAGGGAAAGTTAGAAAAAGAGTTGGAGAAGAAAGTGGATGAGAAAAGGTTGCCAGATGTCTAGGAGAAGTGTGCTCTTGCACACAATAAATTTCAAGAAAATATCAAGGGTGCGTTGGCAAATGTGGTAGAGGCCAAAAATTGTTTCAAATTTTTCTGAAGGGGCCTAGATCAACCAAAAGCATAAAGGATATGATTGACTCAATTGAGTCCCAAATTGAAAAAGCTTTGAGTTCTTATGATCTGACACATAACTTGGATGGAAGCAAAATAACAGTAATAGAGGGTTTACATGAGAAATTCTTCCAACTATAAGTGTAAAAAGTTAAGATCATTTTGTAGTTTGGTAATCTCAGGGATCTTGTGAACTCTAAGTTCATATTTGTTTCTAGTTCCTTGTTAAGTGTTGATAAGAATACAAAGCTTAATTTGGTACCCAACACTCTAGATGAAGTTGAAGAAATCTTGATGGAGCTAGAGGCCCAGAGTAGAATGCTTGGGATAAAAAAGAAGAGTTGGTAGGATGGAAAAAAGGAATGGAAAGACTGTCTTAAAAATATGCAAGATTCAACTTCCTTCTCTAGGTGAAAATATTTCTTACTTTTATGCATTTTAGTTTATTGTTTTAGACTTCTGTATATATATGAAAATGGTGTAAAGTGTTTTACGATATAATTTTTTGATCCTATTGTGGTAAATTTCTCTCTTAGGGGGAGCCATTTCTTTTTTTAGTTTTTATATATGAAAATATTTGTCAGGGGGATATCTAGTATATGAGAAGTTTGATATTGTATGTACCCTTTTCCCTTGATGTCAAAGGGGGAGAATAATTTTTGAGATAATTAAGGCATGTTGCCATCAATGAAAAAGGGGGATATTGTTGGAAGAATAAGGATTTTGTCATTGATGCATATTTTGGCAACATGAGCATGTGGAATGAGCACAAGTTATATAGTTATGCATTGCATTGTACTCATTGATGTCAATATTGTATTTTAGTATGAGACATATGAGGAGAAATCCATTATTGTGCATATGGAGCATAAAGCAAAGGATATCAAAAGAAATGTAGAGAAAATGAAGGCTCAGGTTGTGGAAATGATGGGCTTACCAAAAATCCTTGAGGAAGAATCCAAAAGCACATCCAACACTCCAATTAATACCCCAAGCACAAGAAGGTCTGATAGGACCTCTACCCCCTCTTTGACTACTACTAAGTCCTTCAAGAATAAACCTATAGTTGATTTGAAAAGGAAAGAATCTTCTAGTGCCCCTACAAAACAACAAATTGTTCTGCATAAGAGAAGAAAAGAGAAGGAAAGAAGAGAGAAGTATGTGAGTGTAAATGTAGATGATCAGGAGGAAGAAGGACCATACTTCGTCTAGAAGAGAAAGACCAGTGTCTCTCAAGTAGAGACAAGTGTAAAGAAAGAATAAAATGATATTGTGGATACTGAGAGTGAGTAGAAGTGGAGAAGGAGAAAACAAATTTCATGATTCATATGATGGAGAAGAAGTTTAAAAAATAAGGAAAATCAATCAAAGGAAAAGGAAAGAAGAAGAATCCTCTGGTTTGGAAATAAAGTCCATAAAAATTTGAGGCCTTGGTGAGCTACATTTCAAAATATGGGAACCTAGAGGAGACTATTGCATTATACCTTGGTGCAAATGACATGAACAAATCAACCATTGAAGAATCTTTTTTTGGGTACATTATTGATTTTTATGTTAGAATGGAGGATATAGAAAATCAATTACCTAATTATTTAAAAAGTGTATTATATGAAAGAAGGTAAGAGGCCATAAATAAAGAGACCTTCCTCCTGATCATCTAAATTTATGCTTGCATAGTTCTCTCTTCTTTCCCTCTCTTTTGTTCTCTTTTGTAGGATTTTTTTTTGTTTTGTAGGGTAACTGGAATGTTGTTTTCTTTCTAAATCAACTGTAGATTTAGTCATGGAGGAATTAGTAGCAACCGAAGAGGGGGAAGAGGTCCTAGCAGACCTTCTTGTGCCTAGGGTATTAATCAAAGTGCTATATGTGCTTTTCACTTCTTCCTCAAGGATTTTTGGTAATCCCATCATTTCCATAACCTGATCCTTCATTTTCTCAGCATTTCTTTTGATCCCCTTCGATTTATGCTCCATATGCACAATAATGTATTTCTCCTCATATGTCCCATATATCTCTACTTTTGGATCTTTTTGAGGGGGGGTGAATTAGTTTTATCAAATTAAAACATCAAAACCCTCAACAAAAAATAAATCCACCAACATTTATTAAATCCTTATTGTTTTATAGTGATTAACCATGAAATAAAAATAATATAAATCGAAACAACACCATACATAAGAGAACACTAGACTTATGTAGAAAACCAAATGAGGAAAAAGGTCCGCAGGTGAGGATTAACTTATAATATAAGTAACTATTAAATGCGATGCTTGTTGACCACAATTTTACCTAGGTAAATGAATTAGAATAGAATCTCCCTGAGACAAGACCTTGAAAGAGCCTATCCTTCTTGAAGATCTGGAACAAAGACAACCTAAAGGGAAATTCTACATTCATGGGACAAAATATTGGCTTTCATTCAATCCCAAGTCTTTGATAACCAAGGCATGGTTGTACTAGGGTCACTCTCGGGTAATGATGTGACATTTGTTGTTAATCTCAAGGGGGACTACGATCATTCTTTGAAAATTTTAGATAAAACTTCAAATTGAATTGATAAATTTGAATATCATGAAACCAAAAGATTTGACACAATATTTCATGAAACATCACAAATTCCTTGCTATCATTTAAGTAGATTTAGCATTAAGCATTTAGCAATTTTTGGGGAATAAAATGTTTTCAACAAAATTCTTTCCATTCATTCATATTTTTTTTTTTTTTTTCAAAATATTAAACATCTATTCTAAAACAAAGTATAAAAAATACTGAATAATAAAAGTTTCTCCCAGTTGTTCTCCATGGATGCCCCAAAGAATTAATCAAGCAGGCAAACCTCTTTATATTTCACTAGATTTCTTCATAGCTAAATATAAAACAGTGCAAGCTTTTAAAGAGAGGGATTCGTTTATGGACACCGAGTAGGTTTTGTATGCACCCTTAAATGGTGCAACATATAGTCTTGTTTGACTGAACATACAAAACCAATGACAAAAGATACTAGGATAGGTAGCTATCCATAAAGCTCTAATATCAATTAATGTTTATGCGCATATAAAGTTTCATGCCAAAATGGTTCAAAAATAGGAAAAAGAACAAAATTGAAAAAGTTTATGCTCCTCCAACATCCACAAATTATGAACTTAAAATAAAAATGAAGCATCCTCTGGCATTTTATAGAACACAAGGCTCAGATGGGATAAGACAAATACATGAGAAGAAATCTAAGGGACCAATCTCATCAAGGCACGTGGAATATTATGACCAATAGGAGAATTGCAATTGAAGTCAATGGAAGTCAACTCCAATTACACATTAAAGCTCGTCGAGTTCTACTTTTTCATCTGGAATCTTCGCCAGGATGATACTTTGAATCATGATATTATGTAGGTGCTTCCCATAAATCTAGAATGATAAGGTAGAATTTTTTCCCCCTACACTTGGCTTGGCTCCAGTTCTGTCACTCTCAGGAATGGGCTCTCTCGAAGATTAGCATTTTTTCCATCCATATGTGAAATACTAAGATCCCCAGCATTTCGGTGGACTCAAAGTTGTCTGCATTATCGCCTCCAAAAGTGAACGAACCAAATTAAGAACTATTCCATCCATGATTCAAGTTTTCCTGACCATCCATACCCAAGCTTTGCATCACAATTGATATCTCTTGCAATCACAAATTCCATATATTATAACATCTCATGTAAATAAAACCATTATTCAAATGTTAGTACAAAAAAATCCATAATTAACACCTTTTAAAAAAAAAGAATATCATGAATCCATGGACATATACTGGATCACCAGGATCATTAGATAAACCTAAAATTTTAACATTTCATTTCACATTGCAACTCGATACTTGGTACCTGGTATTCAACTCTACCCACTTACTTTCCTAGACCTTGGTTATACTAGAACTCCATCTTACCAGACTCCATCTTAACGGACCGGAGCCTTTCACTTTAAACTTCTCATTACCTTTTGCCTCTTGTATTTCTGGTACCCCATACTCGGTATACGAAACACCTACAATACAAAGTACTCTTTAATAAAATATTTCTCTTCCTTTCTTCACTTTCGATGATCTTCCAATTAGTTATCTCCTTCCATAATAGTTATATTTTTTAACTTGGGTCCCCAGTTTTTTGTCTTGGGGGATGTTGTGAGACCACACAACAACTTGCAACCAATAAAACCAAATTTAAATCAAACTTGAAATTAAATAACTAGTTGTAAATTAAAACTTATACATATTTTGAAACAATAACTTTCTACCTTTACCTAGATTCTGGCATTAAAAGTAAAACTCCATCGGAAACATTCTTGTGTGCTCCTTTTAATTTTGGTTTTTAGAACTTAGTAAAAAGAATTAGTTCATTAACAATGAACTACATAATATAGTAATCCTCCAAAGCCAACCATGGATAGAGCCTTACTACTAGTCAAGCGTTCATAGCCCCTATAGGGTTATCGAGCCATAATTCTCACAAACATAGCTCTATTGCTGGCCAGGTGTCCATAGCCTGGTAGAGTTATTTGGATAGTCTAAAGAGTTGATATCTTTTTTATTTTATATAGCAATGATAGCTCATTTTCACTTTTGATATTGCAATAATAGCTCTTTTATCAACTTGCAAGCATTGAAGCACTACTATTAGGGTGGGAATTACAGTGGTAGTGAAGGTTACTTTTTGATTTTTCATTCAATGTAAATCCCTTCATCAATTGATTACTTCCCAAAAACTTATTTAATGATTCCATGTAAGTGTGTGTTTCCAGTTAAATTTCACCAATTATTCCAAATCCTAGCTAACTGTAGCTCGCTATATGTTAGAAAATATGCATAAATTAAAATTTAGCAATAGACAACTTAATCACCAAATTTAAATTTAAATTTAGAAAGATTAGTTACCACCCAGGTTTTGATTAACTTTTATGGAAACTTCCAAAACTTTTGCTAACTATCACAACTTGATGGTGTTGCACTTCATTAATGGATCAAAATATCATGATTACCTTGAAACACAATCACATTCATTTTGCATTAAATTTGCATGCCTTTCTTAGCACATATTATCCTTACAACTCATGTAGGTGACGACGTGTATTACCTTTCTGGCTTCCTTCTCCTGTATAATCCATACACATAACACCTCCATAATTAATACGACTTTCTCTTCTAATTTGGAATGACCACTAATAATTTTGAAATCTCCAACTTTCTTGATTCACAATCTTTGTACTACTCAAATTTAAAGCAATTTCACCAGATATGTGTGTAAAGAATTAATTTGATTTAACCTTTTATTCTAAATATTATTGTTCAGCTACCACCTTGCATATGATTTCCAAAAAAAAATATTCAAGGAAACTATGTACCAGAACTCAACTTACGACTTTCTATAAATTCGTGCATTTCTTCTCAAATTCTCCACATTTTTCTTTCTTTTTTATTTTCTGCAATTGCACTATGTTCTGGGTTTTGCATTCACTTCTTAGCCATGAATACTCCAATTTTCTTAGGTTGTTCTCGTAGAAAAAATTTTTTCTTGGGAAGCATCACACCACAGTCTTGAAAAGGTTTTTATCATTAGGACTTCCAATTTCACTGTACCAAACTTAAGCTTAGTCCTTGGGGAAAGATACGTTGCATCCAACCACTATTTCTATT
>VDFB02193867.1:499038448-499175123 GCA_007258455.2 Sequoia sempervirens | reverse complement strand
TGTCTCAATAGACCTTATTAAATATGAAAAGATCCCAAACACCTATACTAAACATATTTACCTCCTATTGTAAAATTTATGTGCTTGGTGCACCTGCACCACAAGGCGTCAAGACACTCTATGTCTCTTCCATGTTAACCCAAAAGGATTTCTTTTTCCTTTTCATTTTCTCTTGTGTCATTTGTTTTACTTTTGGGAATGATCTGGGGAATTGAGACACCCTATGTCTCTCCCATGTTGACCTAAAAAGCTATTTATTTTCTTGCACCTTTTTGTTTATCTTTCTCATCTTTTGACTTGTGTTTTTCCTTTTGGGGATGATTCAAGGAATTGAGACATTCATGTCTCTTCCATGTTGAACCAAGGGGTTTTTTTTTTTTTCACTCTCTTTGTGTCATTCTTCCAGTTCTATGTGTATTTGGGGGATGATGCCAATTCCAAACTCTCTAAAAACATTGTAGCAAAAAACATACTAATCCCTAATCCATAAATCCCTTATGAGTTTAGTGTTTTCATTTTAGGGACAACCCCCTCTCTTTTATTTTTCTCTTGCATGATGCAACTTTACTCAGAAATAGATGAATTGGCATAGGGATTTCCAAGTTAGCTCTCATGTCTTCCTTCTCATTAGCATTTTTTATTTGCTACTTTAAAGTAATTGCTCACAATATGGTGTTTAGCAATTTATTTAAAGTGGGAGCATACATTGGCATTATTATTTTCCATTTTCTTTCTTCTCAGTTCTTAGTACAACCCTCTTACTTCATAAGATGCATTTGTCACTTTGTGGATGACATTGCATGTAATTTCCTTCAAGAGTGTGATCTATCTTAGCATATTATATTCCTTTTAGTGGCTTGATGAGATGCACTACATACTCTAAGTCGTGAATCTTCTATTCTTTGATTGGTCCTCTCTTTGAGACATTAGGCACAATGTTCCCTAAGTTAAATACGTCACATGAACTAAGAAAAACTCCTTTTAACATTTCCTATGTTCAATGTGGCATTTGTTGTTATATGACCACCTTGCATAATACAACTTGCATTCTTGTAGTTCCATCTTGTTTGTTCATGAGTTCAAAGAAGATGAAGTTTTTCTTGTCTCATGAAGCTCAAAAATCATTTTTTTTGTGGCACCTTATTAAAGTTATCAAGAGTTATAACTTTGGTATGGTTTGAGTAGGAAGCCCAATCTGAGGAATGAATTTCCCCATAGCCATTGTGTGTTTGTGAGTGCATACCAGCCATGAATGTATGTTTCTCACCCATTAGGACTTCTCACCTAATGGACAACCAAGAGTTCTATTAGATAAAGTGAGTATGCATTTTCCAAACAAGCATCCTAGATTTGATCCACATCATGATGGATAAATTCTCAAAGCTTGATTTGATTATTTTATTTCACCTTTTTCTCTTCATCTTTGGCAATGTATGCTTGGCCTTGTCATTGTTATTTATATCATTTTCATGTGCATTCCTTTGTGATTATGTTGGTTTTCCATAGGACTTTGATCCTAGGAGCTTGATCACCCCTTTTGATCACTGTCATCCCATCTTGCTAACATTGGTTCATTGGAACCCCTCTTGGTGCATGCTCATCTACTTTAGTGTGAGTTTGAAGCATGTTCATCCTCACACTAAAGTGGGGGCTAAATGTAGTGTCAAAAATTGGGTCCCTTGACATTTTCACACTCATTTGGGTCCTCCTTGTGGATTTTGGCTTTGCCTTGATTTAGTGTTGTAATGTGGGTAAAACATTCACATTAGGTCTTGGGCCCTTGTGAACTAATGGAATTTAATGGTTCCTTGCTAAAGTGTTGTGAAGTGTTGTAACATACTTTCACACTTTTCTAGGGTTTTATTAATTAACTAATCATAATTAATATAATATTAATCATAATCAACATTAATCTTGCCTTATTTGGAGTTTTGTAAACTGTTGTAACACACTTTCACATTCCTCTAGGCTTGTCATTAATAATTTGGCTTTCTTATGCTTTAATTGGCCCTATTTTGCATCCACAAGCCTCATTTATTGCATCTTTTTGAGGATAATCCCAACACCAATTAGTAACCAATCATAATTCATATATTTCTGGCTTGTGTGGCCCAAATTTAGTGTTTGGGACTCATTTAACACCTTAGGTGAATGAGTCCCACCTAGGTCATTTTGTCTTCGATGCAGGTTTCACACATTTCTAAGAAATTTTCTTTTTTTAGTCCCATACATTATGTATGATGGGACTCATTTGCCACCTTGGGAAAATGAGTCCTGTGTGACCAAAATTCAAATTTAATTCAATTTTCCAATGGGATTTTATTCTCCTAGATTTGAAGTTGGTTGTAGTGTTGTAATTTCGAGAATTCTTGCATCATTAAGTATAAATACAAGGTTCTTTCTCTCATATTTTCACCTAGAATCCTAAAAAGCAATCAAATGATCCTAGAATTAAAGAGTTCACAAGATCATTTGAGCATTCAAGGCATTTCAAGTTTAGATTGTCAAGAATTTAAGAACATTCTTCAAGTGCTAATCCTCATGTTAAATATTGTATTCCTCATGTTTGTTATCATGCTAACATTTGTGATGTAGAGTTGATGATTCATGGAAGTATTTCAAGCAAGATCAACATCATTCAAGCTAGAGTCAAGAACCACATCCATTGTAGCCATATCAAGCATACTTGCAGCACCTTATTGTAAGGGTTTGGTGAGTTGCAACATTGTCTTTTGTTCATTCATCATTATCCTTTCATAGTTACTTTTATTTCAAGGTTTAAATACCAACAAGGGGTTTGACCAAGGAAAAACCCTATTCACTAACCCCCACAACATTTTTCCCTCTTCTTGTGTGGGATTTGCAGGGCTAGGTGGCAGATTGGCCACAAAGCAAAGTTGGAGAAAAGTTGTCAAATCCCTAAAGTTGTCAAAGTTATCATCAAACCCTGGAGAAGGTTGGAGAAGGTCTACAGTTGGAAATTCGCGGTTTCAATGCCTAACACAAGAATGAAAATAAGTTAGGGATATGCTTGGATTGTGAAAAATGACTTAGAAGCTTGCTTTTATAGCCATCAACACGTAACTAACCATTATTTTAGAAGCTTTATTTTATAGGTATCAATGCCTAATTGATCCTTGAGATTTCAATGCTTGGTGATCCCACAATACTGGTTTACAATTTTTGGCCAAACTGGACATTGAAATATTTTTTTCTAACTAAATCTTCACTTTCGGGCACCTATAGCAGCTAAACTGTGAGAAATTTGAAGATGGTGCAAACTAGTGATTTGTGCCATTTTTTTGGTAGATTCTAAATTTTTTTTTTTCAAAACATTTGGAATCAGATTTCACTTCTTTTTCCATATCCTTTTAAAACTATTTTTTTTAGTAAACAACATTTTTAAGGGGTGACCTTCACTATATAATGCATAACGTTTTTTCCATGAAGGATAAAATTCTATTTTTTTGGAATTTAGATTTGTAACTATGATATCTAGTGCTTCCAATCAGTTTCAGAGTGTTTTATTGAATATTTTTTCTTTAATCAAGTTTCAAAGTCAAACCAATTACAATTCTTACATAGGCGGGCTGTATAACGCGTAACATTTTTGTATGTATCCAAATTCAATTTTTCTTTTTTTGTTGGATCAAGGACTTCAATATCTAGTGCACTCATATTTTTCTTTTTCTTTTTTATCATCTGCTATTTTTCCACATGTGCAGAATAGAGAGATTAATTTTTTGTGAAAAACCTACATTCACAAGAAATAAAAAATAAATATAATAATAAAATTTAATTTAATTAAAATCATAATTTTTTGGAATATTTTAATAAGGAATACATACTAAGAAAATAATAAATTTTAAATGAGTTCATTTGATCCCCCAAAAGGTAAATCAAAAGTGGTTTTTTATCATCATTTTGATAGGTGTAAAGGAGACTCCATTATAGGTATGGTTTAAAACTAGTGGGGTTCTATCTAAGGGGGATTGGTCTAAGGTGGTTTGATCAAATGCTCTTCAATTAGATTCCTTTAAATGGAACTTTTCAAGGCTTAAATCATTATATTTTCTAAAAATATGTGATTTCAGCAAAAAATAGGATCTCCCATAAAGTGTAAACCACTATCATGGCAGTACCTACAAAGGAGATTAAAATATTGAAAAGGGATGTCCTATGGGATGAATGAGGTCTAATGAGGGGTTCACCAAAAATTTTAGACTTGGAAAAAACAATGCAATGTAAGTTGTAAGACAAAACTCTAATTGAATGCAATGATCTTGAAAATTCCTTTGAAATGTAAGTAAAACATAATAGAAAAGTTAAAAGGTAAATGAAGTTCACCTAGAAACCTTGAGGTGACTAGAAACAACTCTTAAATTCTAAAAATTTTGACTTTTGGACTAACTAGGACTCATTCGCCAATTTGGGCGAATTAGTCCTAGATCAAGGTTTCTACACAAAAGCCTGTTTTAGGAAAAAAGGGTACCAAAATCTACAAATAGATCTGGAAAAAATCTATAGTGGAACTCATTCACCCCTCTTGGCAAATCAGTCCCATTCCACTTTTCTAGAAATTGAAAGCTATGATCTGCACTTCAACACCTACCCTTTTCCTCCAATTTGAGTTTTGGATCTGAATCTGTGAAAAAAAACTACAAAATAGAATTCAACTTGATTTGCTAATGGAGGGTTTGCCGGTCAAACACTTAGTTTGGTAATTAAACCCAAATAGAAATAATTAAATATGCATGAAAACCCTAGCTTTAAATGCGTCAAAGACTAAGAAACTTGAAACATGATGCAATCTTAATCTAATGTGCAAGAATATGATGCAATAATGGAAATGTAAAGATGAATGACTCACTTGTGATAATCTCTAATCACCCCAAATGAGCTCTAATGAGGCATATACCTTCCTTAGGCTGAGTGTAGAATTACAATAGAAGATGGAATCACTTAGGAAACAAGTCTTTAGGCTTGGCTTGATGGCTAGTTGCATCTCCCCAACCTAGAATCCATCATGATTCACCATAGGCATCCATGATCAATCCTTGATAATGCTAGATCTTGATTGAAAGTGAGCATGAAGACTTGAAAAAATGATTTAATGTTTCTCTAATGCTTCAACTTTACTTTCTCTTGAAACTTTAACACTCTTGTGAATGATTCTCAACACTTGAATCTTGAATTTTCTCTTGAAAATGACATAGATATATTCTTGGATTGTGAAAAATGACTTAGAATCTTGCATCAAGATACCCTATTTCTCTTCCATGTTGACCCAAAAGGATTTCTTTTTCCTTTTCCTTTTCATTTTCTCTTTTTTCTTGTGTTTTCCTTTTGGGGATGACACAAGGCATCAAGACACCCTATAACTCTTCCATGTTGACCCAAAAGGCTTTCTTTTTCTTTTTCCTTTTGATTTTCTCTTTTTCTTATGAATTCAATTTATATGTCAATTAATTTTATAAATGAATTGATATTTGATAAAGTTCACTTGTTCATTTTGCATGTAATTCAAGTGGCTGCTAACGAGACTACTTGTTGACATCACCCATGTGAAGAGATTAATCTGCTATCATTGATTTTGGAGGATGAACCTTGACCAATCATCATTTGTAATTGATTCTATGAGGCCTCATGTTCTATAAAAGGCATTTTTTTTCTTATTTTCATTAAGCTCAGAATTTGTTGATGTCAGAGAACCAAAACTTTTTCAAGTTTTTTCCTTCTTCCTATTTTTGTTCCATTCTAGATTAAAATCTTGTATGTTTCATTAAAAGTTAATCAATATCAGAGCCAATTTGAAAGCTAATTCCTGATATGAAATCTTACATAGGTTATTGGTTGTTCCTATCAGATAAGAGTGTGTGTTGCATTGTTAAAGGATGCATATTGACACTACCTAATGGTAAATAATCCCCTTTTTCTTTAAAATCTCGCATCATTTTGTTCCTAGTTGTGAAGCAATCTGGTGATTTATGAAATGGTTTGCTTTGCTTGGGTTATTTCTCGAGGCATGTGTGGATAATACCTAGGAGAAATTTTACTTTTTAGTAACTTTTTATTCTTTGTTTTAGAATAGATGTTTTATATTTTAGAAAATGTTCCAAAATTGATGAATACATGGATTTCTATTACAAATATTTTGATTCCATGAAATTGTTGAATGCTTAATGCTGAATCTACTTCAACATATGCAAGTAATTTGAGTTCATGAAATATTCTTGTAAATCCTTTCTATTCATGAAATTTAAAGCATCATGAACAATAAATGTGATGATGAAAGTGTTTTGAAATAAATATATATAAATTAGATTAAAGATTTGTGTACACAAATTAAAGGTTAATTTTGTGAAATTAATGATTATTTTCATAATCTAACCATTCGTTCAGATCCAGTAAGTAAGTCCCTTTATAAAAATAGTTTCATAATAAACCTTGAGCAAAACTTTCACTATCGATACTTGACTAATAGAGCCTTGGGATTATTAAATTCTATCTTAGAATTTGAATTTATTTCAAGAGATTTAAAGTTCTTTGTGAATTATATTTGTGGTATATGTGACTAACATCCACATCAACACTTTGGAAACTAGAGCTTTGGCTCAGGAGGAGCGTTAGTGGAAATATTTCATTTTCTAACAAAGAAATGGTGTTTATGCTTCAACACATGGATATGAGATGTAGAACAATGCATTTGATCTATTAGAAAAGATCCTAGTAGAAAATATCATGATGTAGAAATTTGCAGTGTTTGAAGCTTGACAATGCCTATAGTTAAGGGTTTGAAAATTTTATTTGCTAAATAATTTATGGTAAAATTAGGTCATGGCGGAAGGATTATAAATGACTAAACTTAATCAAAATTCATTTACAATTATATTTTCAAAAGGAGAAGAGTAGAAAAAGAGCATAGTAGTGCACTGAAAGAATTCAAGATCTGGTGCAAGAAAAACCTTAGCTGGAAACCAAAGTAAAAGGTATTTACGGTTTCCATTTCCCCTAGTCTTTTATAAAATACTTTAAAAGAATTTTTTAATGGATAATCCTAGGGTTAATGAGGTCATAAAATGATCTTGACCTAAATTCAACAAACATCGTGTTAAATCCATGAAGGTTGAACCAAAAGGTGAATTTTTAAGGGTTCCCTATGGTGTCCTACATACAAAGGACATAAGAATTTACATTCATGGAAAATTAGAAGAATATGATCATTCAAAGCTTGGTGATGTGTGAGTAAAGGAGCTCACTAGTGATGATTTCACACTCAAGCTAGAGTATCAAAATTTGGCTATGAAGAAGCTCAATGTTTGGAAAGAGTTTCCCAACATTTTTTATGATAATACTTGGGTGAGAATTTTTTGAGCCACATTCATGATAGATTTATATATTGACACATATGCCTAGGATGATCACAAAGGAAGTGATTAGGGAAGCTAAATGGTTATGTTCAACCAGACTAGTTCTGATGCTTAATTCAATAAAGAATGATGTTGTGAAAGAACTTACTAGTGTAACATATGACAAGAGGGCATTGAAAATATTGAACATCAAGAATCCTATGGTGATGTATGCAACAATTATTGGATAGAAAGTCTATTTTTCAAATAGAGAAAACTTTGTTTCATCCATCGCCATCAATACTTCCTATGAAATGGTGGAGAAAGAAGCTAACTATGACTTTCACAAGCTTTTGAGAAAACACTTAGTGGAGAATTTACAAATGACAAAGGATTTAATATATCCTTTCAAGTATGGCACACTGGTTATATGTTTATTATTTTACTTCTTGAAATAATTCCTCAGAACAAAGAGTGTGGAGTGGTTAAAAGGAAGAACTATTGCACCCCAAATTAAGGACTTTTTGAGAGGTATTAGATATGCAAAGGCATACAAGATTACGCCCTGGCGGAATTATTTGTAGTGTTTTAGAAGAGGATGTAATAAAGGGAGAGGATTCCTTGGAAGATGGTGCAAAAGTATAGGAATGAAATTACATTCTTGGTGATAAAGGATGAATGTATTATACAAGTTTTTGAGCCTAGAATAGTGTGGATCCTAGAGATGGGATATGAAATTACTTAGCAAGATATTTTAGGGTCTACAAATTACATGTTGATCAAGCCAAGAGACACCCCCAAAGAGATGTTTGGAACTTATGAATAGAATTCCATGGAAGTCCACTTGGATGAAAGGAAAAAATAGATCAACAAGATAGTGGAGAAAATGACTACAACATCTGAAAAAGCAATGGGCCTCAAACTAGAACAAGTTGAAAAAGTAAGGGCTAAGTTTGGTGCTCTAAGAAGTTCATCATGTGTAAGGAGATATAGCAAAGAAACTACCACTCCTTCAGTTTCCCAGAAGCCCCTACAACTAATCCTACCTTAGGAGAGAAAAGAAAAGTACCTAAAATTTCATCAGTGAAGGAAAAGGCTTCTTTGGTAAAACTGCAAAAGAGGCCTGAGAAGGAAAAGGTTACTACAACACAAAAATATAGCCTTGTGAGAATAAGGGTGAAAACCAAGGAAACAAGGGAGCAGTACTTGGGTGTTAATTTCAAAGATGAAGAAGGAGAAGGAGAAGGACCACAATTGGTCTGCAAGAGGAAAGTTGAAGCTTTAGAAGGTGAACCCAGTGTAGAGAAGAATTTTTTTGATATTATTGATGTAGATAGTGAGGCTCAAGTCAAAAAGGAGAAGGAAGACTTTAGAATGGAGATGAGACAAGTACAGTCTGGAAAGGAGAAGAAGACATTGGAAGAGAAGAAGAAGAAGAAAAAATCCTTAGTAAGGACTCATAGTCCCATGAAATTGGATCCACTATTTAATGGGATTGTGCAGAATGAAATGTTAGAGGAAAATGCTTCTCTATATATTGAGGTTGACGAGGTGGTAAAGACCACCATTGTAGAATCCATTGTAAAATATATTTATTTTTTTATAGTAGATATGAAAAACATAGACAAAAATTACCTATAGAATTGTGGAATATATTAATTGAGAGAAGACAAGAGGCCATTGTGGAAGAGACTAAATTGAAATCCTATGCATTGGAAAAGATTAGTTCTCCTCTTTCCAAAGAGAATAAAGCCACACTGGCTATATTTTTCAATAAGGAATTCAAAATGATACAAAGGGTGACAACCCTTATAAGAAAAGATCAAAATGATCTCAAGAGGCTCTGAAAAGAGTTTAGATTGAAAACGTTGTAGATCTAACTCAAAGGTTGGGAATGAATCTTGTTGAAAATGATTTCACACATAGAAAATAGGGAAAATAAATTATTCACAGACAAGACCACAAAGAGCCTATCCTTCTTGAAAGATATAGAACAAAGACAACCTAAGGGGGAATTCTACATTTTAGGGAAAAAATTGGCTTTTGTTCAATCCCCAGTCTTCGATAACTAGGTCATGCTTGTGCTAGGGTCGCTCTCGGGTAATGATGTCATATTGTTGTTAATATCAAAGGACTATGATTATTCTTTGAATATTTTAGATATACATTCCAAATTTAAACAATGAGTTCAAACATCAAGAAACCAAAAGATTTGCCATATTATTTCATGAATATCACAAATTATTTGCTATCACTTAAGTAGATTTAACATTAAGCATTCATCAATCATATGGAAAACAAAGAATTTTCAATAAAATTCCTCCCGTTCATTTAAATTTTTGGAACAGTTTCAAATATTTAAACATCTATTCTAAAACAAAGTATAAAAAATATTGACAATTAAAAGTTTCTCTAGGTTATTCTCCATGGATGCCCCAATGAATTAACTAAAATAGAGAAAACCACTTTATACTTCACCAGATTGCTTCATAGCTACATATAAAATGGTGCAAGATTTTCAAGAGAGGGGTTTCGTTTCTAGACACTGAGTACGTTTTGTATGCACCCTTAAATGGTGCAACATATATTCTTGTTCAACCGAATTAACAAAACCAGCTACAAAAGATACTGAGATAGGTAGCTATCTAATAAGCTTTGATATTAATTAATGTCTATGTGGATAATTTTTTTTACACCATAATTTTTCAAAAAGTAGGAAAAAATAATCAAACTGAAAAGTTTATGCTCCTCCAACATCCACAAATTCTCAACTTAAAATAAAAATGAAGCATCCTCTAGCCTTTTATAGAACATAAGGCTTAGACAGGATAAGACAACTACATGAGAGGAAATCCAAGGGACCAATCTCATCAAGGCACATGGGATATAGTGACCAATAGGAGAATTTCAATTGAAGTCAATGGAAGTGAACACCAATTACATGTTTTTAATTCTTCAGGTGTTGATGCTAAATATTTGCCAAGAGGATACTTTGAATCATGATAATGTGTAGGGGGTTCCCATACATTTAGAATGAAAAGGTAGAATTTTCGCCCCCACACATTGCTTGGCTCCAATTTTGAAACTCTCAGGAATGGGTTCTCCTGAAAATTAGCATTTGTTCCCACCGCATGTGAAATACCAAGATCCCCAGCATTCTAGTGGACTCAAAGCCATATGCATTATCACCTCCCAGAGTGATCAAACCGGACTAAAAATTATTCCATCCATGATTCAAGTTTGCATGACCATCCATACCTGAGCTTTGTATCACAATTGATATCTCCTACAAACACAAATTTTACATATTAAATCCCTTTAAAAAAAAACATTTATAACATCTCATGTAAATACAACCATTATTCAAATTTTAGCACAAAAATCTCATAATTAACACACCTTTTGAAAACATATCATGAATCCTCATACATATACTGGATCACTGAGATCATTAGACAAATTTAAAATTTCGTATTTTCACTCTACATTATAACCCAGTACCTAGTAACCAGTATTTTACTTTATCCACTTACTTTCTCAGACCTTGGTTATACCAAAACTCTACTATATCAAAATGCTTCATACCAGACTAGAGCCTTATACTTGAACTTTATATTACCATTTACCTTTTCCATGTTTCCAGTACCTGGTATCTAGTGTACAAAACATTTACAATATGAAATACTTTATTATCAAATATTTTCTCTTTTATTTTGGTGATCTTCCAATTTCCTAGCTCCTACTATAAGAGTTGCACATTTTATTTTTACTTTGGTCCCCAAGTCTTTTCAGTCTTGGGGCGTGTTGTGAGACCACACAACAACTTGCAACCAATCAAACCAAATTTAAACCAAACTTGAAATTAAATCACCAGTTGTAAATTAAAACTTATACATATTTAAAACAATAACTTTCTACCTTTACCTAGATTTTGGCATAATAAAGTAAAACTCCACTTGAAACATCAGTGTGTGCTCTGATTAATTCTAGTTTTTGGGACTTAGTAAAAATAATCAGTTCATTAACATTTAATTACATAATATACTAATCCTCCAAATCCAACCATGGATACAACCTCGCTTCCAGTCAAGCATCCATAGCCTCGACAAGGTTATCTTCGTAATTCCCCCAAACATAGCTCTACTCCCAATTAGGCATCCATAGCCTTGGTAGAGTTATTTGGATAGCCTAAAGAGTTGATGTTTTTTTATTTTTTATTTATTTTTATATATAGCAATGGGGTATGTGTAGGATCATGATGGGCCAAAAAGCGGCGATATGATAGGAATGTGTAGGGTATGTGGTTGACAACCTTTTTTTACTCAAAATTGATGAAACAAAAAGGGTTTTTAAAGGAGATTCTCAACTTTCCACCAATATAAATTATGCTTTACTTTGAATTTAATAAATAATTATTATTCATTTTCTATTTGAATTATGACTAAAGTCTTAATTGATAGGTTGATTGAAAAACATCTATAGCTTTCAAATGGTATCACAATCTTTGAATTTGAAACATGCATTACATTCTATGCTTCACATTATAGGATTAAAAAAATGAATTTATTGAAGTTTGACCAAGTTAAGGTGGTCGACATACAAGTTTTTATTTTTAAAAATTGTAATAAAAATTCATAATTAATTATTTACATGGAAAAAAATTACAAAAAATATGCATCACATCCGACATGAGTCCTCTACTTATATTTAAAATCTTATAAAAAATATTATCATTTTTTGGGTGGTTAGATAGACACCTACTTATTTTTTTCCCAAAATTTAAGTACTACTACATTGAAATTTCAAATTTTCACCAAATATATTTAAAAAAAAAAAAACCTAGTAGTTTAGAAACTACATTCAATTTTCTACAGATTCTATTCTTACATATTTTTGAAATAATATAGATAACTTATTCAAATTTTTATGTCAAGTTGCCTAACTTTGATTTTTCTGAATTTTTCGCCACTTAAAGGCCTTTTTTTTCCATGATGATCCTCTACATACCCAATGATAACACATTTTAACTTTTGATATTTCAATAATAGCTTTTTTATCAACTTGAAAGCAATGAAGCTTGCTATTAGGTTTGGAGTTATAGTGGTAGCCAAGGTTACTTTTTTATTTTTCATTCAATGTAACTCCCTTCATCAATTGACTACTTCCCAAAAACTCATTTAATGATTCCTTGTAGGTGTATGTTTCCACCTAAATTTTACTAACTTATGCCAAATCCTAGCTAACTCTAGCTCGCTATATGTTAAAAAATATGCATAAATTAAAATTTAGCAATAGAAAACTTAATTACCAAATTTAAATCTAAATTTAGAAATATTAGTTACCACCCTTCCGATTAAATTTTATGGCAATTACTAAAATTTCTGCTAGCTATTTTGACTTGATGATGTTGCACATCATTAATGGATTAAAAATGTCATGATTACCTTGAAACACAATCACACTATTGTATATTAAATTTGCATGCCTTATTCAACACGTATTATCTCTTCAACTTACTCGAGTGATGACATGTACTGCCTTGCCAACTTCATTTTCCTATGTATTCTACACACATAAGCACCTCCATAATTAGTATAACTCTTTTTAAACAATTTTAAATGACCACTATTATTTTCAAAATCTTCAACTCGCTTGATTTGCAATCTTTGTACTGTTCAAATTTGAAGCAATTTCACCAGATACATGCAAAGAATTAATTTGATTTAACCTTTAATTATGAAGATTATTATGCAGCTGCCACCTCGCTAATGGTTTTCCAAAAGACAATTACTCAAGGAAACTATATACCCCAACTTCCTTATGGCTCTCTATAAATTCTAGCATTTCTTGTCGAATTCTCCACACTTCTCTTTTCTTTTCTTTTTATTTTATCTTCTATGAATTTGCTCTGTGTCTTCTCATTTTCTTCTTAGCCATGGATACTCCAATTTTCTTAGTTTGTTCTCGTAGATAGAATTTTTTCTTAGGAAGTATCACACCACAAAGGCTTGAGAAGGTCTTCTCCATTAGGACTTCCAGTTTCACTGCACGCCAAATTTATGCTTAGTCCTTGGGGAAAGACATGAACTACATCCAACCACTACATTCATTTCTACTCTAACATTGCTTCTGAATTTCTAGCGTCACTTCTGGACGTTGGGCTACCTATTGAAGACGTTCGCGTTGTTGTCAACTTAATAGTGAAACCCGAATTCTTGGAGAATCTGGATACCATTTTAGATGTTGTGCATCCGACCATTGGGATTCCCTCCATGGATGAAATTCCATGGTTCTAGAACATGGGGAAGTGGTTCCACTTCGCCCCTTTCTTACTGATCTCCATATCCAAGACTTTGAAGCTCACGGGGAACTTTCCTACATAGGTTATTTATCCCTGATAGAAGAGGCATCCCACATCAACTGATTGGCTACTATCATTTGCAACTTTTCTCACTCTTCTTTTTGACTCTTTTTTGATTTTTTGAGCGAGGATTTTCTAATATCTCATGTATATACATGATACACACACACACAGATATATATATATATATATATATATATATAACTCTTTTGGTACATTTGAATGCGTGTTTTACTATGTATGGCTTTATTATTTTTCTTTCTCATTTCAATTTTGTAAAATTTTTGAATTCATTCTCATGAGTAAGATAAGTTTAAGAAAAAATTCCTACTGTAAGGCCAGACAAAAGAAAAGAACAAAAAAAATGAGGAAAGAAAACAAAAATAGCACAAAACCCTAAAAAAAAAAAACTACTACTAACCCTAACTACCCTAACTCTCACATTACAAAAGATTAACTCTAATAAAGAAATTTATTTCAATTTCTATGGTTATTTCTTCTACAATTTTAGTATGAATTACAGTAGTTTTGTCTTTAAATTCTCTTCTCAAAATTTTCAATATTCTACTGTAGCAATGGATTATCTTAAATTTTTTGTGTTTAAACACCATGAATTTAAAAGTGAATGTACCCAAAATTTGGCTCAAATGTATGAAAATTAACTCATTAGAGATCGATTGCACACATTTCATCTCATGTGGCCATAATGCACCTTCTTCCAGCCCTGGACCATTTCCATGAATGGTTGTGTTTATTTCTTTGCTTCCTTCTCTTCTAAAAGTCTTCATATCTTTAGCCCTATCTTCACTTTGAATTTTGTTAGACCAAGATATATCACTACTTATATTGCTATCAGAAAGAGAAAAAGAAAAATGATATTTTATATCTTGTATAAAATCAAGAAAATGTCTTTTTATAGCTAGTGAATTTTTAACTTGAAGCACACTACACACTTTTTCTGCTCGATTTTCCCGCTCCATCTCATTATCCATGTTTTCCACATATACAGGAAATGATGATTCATCAATGTCCTTTCCTCATTTATGATGAAATATCTCTAGATCTCAACATTCTCACCTATTTTCCTCTAAAGTGTTAGAATTTTCTTTATAATAATCATAGTTTTCCAACTATTTTGGTATATCGGGTGATTTTTTAGTATTTCCAACTTCACTAGGGAAAAATCTTTTTCTCGTTAAGAATCCCTTTCTTTTAGCAGTTAAAACTTTCCCTGTTAATGGAATTACTCTACTTATAGCAAAACAAACCCTAGTTAGAAAAATTTCACACTCAAGTTCACCATGATCAGTTGTATCATGAATTCTACACTCAGTGACTCTTCCAAAAGTAAAAAAACTCAAAGGATGCAATTTCTAATTAAGAATTTTACAAATTTTTCCAACTTCCATAATGAAGACCAACTTGCATTCAATCTCTCATTCACAAGCTTCTTGCTAAACTTAGAACCAATGTTTTGAAACACAATTATGTAATTCTAGAAAATGATACCTAAAATATTAAATGGAGGCCCTCCTTCTAGCACCAGTTCCCATTGATGATGATTTCACTCATAGAAAATAGGGAAAATAAATTCTTCATAGACAAGACCACAAAGATCCTATCCTTCTTGAAAGATATGGAACAAAGATAACCTAAGGGAGAATTATGCATTGGTAGGGTAAAGATTGGCTTTCATTCAATTCCAAGTCTCTGATAACCAAGTCATGGTTGCACTAGGGTCGCTCTCGGGTAATGATGTGATATTGCTATTAATCTCAAAGGGACTATGGTTATTCATTGAATATTTTAGATATTCATTCCAAATTGAAACAATGAGTTCAAACATCATGAAACCAAAAGATTTTCCATAATATTTTATGAATATCACAAATTCTTTGCTATCACTTAAGTAGATTTAGCATTAAGCATTCAACAATCATATGGAAAAGAAAGGATTTTCAATAAATTCCTTCCATTCATTTAAATTTTTGGAAGAGTTTCAAATATTTAAACATCTATTCTAAAAAAAAGTGCAAAAAATACTAAAAATTGAAAGTTTCTCCCAGTTATTCTCCACCATGGATTCCCCAAAGAATTAACTAAAATATAGCAAACTGCTCTATACTTCACCAGATTGCTTCACAACTACATATAAAATAGTGCAATATTTTAAAGAGAGGGGTTTCATTTCTAGACACCGACTAGGCTCTATATACACCCTTAAATGGAACAACATACAGTCTTGTTCAGCTGAACTAACAAAACTAGCTACAAAAGATATTGAGATGGGTAGCTATCTAATAAGCTCTAATATTAATTAATGTCTACATGCATACAAAGTTTTACATTAGAATGGTTCATAAAATAGGGAAAAAGAACAAAACATTAAATTTTATGCTCCTCCGACATCCACAAATTTTGAAATTTAAATAAAAATGAAGCATCCTCTAGCCTTTTATAGAACACAAGGCTCAGACAAGATAAGACAACTACATGAGAGGAAATCCTAGGGACCAATCTCATCAAGGTATGTGGAATATAGTGACCAATAAGAGAATTGAAATTGAAGTCAATGAAATTCAACTCCAATTACATGTAGGTCTTTGGGTGTTGATCCTGAATCTTTTCCAAGATGATACTTCAAATCATGACAATGTGTAGTGGGTTCCCATACATTCAGAATGAAAAGGTAGATTTTTTTCCCCCACACATCACTTAGCTCTAGCTTTGTCACTCTTGAGAATGTGTTCTCCCAAAAAATAACATTTTTTCCCATCACATGTGAAATACTGAGATCCTCAGCATTCCAATGAACTCAAAGTCATCTACATTATCACCTCCCAGAGTGATCGAATAGGACTGAAAAATTATTCCATTCATGATTCAAGTTTCTTTGACTATCCATACCCAAGCTTTGCATCACAATTGATATCTCCTACAATCACAAATTCCACACATTAAATCCCACATTAATTCTATGAATGCTACCTCTTAATGTTTGTGACCATACTCTCATTTCCACACATGACTGCCAATGTGTATGACTGTCCCCTTATGCTTATAACTCCACATTTCTCTTTCTATTGTTGTTAAATTTCTATCATTTTCATTGTCTCAAAACAACAGATTGTGCAGCCAACTATGACAATATCTCATGCCCATTAAAAGTTACACTTCATAAGTTGTGAAACTTGACTGCTTACCCATTTCCATCAATAAAGTTATTGTCAACTGCATATCACTTGTAGAGGTAATCCTTGGGTTTGAGAAACTCAAGAAAATGTGGATGGAAGTTGATCATTATGTGACACTGAATAGGGAATTTGAAAAGTTTTACTACCCTTCCTTTCTTTTTTCATTGGTAATGTAATCTCTTGTGACCATTTCTTGTTTTCCTTCAGTAAAGTCAAAAGACATTTGTCTTTGTTGTTTTCCTGCATGACATGATAATTGCTATCTCCTAGAAATGCACCCTGTGCAAAGGTATGAAAAACTGAGCTTTCTAGAGAAACATGGGATCATTTCAAGGCTGTGGGTCACCTAAAGTTGAAATGAACCTGTGGAGAAGGCTGAATTCCTTTGTGTTATCACCTAACTACTGGTCTTTGTAAGGAAAAGGGAGAAGGAGAATGCTTAAAAATTAAAACTAATGAGAACATTATTTCTATGGTGATAAACCTAAATGTAATAAGAGTAATGAAGATTCAGACTGACATACACTTGAATAAGGATGACTGACATTGAACTGCAGAATGTGTTACTGTAAGTTTATGCATGAATATTTTGTAAAAAGGTTGGCTTGCATATGCTTTTAAGAAGGAAAGGTAATTTTCAAAAATCAAAAGGGTCATATACAACTTTAAAACACAACTTACAACCTGCATAACCATACTTTTGCAGAAAAGGCATAATACGTGAGACAAAGCTACAGGGAAATAAAAAGATCTCACAAATAAATTGATCAATCACCTGACAATACACGATGCTACAAGAACAAGAAGGAAAATGAGACAATCAATGGTATCCAAGGTAAACGTTGTTTATCATGCTCCAAATGAGTTACAAAAGTTTGCTAATCTGAGAAAGGACTACAAAAGTCACAAACTTTCAAAAAGCATAAGAAGAACTCTTCTTCAGAATGAGGCAAAAATGCCATATATACCAAAAACTAAAAGTGTAGGCCCCTACCCTAGGGTTTACAAAAATGAATCAGATGTTGAACACGTCAACCCTTAGATATTTTGGAATATAGTTAATGCATTCAATGTGCATCCCCGTGTCCATGTCGGTGAAGGATCGCTCTAGGAATGGTCTTTCAGATCTTTTTCCTAGATGGAGTTCAATACAACACCAATGATCAATCTTGCACCCATACATGAAGACACAATAGAAGGTGTTATCAAGGATGCATTGGCAGCCAAGCAAGAATATGTTCAGTTCACTTATCCTCCTTTGGTTGACAATACATATGATCTATTTAGTGAGGTAAGTGAGCTTGTTCGCCTCTTTCAAGAAGCAGTGCATCATCTTATTAAACATTTTTCTATGTATCATTTTTACTCAGCTGTCCTTAAGCATGCCAGTCATTAAACTTTGAAAAGAAAGGGCAGCGATTTCAATCATCCTGTAAATGGTTTTGTTTGACCAATTTATTACTAGTTAGTATAGGGTAGGTTTAGTTGCAATTTTTCAATTCCCTAAGTGTTATTACAACACAGTAAATAGTTTTACTTTTGTAGTTTCCTATTTTCATAAATGTCTAAGTGATCTGGTTCTTGAGTTACAAATGTGTTTGAGCCATGTACAAAGCTGATGTTTTAAATCAACCTCTGAGTTTTCCCAATGACTCCATGCCCAATGGATAGGCCTAGGCTACTGGTTTGCATGTTTAGTAGGAAAACATCCAGCTGAGGTCGCCAGAAATGTTACCCAATTTTCACCTACGGGCTCAATCAGGGGAAATTATGTTTTGAAGTCAGCATGTGGATCAAATGTGGCTCCCATAAGGGTTGAGCCTAGTGTATAGGTGTTCTGTTTTCATCAGGAAGGTCTTCATCTAATCCTATTTCACAAGGAAGTCTATTGGAAGGCCTGCCTCAATCAGATTTGGCATAAAACTCCCGAGGAAGAATGTCACTAAGACCCTCATGTTCTCTTGTCGACTAGCACTGGTTCTATTCATTTGAAATCCTCATGGTCGCCAAGACATCTCGCTCGCTATGAAGTTTTATATCTCTCTCTGCTTGAGATGTCTTGCCAATGGTTGTTAGTCTCGCCGAGATGACCGGTGTCAGAGAGAAGTCTTACCGAAAGATGGAGGTCTTGCCGAAAGTTTTTTGAGTTCGGCGTGAGGTCTTACTAACCTGATAAGGTCTTGCCAAAAATTTTGAGCTCAGGGAGAATGGTTTGCGCTTGATGTGATGTCCTACCGACCATTGGAGTCTCACTGAAGGATTCTCCCTTTGGTGTAATGTTTTGAGTTTGATGAGAGGTCTTCCTGACTAGAGGGGAGTCTTGCTGAAATGAAGAGGTTTGAGCTAGGGGAGAAAGGAAGGTGCCTTCGCTATGATGTCTTGCCGAAAGTGATTGTCTCATCGATGAAAGATGCAGCAGTATAACTTTTGAGGGTTTGCTATGATGTCGCTATGACCTCTTGTCAAATGCGAGTCTTGCCGACAATATGCCGATTGCTACTATGGAATATAATTGCATCAGGGAGACACAGCTAGTGTCTCACCGACATGTGATTCTATTTGAATGACTTTTGACAACCTAAAAATCTTTTTTGTTGTGTATTCAACCAATCAGAGGGGGGCTGAAGCCGAACCAGTGGCAGTTGGACTATTGCGGCAATTCTTGTGAAGAAGATCAATAGAATGTAAACGACATGTATCTACTCTAAGATCGAAAATGATGGATTAGCTCGGTGAGAAATGATGTGTGGATCCAACATGAAAATCAGATGCTGTCTCTTGAGGGGGTCAACTTGCAGAAAGATGCAGAACAAGAGGAAAGCAGAAAGGAGGAAGTTGTGAGGACAGCTGGGATGTCAGCTAGCAAAAGTAGATTGACACTATTGACCATACTTTAGAACATTCAAATAAACTCTACAAGGAGGTCTCGAGGGTGGACACGAGGGCTGCGAGTTAATGCGATGGTTGCAAAAGATCTAAAAGACCATCCCTGGAGTGATCCTTCACGGACATGGACACGGGGATGCACATTGAATGCATTAACTATATTCCAAAAGATTTGAGGGCCGATGTGTTCAGCAGCCGATTCATTTTTGTAAACCCTAGGGCAGGGGCCTACACTTTTAGTTTTTCGTATATATGGCATTTTTGCCTCATTCTAAAGAAGAGTTCTTCTTATGCTTTTTGAAAGTTTATGACTTTTGCAGTCCTTTCTCAGATTAGCAAACTGTTGTAACTCATTTGGAGCATGATATCAGTGTTTACCTTGGATACCATTGATTGTCTCATTTTTCCTTCTTGTTCTTGTAGCATCATGTATTGTTAGGTGATTGATCAAGTTATTTGTGAGATCTTTTTATTTCCCTATAGCTTTGTCTCACGTATTATGCCTTTTTTGCAAAAGTATGGTTATGCAGGTTGTAAATTGTGTTTTAAAGTTGTATATGACCCTTTTGATTTGTGAAAATTACCTTTCGTTCTTAAAAGCATATGCAAGCCAACCTTTTTACAAAATATTCATTCATAAACTTACGATAACACGTTGTGTAGTTCAATGTCAATCATCCTTATTCAAGTGTATGTCAGTCTGAATCTTCATTTCTCTTATTACATTTAGGTGTATCACCATAGAAATAATGTTCTCATTAGTTTTAATTTTTAAGCATTCTCCTTCTCCCTTTTCCTTGAAAAGATCAGTAGTTAGGTGATAACACAAAGGAAGTCAGCCTTCTCTGGAGGTTCATTTCAACTTTAGGTGACCCACAGCCTTGTAATGATCCCATGTTTCTCTAGAAAGCTCAGTTTTTCATAACTTTGCATAGGGTGCATTTCTAGGAGATAAAAGTTTTGGCACGCCCGGTGGGACTACTCGAATCAGAACAGTTTAAAGAGTACATATTACTGCTAGTTTTTGATATGCAACTAGTAAGTTCCAATCCTTTCAGATTGATAACATTAGCATATCATGGGAACTCTAAGTTTGGGAAGTAGCAGAAAAGCCAGTGCATTAATAAGAAATTTAGCATACTAAGAGATTTGGTGTCTACCTTAGTATCATTCAGCCTTTGGAGGTAGTTTGAACAACACCTGGTGACTCCGAGCTCAAATCTTCTGGTTTCATAGGCACAAGTGTTGGTATGTCTCAAAAGAATCTGTTAGTTATGAGTTTCCAGCTCTTTGAATGAAAATATGTCAAATATTCATCAAAATGCTTATTATTACCCTCCCCATCATGAGTATGTTGCTCCTACACCTTATCAATCACATTCACCCAACCATAATGTTGGTTTCAGCCCGATTTTCCTTTCAACAATAACTAATCAGCATTTTCATCATGTTTCCCACCCTCTCACTTCGGTTCAGCCTTTGTTTCAATCAATATTTGATCAAAATCAACCCCAAGAGGAGGTTTCTGATGTTAACCATTATGATTATTTATCTAATCACCCTCAAAAACATCCATACCAAAACATATTGGACCTCCTCCAATAGATTGACCATACGTTGTGGGATCTAAGTCAAGGTCTTCACAATATGGAGATTAATGATATTAGTAAGGTGCTTGCATGCCTATCTAAGATGTTGGTTGATATCAAGGTGCAGAAAGGTATCATTATGCAACAACAAGAATTGGCTGAACAAGTCTACTTTTATGATCAAGAAAAAGTGGCAAAAAGAATCCAGTTTGAGAGAGACCTTAAACTGGAAATAGTTACTAAGGAAGGACAAATGACGTTGTTGTCTGCTCAGGTGCAAAATACTCAAGCTTACTCAGATTATCAGCACCAACTAATGGAGGAGTTTCAAAAGAGGCAACTTGAGGGGAATTTCAAAGAGCAGAGTGTTGGAGATAAAGAGGAGCAAACCCTTGATCAAACCAACTCAAGATTACTCACCATGGAAGAGGCTAGAACTACAAACCTATTGCAAATGGCTTTGGAGGAGTATCGAATAACACAAACAAAAGCTCTCCAAGATGGTGTAACTGTTTCAAAACAACAAGAAAGCATTGGTGAGTTGCTAATTGGTGGCAACCATCAAGATAATGGAGGCTTAATTCAAGAAGAAAAGGCTGAAATTGAACCTGATTCTATCCTCCAAGGTGAGAGTTTTGATGTTTTTGAGCGTGTTCTAGATGAGGAAGCCAATGTTGAGATTTTTGAAGAGTTGTGCACATGTATTATTGAAGAGTTTTGTTAAACATTGGATAGCAAAGAATCAAAAGAAGTTGAGGGTTATGATGATCTTGAGCAGCAACTTGTAGAGGTGTTGAAACTACAGGAGGAGCCTCATGAACCTATTTTACAAGATTATATATGGTTAGAGGAGCCTCCATTCTATTGTGCAGAAGAACTTGAGATTTCATCACCACTAGAATTGTTGCCTTCCTTTATTGAGGAAAACAAGCCTGAATCAGAATGTAATTCTTCCAGTAATGATAAGAATTATAAGCAGCTTCCATCCTGGTGTATAAAGGAGCCAGAAGCTAATGTATTGATTGAAGGTGTGTTGGAGGAAGTTATTTCATTATTCTCCATCGAAGAAATGAGTGTTCATTTGGGAAAGCATGAACATACTAAGGAGGTTTCCTTTTTTCCACCAAGTTAGCCACATGGATTAGGTTTTTCCAGCTAGCAAGGTGATAAAGTGGCAACCCATGAGAAAGAGATCAGCAAGCAAAGTTCAAGCTTTACCCTTACCAGACGCTGCCCTATCAGATATTTTTCCCAGATGGAGTTGAATACAACACCAATGATCAATCTTGCACCCATACATGAAGACACAATAGAAGGTGTTATCAAGGATGCACTGGTAGCCAAGCAAGAATATGTTCAATTCACTTATCCTCCTTTGGTTGACAATGCATATGATCTATCTAGTGAGGTAAGTGAGCTTGTTCGCCTCTTTCAAGAAGCAATGCATCATCTTGTTAAACATTTTTCTGTTTATCAATTTTACTGAGTTGTCCTTAAGCATGCCAGTCATTATACTTCGAAAAGAAAGGGCAGCTATTTAAGTCATCATGTAAATGGGTTTTTTTGACCAATTTCTTACTAGTTAGTATAGGGTAGGTTTAGTTGCAATTTTTCAATTCCCTAAGTGTTGTTCCAGCACAGTAAATATTTTTACTTTTGTAGTTTCCTATTTTCGTAAATGTCTAAGTGATCTGGTTCTTGAGTTACAAATGCGTTTGAGCCATGTACAAAGCTGATGTTTTAAATCAACCTCTGAGTTTTCCCAATGACTCCATGCCCAATGGATAGGCCTAGGCTACTGGTTTGAATTTTTAGCAAGAAAACATCCAGTTGAGGTCACCAGAAATGTTACCCAATTTTCACCTACGGGCTCAATCAGGGGAAATTATGTTTTGAATTCGACACGTGGATTAAATGTGGCTCCCATAAGGGTTGAGCCCAGCATGCAGGTGTTTGGTTTTCATTGGGAAGATGTTCATCTGATGCTATTTCACAAGGAAGAATATTGGAAGACCTACCTCAGTCAGATTTGGCATAAAACTCCTAAGGAAGAAAGTCGCTGAGACCCTCCTGTTGTCTTGCTGACTAGCACTGGTTCTATTCATTTGAAATCCTCATGGTCGCCAAGACATCTCGGTCACTGTGGAGTTTTAAATCTCTCTCTGCTTGAGATGTCTCGCCAATGGTTGTTAGTCTCACCAAAATGGTCGACGTCGGAGAGAAGTCTTTCCAAAAGATGGAGGTCTCGCCCAAAGATTTTTGAGTTCAGCATGAGGTCTTGCCAACCTGATAAGGTTTTGCTGAAATGTCTGAGCTCGAGGAGAATGGTTTGCGCTCGATGTGATGTCCTACCAACTGCTAGAGTCTCACCGAAGGATTCTCCATTCAGTGTAATATTTTGTGTTCGATGAGAGGTCTTCCCGACTGAAGGGGAGTCTTGCTGAAATGAAGAGGTTTGAGCTTGGGGAGAAAGGAAGGAGCCTTGACTATGATGTCTTGTTGAGAGAAATTGTCTTGCCGACGAAAGATGCAGCTGTATAACTTTTGAGGGTTTGATATGATGTCACTATGACCTCTTGCTGAATGTGATAGTCTTGCAGACAATATGTCGATTGCTACTGTGAAATATAATTGCACCGAGGAGACAAGGCTAGTGTCTCACCAACATGCAATTCTGTTTGAATGACTTTTGACTGCCTGAAAATCCTACATGCTGTGTATTCAACCAATCAGAGGGGGGCTGAAGGAGAACTAGTGGCAGTTGGACTTTTGCGGCAATTCGTGTGAAGAAGATCAATAGAATGTAAATGACATGTATCTACTCTGAGATCAAAAGCAATGGATTGGCTAGGTGATCAATGATGTGTGGATCCAACATGAAAATCGGATGTTGTCTCTCGAGGGGGTCAACTTGCAGAAAGATGTAGAACAAGACGAAAGCATAAAGGAGGAAGTTATGAGGACAGCTAGGATGTCAGTTGGCAAAAGCAGATTGACACTATTGACCATTCTTCAGAACATTCAAAGTAGTTTTGTAAGGAAGTCTTGAGGGCTGTGAGTTAATGCGACGGTTGCAAAAGATCTGAAAGACCATCCCTGGAGTGATCCTTCACCGACATGGACACGAGGATGGGCATTAAATGCATTAAAGTTGTATTCCAAAAGATCTGAGGGCAGATGTGTTCAGCAACTGATTCATTTTTGTAAACCCTAGGGTAGGGGCCTACACTTTTAATTTTTGGTATATATGGCATTTTTGCCTCATTCTGAAGAAGAGTTATTCTTATGCTTTTCGAAAGTTTGTGACTTTTGCAGTCCTTTCTCAGATTAGCAAACTTTTGTAACTCATTTGGAGCATGATATACAACGTTTACCTTGGATACCATTGATTGTCTCATTTTTCCTTCTTGTTCTTGTAGCATCGTGTATTGTCAGGTGATTGATCAAGTTATTTGTGAGATCTTTTTATTTCCCTATAGCTTTGTCTCACGTATTATGCCTTTTTTGCAAAAGTATGGTTATACAGGTTGTAAATTGTGTTTTAAAGTTGTATATGACCCTTTTGATTTTTGAAAATTACCTTTCCTTCTTAAAAGCATATGCAAGCCAACCTTTTTACAAAATATTCATGCATAAACTTATGGTAACACGTTGTGCAGTTCAATGTCAGTCATCCTTATTCAAGTGTACGCTAGTCTAAATCTTCATTGCTCTTATTACATTTAGGTGTATCACAATAGAAATAATTTTCTCATTATTTTTAATTTTTAAGCATTCTCCTTCTCCCTTTTCCTTACAAATATTAGTAGTTAGGTGATAACACAAAGGAAGTCGGCCTTCTTCGGAGATTCATTTCAACTTTAGATGACCCACAGCCTTGAAATGATCCCATGTTTCTCTAGAAATCTCAAATTTTCATAACTTTGCATGGGGTGCATTTCTAGGAGATAACAATAATACATCTTGTTGTCCCAACCTTCATAGGCTCCATAACAATGCATGTTATCGCACATGAATTTACTACCTGATATCCACAACATTTGTCACATATTTTCTCTAATTTCTTTTCAGTAGAATGCAACTTTTCCTCATCCTTTTATTGAGAAGCATCTAGAGTCTCTAAGAGATTTCACTTTTCTTAATCATACCAGTTGCAAATGACTCCAACTTCAATATGTGGTTGAATTCAACATAGTAATTTCAGAATCATGCACTAGAAGCCATTCACATGCTTATCTTTTTCATAGTTTAATCATTCAATGATTTCTCATATATTGAAGTCACTACTTTTAATGTAAAGAAACCTTTTAAGGAATACCTAGCAAGAGATGGAGATGTAAACACAGATTTAACAAGGTGGATCAAACTCCAACAAACTCTTGGAATCTCTGTGCAAACAACTAATAGTCCCATGCCATAGTGCTCTTGTTCTTTGTGCACAGTACCCATGATCTTGATTGTCATTATTTGTAGCTAATACATTCCTTGCTATGAATGTTACATTTTGAATATAAAGGATTGTGTCCATGTTCATTGAATTTGATTGTTTATGCATCATAGCACTTATATTTATGACTATCCTCAAGACTATAATTGTTCTCCTTTTTGTCTATGATTACTACCTCCTAATGTTTGTGAGCATACTCTCATTTCCACACATGATTGTAAATGCATATGATTGTCCCCTTATGCTTATAACTCCATATTTCTCTTTCCATTGTTGTTAAATTTATATCATTTTCATTGTCTCAAAAACAACAGATTGTGCAACCAACTGTGACAATATCTCATGCCCACTGAAAGTTACACTTTGTAAGTTGTGAAACTTGACTCCTTCCCCATTTTCATCAATAAAGTTATTGTCAACTGCATATCACTTATGGAGGTAATCCTTGGGTCTGAGAAACTCAAGAAAATGTAGATGAAACTTGATCATTATGTGACATCGAATAGGGCAGTTGAAAATTTTTACTACACTTCCTTCCTTTTTTCATCTGTAATGTAATCTCCTGTGACCATTTCTTGTTTGCCTTCAGTAAATTCAAAAAAAATTTGTCTTTGTCGATGTCTTGCATGACATGAGAATACATCTTGTTGTCCCAACCTTCATGGCCTCCATAACAATGCTTTCTGCCCCAAATGAATTTGCTACTTGATCTCCACAACATTTGTTTACCTTTTGATCAATTGTAACACATAAATTGTCTCCTCACTTTGATCCTAGTGGGTAGAAACATGTCACCTACGTTGGTGACCTGAAAGCTCACCATCTTATGTGATGTGTGGTTGTCCAATAGGGTTAAGGTGGGAGAGACTTTACAATACTCTAGATTGATTCCTCATTATTTAAGAGATGCATAATTGAACTTGATGCATCTTTTTCACTTCTTATTTTTATAAAATGGATCATGGATCCACTTAAGAATATTGAAAGACATATCCAGCAAAATGTGTTGCATCTTTTGAATTTGATAATGAATGTTGATCAACTGATGCGATTCCATATTGAATTAATGCATTGATAACAGGTATATCTTTGATCAAGTTGCTCAATTTACTATTTCCCTCAAAGAATGATGAGATCTACCCTTGTGGGAGCCACATTTACCCCACATGTTTCATTTAACTAAATCGGAACAGTAACCAAACTTGTCCTAAATCTACACATGAAGAAAACAGGTTAGAAAAATAGATACATATTTTGGATGTGTTTGATGACTTCATTGTTTTCCAGGACATCCAAGATTTGGATGCTTATTTAATGCACTTATGGATCAGTTTATAGATGCATAGGTAGGTGTGTATGTAATGATTGAGATGTTTGATCGCTTAGAGCATCGCTCTAATATCATTGTTTTTTCAAATGTAGGAGCTAGGAGCATTATGGAGGCGGAAAGGACACAACAACTTGGGGCAGCAATAGAAAGGAAAGAGGGCAACTTCAAAACTAGTTATTCTCAGGGCCATGACTAGTCTCCACTCTTATATGCACATTTTTTTTTACTTATTCATGTATAAATTGTGTCTTTATTTTCATTGAATAAGTAAAGTTAGTCCCTTGGCTTGTGAGGGACATGTACAATTCATGATTATCAATAAAATATTACATTTGTACACAAATGATTCTCTTTTCTCATTTGTTGTAAATGCAACATTGGAATGAAAATTTAATTTGTTTCATTTAACAATCCTTTTTCATGCATATTGAACTTAGCAGACTATGGTTTATCTTTTAAATGTTTAAACAAAAAACATAAAGAATGAACACTAAACCTGATTTCAGTTGAAAGCTAAAAATCAAGTAACATTTTTGGTGACATCTGCTATATGTTTTCCTACTAAACATGAGACCAGCTTCCTAAGCTTATCCATTGGGCACGAGATCACTCAGAAAGCTAAAACCACTTGAAAACAACATTTTAAATTGTTGTAACTCACTAAACTAGCAAGAGACACTTTTAAAACTTATTGAAAACCCAACACTACAGAATGGGAAACTACTACCTCATTGTGCAAAAAAAAACTTAGGGAAAATGGAAAAGCATCTAACTAATGAAACTACACTAACCTACTCTAACCAGCAATGAAGTTGGTCAAAGAAAACCATTAACTGGTTGGGAAAAATAACACCCCTTTTCAATCAGCAACTAATGCATTACATGATTATGCATTGCTAAAAGAACATGAAACACATGTAGATATTCCAAATAATATTGCAATGTTTCATGAAAGATGTAAACAAACTCACTTACACCTTGATTTCAATCATGCCTATTGTTGTCCTGAATTGGATAGGTGAGCTGAATTTGATCACCTTCAACTGCAACTCCAAAATCAGCTTCTTCTTCAATTGCATCCTCATACTTGGGTGCAATCATGACCTTTGGTACTTCAGTGGCCTTCAAACTAGCTAAGTATCTGATTGGACAGACCCTAGAATGAACGAAATTTTCATTGCCATTGTCGGTTGCTTCTCTTTCTTCCTTTTTTTCATGGTTGTCCCGCCTCATGGATTTACCTTGCATAATTATTTTCCATGTTGATTCTTCCTCCATGGTTAATGAACAATCACCTTTCGCCAATGTAGCTAAAAACTTATCAAAGTTGTCAGCTCTTGGAAGGCTCTTAAAGTCAACTTGTTTAACCTTAAAATCCACATTATCACTTAAAGAGATGTACTCCAAAATAGGATGTTCTTCTTCAATGAAGGCAGGAAAGTGTTCAAACAATGAAGTAACTTCCTGAAAAAAACTTTCAACTGATAAATCAGCTTCAAGCTCTGTTGTATAGCAAAAAGGAAGCTCATCTAACCAGACAAGACATTGCACATGAGGTTCACGAGAAGTTTCTTGTTCAAACTTGTGAACCTACTTTTGAATTTCAGCATGAGTTCCAAACTCTTCTAATAGATCCGATTCCTTATCATCCAATCTTGAACAAAAATGTTCAATTATACCAGTGCACACCTCTTCATAAAGCTCAATATTGGCCTTTTCATTCATACATACTCATAAATATCCAATTCAGCTATACATTGCTCTTCTTGAACCTTATGTTACTGACTTATGACCATATTTATGTTTTCTTCATCATGCTCAATGAAACATGGAAGATCATCAAATGAAGCTATGAAATCATGATCTACACCACCTTCTTTAGCCTCTTTAGGTTTTTGTCTTGATTCTTGAACCTACAACTACTTGATGTCTTCTTGTTGTTCTAAAATAGCATTTGGAGTGGGAAAACTCACACCTTCTCCATTCCAAACTATACATTTCTCTTATTGGTCATCCTTTCTCACCATTTCACCTTGCTGTCTTGTTGGAACATTTTCATTATCTTTGACAATAGCAAGAGGATCATTAGATAAAACATTGCAAAAAACATTTTGAGAAATCTTCTCTTGTTCAGCCTTTTGCAGTTGTAGCTTGTATTCCTCCATAGCTAAATGCAACAAGTTCACACTCCTAGTCTCCTCCATGTTGAGTGAGCTATGTGGGCCAAGGGTCTACTCTTCTTTTACTTTCTAGATGTTAGAGCATGGTTCCAATTAAATGATAGATGGAGGAACTTCATAGGGTAGAGTAGATGACTCTTTCCAACTTGGAAACCTATGGGTAGAAGGTTCATCGGTAGGTTCACTAATGGGCTTAAAAGGTTTCTCTTGATTAAAACTAGGGAGCTTGTACTTGGAAACCTCCTCAGTCACATGATGATTCAACACTGCTAAGTTCATTCACAGCTTTGTCAAACATTCCTCATGTTGTCTCCTTTGAATATCCATCTCCTACTCTTGACTGTATGCCTGGTAAGCTAATTCCTCTTGATGCGTGTCAACCTCCTATTGATGCATTTGATATTCTTTTTCTTTATTGATCTCATCCATCTGCCTATGGGAATCTAGCAATATACTATCAATATTGCTAATCCCCATATCATTAGCATTTTGGAGCTGTGAATGAGAATAAGACTACTATTTTGAAACAAGATATCCTTCTTGAGGTTGGTTCTGGGCATATACTAGTTGATATTGAGGTTGAGCAAGAGTGGGAGGGTAGGAAACATAATGAGGATGATGGTAACTTGCTATCATAGGGCTATTTGAAATAAAACTAGCAAGTTGCTCTGTGTGATATGGTTGGTAAGAGGTTAGGCATGCATGAATTTCATGGAATGATGGGTAATTGGAAATTTCATGATATGTTGGGTGATATGACATGTTCCATGAAATATGGAAATGTTTATTCATTCAAAAAAATATTGCAATATACTATCAATTTTGCTAATCCCCATATCATTAGCATTGTGGGGCTGAGAATGAGAACAAGACTGCTATTTTGGAAAAAGATATCCTTCTTGAGGATGGTTCTAGGAATATACTAGTTGATATTGAGGTTGATTAGGAGTGGGAGGGCAGGAAACATAATGAGGATGTTGGTAACTTGTTGTCACAGGGTTGTTTGAAATAAAACCAACAAGCTACTTTGTGTGATATGGCTAGTAAGAGGTCAGACATGCATGATTTTCATGGAATGATGGGTAATTGGAATTTTCATGATATCTTGGGGGAGATGACATGTTTCCATGAAATATGGACATGTTTATTCATTCAAAAGCTAGAAAATGAGAAAAAATCTAATTTACTTGAATCTAACCAACACTTGATCATACTAAAACCGGTAAAATTTCTTGGAGTTGCCAGGTATGTATTGAAAACCTACCTCCAAAGGTAGAAACTATTGTTGCGCACACCAAATAGCAGTAACAAAATGAATAAAAATCAACTAAGAAGCAGTTCACTTGCTCCATCAAGAGTGGAAAAACTATTAGTGATCCAAATATGCACCCTAATGCCAAGCTATGAATGAACTTAGCAGGTTTGGATGTAACATGGAACTGCTTTCAGGTTGTGGGTGTCCTATTCAGAATCATACCTCCTGATTATGGGATGGATTCCCCTTTTGATGTCACTTAACTACTAATTTCTAAGAGAAAGGGTAAAAATTGCATGAAAAATGAACCTAATACTGAAAATAGCTAAGGTGATGCACCAAAACAACCTAGAGCTGATGACAACCTATCACATTCAAATCATTATCATAAAACTTGATATACACAACTCAATTTCCAATGTAGTTTACATAAGCAATTTATAAGGAGGTCTATAAACAGGGCTTTTAGAAGGAAAACAGAGGTTTCACAACTAACAACACTACTAAACAACACAACTTATAACTTATAAACATACATTTTCTACTAAATAGATGCATAAACATGAGACAAGTTTGCAAGGAAATATTAATTTTCACAAGAAAAATTGATCAATCATTAATGGCATACCATGAAACATGAAGAGAGAAGATAAAATGCTCTATTCTATTGATTCAAAGTGCTTACTATATTACAAGTCCATTTGAGTTACAATACTACTCCATGAAAAATAGCTCCAAGAAACAAAGCTATCCCTGCTACTGGAAAGAAAGAACTCCCCCCAAAATGTTCAAAATGAACATAAGAAAAAAACCCACCAAAACCCCTCACACATGTCCATCAGTCTACACTAGCTAGGTCTTCTTTCCTATGCAAATGACGGGTTTGTAATTTTTGGGTTGCTACAAAACCCATACCCTTATTCATTTTTTCTCATGTATTTCTAAATGATTTTGTTTTCTTTATTTTATCATTCTTATCTGATTAACAAAGGAACCATGCACCTCCACATTTGCAACAAACACACTTTTCAATGTTGTCCTTTCTTATGAAGACCTTGATTTTCCTAATCAAATCATGTCCTTTTCATGCATTTGAGCACTGCACTTGACAATGACTATCATGTCTCCCTTAGCTTCTAATTGTGACTGCAAGTCCATAATGACCTCTACCACATTTATCTCACTAGTCTCTAAACCATTACTCTTGACAGTGAAAACCTTTAGAACAACTCACTTTGATAGTCTAGGGCTATCATTTTTAGCAAAGAACACTCTTCTTTCTGGAAAAACTCCATGATACCTTTGAGAGTATTTTTCTATTCACAAATTTCTTTCATATATTTCCACTAAAAATTTGTATAAAACTCTGCTCCATCTTTTCATTGATAGAATACTTTGTATTATGAAGTGTCTTTTCAAGGATTTCACCCACAACCAGAGCATTTCCTTATTTTTCCTCTATTCACAATCTAAATCGATGTTGGGTATAGCTTATTTTCTTGATTTATCACATATTTCCTCTTACTGTTTTTCAGTAGAATGCATCTTTTCCTCATCCTTTGATTGAGAAGCATCTAGAGTCTCTAAGAGCTTCACTTTTCTCAATCATACCAGTTGCAAATGACTCCAACTTCAATATGTGGTTGAATTCAATCCAGTAATTACAAAATCATGAACTAAAAGCCATTCACATGCTTATCTTTTTCATAGTTTAATCATTCAATGCTTTCTCATATATTGAAGTCGCTACTTTTAATGTAAAGACACCTTTTAAGGAATACCTAGCAAGAGATGGAGATGAAAACACAGATTTAGCAAGGTGGATCAAACTCCAACAAACTCTTGGAATCTTTGTGCAAACAACTAATAATCCCACGCCATATTGCTCTTGTTCTTTGTGCACGGTACCCATGATCTTGATTGTCATTCTTTGTAGCTAATACATTCCTTGCTATGACTGTTACATTTTGAATATAAAGAACTGTGTCCATGTTCATTGAATCTGATTGTCTATGCATCATAACACTTGTATTTATGACTATCCTCATGAATGTAATTATTCTCCCTTTTTTCTATGACTGCTACCTCCTAATGTTTGTGACCATACTCTCATTTCCACACATGACTACCAATGCATATGACTATCCTTATGCTTATAACTCCACATTTCTCTTTCCATTGTTGTTAAATTTATTTCATTTTCATTGTTTCAAAACAATAGATTGTGCAACGAACTGTGACAATATCTCATGCCCATTAAAAGTTACACTTTGTAAGTTGTGAAACTTGACTGCTTCCCCATTTTCATCAATAAAATTATTGTCAACTACATATCACTTATGGAGGTAATCCTTGGATCTGAGAAACTCAAGAAAATGTGGATGAAAGTTGATCATTATGTGACATCGAATAGGGAAGTTGAAAATTTGTACTACTCTTCCTTTCTTTTTTCATCTGTAATGTAATCTCTTGTAACCATTTCTTGTTTTCCTTCAGTAAAGTCACCAAATATTTATCTTTGTTGATGTCTTGTATGACATGAGAATACATCTTGTTGTCCCAACCGTCATGGCCTCCATAACAATGCTTGCTGCCCTAGATGAATTTGCTACCTGATCTCCACAAAATTTGTTTACCCTTTGATCATGTGTAACACATAAACTGTCTCCTCATTTTGATCCTAGTGGGTAGAAACATGTCACCTACATTGGTGACCTAAAAGCTCACCATCTTATGTGATGTTTGGTTGTCCAATAGCGTTAAGGTGAGAGGGACTTGACAATACTCTAGATTGATCCCTCATTATTTAAGAGATACATAATTGAACTTGATGCATCTTTTTCACTTCTTATTTTTATAAAATGGATCATAGATCCACTTAAGAAGATTGAAAGACATATCCAACAAAATGTGTTGCATCTTTTGAATCTGATAATGAAAGTTGATCAACTAGTGTGATTCCATATTGGCTTAATGAATTGATAACAGGTATATCTTTGATCAAGTTGCTCAATTTCCTATTTACCTCAAAGCATGTTGAGATTTACCCTCATGGGAGCCACATTTACCCCACATGCTATTTTTAATTGAATCATATTAGTAACCAAACTTGTCCTAAATCTGCACATGAAGTAAACAAGTTAGAAAAATAGATGCATATTTTGGATGTGTTTGACGACTTCGTTCTTTTCCAGGACATCCAAGGTTTGCATGCTAATTTAATGCACTTATGGATCAGTTTATACATGTATTGGTAGGTGTGTATGTAGGGTTTGAGATATTTCATTTCTTAGAGAATTTCTCTAATATCATTATTTTTTCAGATCGAGGAGCTAGGAGCATTACTGAGCTAAGGACACAAGCAACTTATAGAAGCAGTAGCAGGACAAGAGGGAAACTTCAAAACCAGTCATTCTGAGGAAATGATTGGTCTCCACTCTTATATGCACATTTTTTTTACTTATTCATGTATAAATTATTTCTTTATTTTCATTGAATAAGTAAACTTAGTCCTTTGGCTTGTGAGGGACATGTACACGTCATGATTATCAATAAAAGATTACATTTGTACACATATGATTCTCTTTTCTCATTTGATGTAATTGCAAGATTGGAATGAAAGTGTAATATGTTTCATTTGACAATCCTTTTTCATGCATATTGAACTTAGCAGACTATGGTTTATCTTTTAAATGTTTAAAAAAACAACACACAGAATAAACACTAAACCTAATTTCAGATGAAAGTGAAAAATTAGGTAACAAGTACAAATATCTCATATTTAACACACCTTTCAAAAGCATATCATGAATCCTCATACATATACCAAATCACTGGGATCTTTAGACAAATTTAAAATTTTGCATTTTCACTCTACATTATAACCCAGAACCCAGTACCCAATATTCAGCTTTACCCACTTACTTTCCCAAACCTTGGTTCTATCGAAACTCCACTATACCAGATGTTTCATACCATACCAGATCCTTTTGCTTGAACTTTACATTAGCTTTTTCCTTTTTCGTGTTTCTAGTACCTGGTATCCATTGTACAAAACACTTACAATATAAAATACTTTATTATCAAATATTTTCTCTTTTACTTCCAGTGATCTTCCAATTTTCTAGCTCTTGCCATAAGAGCTACACATTTTTTTTTTACTTGGGTCCCCAAGTCTTTTTCAGTCTTGGGGTGTGTTGTGAGACCACACAAAAAATATAAAGGAAAAGAAGACATACAAGTTGAGATGTCCGCTCCAAATGTGAATAATGAAGAATATGTACAACATAATACTCAACATGAGCATGAAATAGAGGAAGGAAATGTACATGATAATGTTCTTCTAGATATGGAAAAAACTACAAAATAAAATGTTGAAGTTGAGAAGAATGTTGAAAAAGAAGAAGCAACTATCAAAGAATACATTGCAAAGGAGGATTCTTCTACACCTCCTCTAGTATTTGACACTAATATAGAGAACACTCAAGACCAACTAGATACAATCACTCATCCAGATAACAAAGAACATGCTAATAGTGAGGATGATGAGAAGAGTACTAAATAGAAGACTGAGGATGCATCTGGTGATGCAGAAGGAAAGAAAGAAGTTGATACACCAGTTAACATTGGTGACAAGGAGTTAAAATAGAAGGCTACAAAGGAGAACTTAAAGACTATTGGTGAATATTCTAACACCTTTGGAGATTCTTTAAAGAATATTTTAAGCATACAACTTAAATTCCATCATGTGGTTTTCACATGTAGCTATTACAACTACCTATGCAATAGGGGCATGTGGACTTGGAGAATATTTATCCTCTTCACAAGCTTGAATTGTGAGATGTTTTCCATGTATCTACCCGAAAAAAGATCATTGAGACACATTAGAAGAGTCAAGAATTGATTGGTGAGGTTGTGAAAGTTCTATATGAAGCCATATGTGGTGCTGACATTAACAACACCTTCTCTGGTATGGAAAAATTAAAAAATTAACTTGATTATTTTAAGTATACCACCAGTTTGAAGGGAAAGTTAGAAAAAGAGTTGGAGAAGAAAGTGGATGAGAAAAGGTTGCCAGATGTCTAGGAGAAGTGTGCTCTTGCACACAATAAATTTCAAGAAAATATCAAGGGTGCGTTGGCAAATGTGGTAGAGGCCAAAAATTGTTTCAAATTTTTCTGAAGGGGCCTAGATCAACCAAAAGCATAAAGGATATGATTGACTCAATTGAGTCCCAAATTGAAAAAGCTTTGAGTTCTTATGATCTGACACATAACTTGGATGGAAGCAAAATAACAGTAATAGAGGGTTTACATGAGAAATTCTTCCAACTATAAGTGTAAAAAGTTAAGATCATTTTGTAGTTTGGTAATCTCAGGGATCTTGTGAACTCTAAGTTCATATTTGTTTCTAGTTCCTTGTTAAGTGTTGATAAGAATACAAAGCTTAATTTGGTACCCAACACTCTAGATGAAGTTGAAGAAATCTTGATGGAGCTAGAGGCCCAGAGTAGAATGCTTGGGATAAAAAAGAAGAGTTGGTAGGATGGAAAAAAGGAATGGAAAGACTGTCTTAAAAATATGCAAGATTCAACTTCCTTCTCTAGGTGAAAATATTTCTTACTTTTATGCATTTTAGTTTATTGTTTTAGACTTCTGTATATATATGAAAATGGTGTAAAGTGTTTTACGATATAATTTTTTGATCCTATTGTGGTAAATTTCTCTCTTAGGGGGAGCCATTTCTTTTTTTAGTTTTTATATATGAAAATATTTGTCAGGGGGATATCTAGTATATGAGAAGTTTGATATTGTATGTACCCTTTTCCCTTGATGTCAAAGGGGGAGAATAATTTTTGAGATAATTAAGGCATGTTGCCATCAATGAAAAAGGGGGATATTGTTGGAAGAATAAGGATTTTGTCATTGATGCATATTTTGGCAACATGAGCATGTGGAATGAGCACAAGTTATATAGTTATGCATTGCATTGTACTCATTGATGTCAATATTGTATTTTAGTATGAGACATATGAGGAGAAATCCATTATTGTGCATATGGAGCATAAAGCAAAGGATATCAAAAGAAATGTAGAGAAAATGAAGGCTCAGGTTGTGGAAATGATGGGCTTACCAAAAATCCTTGAGGAAGAATCCAAAAGCACATCCAACACTCCAATTAATACCCCAAGCACAAGAAGGTCTGATAGGACCTCTACCCCCTCTTTGACTACTACTAAGTCCTTCAAGAATAAACCTATAGTTGATTTGAAAAGGAAAGAATCTTCTAGTGCCCCTACAAAACAACAAATTGTTCTGCATAAGAGAAGAAAAGAGAAGGAAAGAAGAGAGAAGTATGTGAGTGTAAATGTAGATGATCAGGAGGAAGAAGGACCATACTTCGTCTAGAAGAGAAAGACCAGTGTCTCTCAAGTAGAGACAAGTGTAAAGAAAGAATAAAATGATATTGTGGATACTGAGAGTGAGTAGAAGTGGAGAAGGAGAAAACAAATTTCATGATTCATATGATGGAGAAGAAGTTTAAAAAATAAGGAAAATCAATCAAAGGAAAAGGAAAGAAGAAGAATCCTCTGGTTTGGAAATAAAGTCCATAAAAATTTGAGGCCTTGGTGAGCTACATTTCAAAATATGGGAACCTAGAGGAGACTATTGCATTATACCTTGGTGCAAATGACATGAACAAATCAACCATTGAAGAATCTTTTTTTGGGTACATTATTGATTTTTATGTTAGAATGGAGGATATAGAAAATCAATTACCTAATTATTTAAAAAGTGTATTATATGAAAGAAGGTAAGAGGCCATAAATAAAGAGACCTTCCTCCTGATCATCTAAATTTATGCTTGCATAGTTCTCTCTTCTTTCCCTCTCTTTTGTTCTCTTTTGTAGGATTTTTTTTTGTTTTGTAGGGTAACTGGAATGTTGTTTTCTTTCTAAATCAACTGTAGATTTAGTCATGGAGGAATTAGTAGCAACCGAAGAGGGGGAAGAGGTCCTAGCAGACCTTCTTGTGCCTAGGGTATTAATCAAAGTGCTATATGTGCTTTTCACTTCTTCCTCAAGGATTTTTGGTAATCCCATCATTTCCATAACCTGATCCTTCATTTTCTCAGCATTTCTTTTGATCCCCTTCGATTTATGCTCCATATGCACAATAATGTATTTCTCCTCATATGTCCCATATATCTCTACTTTTGGATCTTTTTGAGGGGGGGTGAATTAGTTTTATCAAATTAAAACATCAAAACCCTCAACAAAAAATAAATCCACCAACATTTATTAAATCCTTATTGTTTTATAGTGATTAACCATGAAATAAAAATAATATAAATCGAAACAACACCATACATAAGAGAACACTAGACTTATGTAGAAAACCAAATGAGGAAAAAACCACAGTGAGGATTAGCCCATAATATAAGTAATTGTTAAATTGGTACTATTGGTGATGGTTTTACTCATAGTAAACAGGTCAAATAGAATCTCCACAAATAATACCACGAAGAGCCAATCCTTCTTGAAAGATATGAAACAAAGACAACATAAAGATAAATTCTACATTCACAATACAAAGACTGGATTTCATTCAATCCCAAGTCTCTGATAACTAGGTCATGGTTGTACTAGGGTCGCTCTTGGGTAATGATGTGACATTTTTTGTTAATCTCAAGGGGGACTACGGTCATTCTTTGAACATTTTAGATAACAGTTCGAATTGAATTGATAAATTTGATTATCATGAAACCAAAAGATTTGATACAATATTTCTTGAACATCATAAATTTTTTGCTATCACTTAAGTAGATTTAGCATTAAGCATTCAACAATTTTATGGAAAATAAAAGATTTTCAACAAAATTCTTTCCATTCATTTATTTTATTTTTTCTTTTTTTGAACATTTTCAAAATATTAAACATCTACTCTAAAACAAAGTATAAAAAATACTGAAAAATAAAAGTTTCTCCCAGTTACTCTCCATGGATGCCCCGAAGAATTAATCAAAACAGAGCAAACCGCTTTATATTTCACCAAATTGCTTCATAGCTACATATAAAAAGGTGCAAGCTTTTAAAGAGAGGGTTTCATTTATGGACACCGATTAGGTTCTGTATGTACCCTTAAATGGCACAACATTTAGTCTTGTTCATTCGAACTTACAAAACCAGTGAAAAAAGATATTGGGATAGGTAGCTATCCATAAAGCTCTGATATCAATTAATGTCCATGTGCATACAAAGTTTTACGCGTGAATGGTTTAGAAAAAAAGACAAAATAACAAAACTTAAAAAGTTTATGCTCCTCCAACATCCACAAATTCCGAACTTAAAATAAAAATGAAGCAATCTCTGGCCTTTTATAGAACACAAGGCTGAGATAGGATAAGAAAAATACATGAGAAGGAATCTAAGGGACCAATCTTATCAAGAAACATGGAATATTGTGACCAATAGGAGAATTGCAATTGAAGTTAATGGAAGTCAACTCCAATTACTCGTTGAAGCTCATCAGGTTCTACTTTTTCATCTAGAATCTTCGCCAGGATGATACTTCGAATCATCATAGTATGTTGGGGCTTCCCATATATTCAGAATGATAAGATGGAATTTTTGCCCCCTACACTTCACTTGGCTCCAATTTTGTCACTCTCTTGAATGGGCTTTCCTGAAGATTAGCATTTGTTCCCACCATATGTGAAATACCGAGATCCCCAACATTTCGATGGACTCAAATTTGTTTACATCATCACCTCCCAAAGTGATCAAACCAAATTAAGAATTATTCCATCCATGATTCAAGTTTTCCTAACTATACATACCCAATCTTTGCATCACAATCAATATCTCCTACAATCACAAACTCCATATATTAAATCCCCTTTTTTTAAAATTCCATATGTTATAACATCTCATGTAAATAAAACTATTATTCAAATGTTAGTACAAAAAAATTCATAATTAACACGTTTTTAAAAAAAATGCATATCAAGAATCCTTGTACATATACTGGATCACTGGGATCATTAGATAAATCTAAAATTTTAACATTTCATTTCACATTGCAACTTGGTACCTTGTACCCAGAATTCAACTTTACCCACTTACTTTCTCAGTACTAGAACTCTATCTTACTAGACTCCATCTTATCGGACCAGAGCCTTTCACTTTAAATTTTTCATTACCTTCCTCCTTTTCTATGTTTCTGGTACCCAATACTCAGTATATGAAACACCTACAATACAAAGTACTCTTTTATCAAAGATTTATTTTCCTTTCTTCACTTTCAATGATCTTCCAATTAGTTAGCTCCTGCCATAAGAGTTATATTTTTTCACTTGGGTCCCCAAGTTTTTTTAGTCTTGGGGCGTGTTGTGAGACCACACAACAACTTGCAACCAATAAAACCAAATTTAAATCAAACTTGAAATTAAATCTCTAGTTGTAAATTAAAAGTTATACATATTTTAAAACAATAACTTTCTACCTTTACCTAGATTTTGGCATAAAAAGTAAAACTCCATCGGAAACATCTGTGTGTGCTCTAATTAATTTCATTTTTTGGAACTTAGTAAAAAGAATCAGTTCATTAACATTGAACTACATAATATAGTAATCCTCCAAAGCCAACCAGGGATAAAGCCTTATTGCTAGTCAAGCGTCCATAATGATAGCTCATTTTCACTTTTGATATTGCAATAATAGCTCTTTTATCAACTTGCAAGCATTGAAGCATTGCTATTAGGTTGGGAATTATAGTGGTAGTGAAGGTTACTTTTTGAGTTTTCATTCAATGTAAATCCATTCATCAATTTAGTACTTCCCAAAAACATATTTAATGATTCCTTGTAAGTGTGTGTTTCCAATTAAATTTCACTAATTATGCCAAATGCCAACTAACTGTAGCTTGCTATATGTTAGAAAATATGCATAAATTAAAATTTAGCAATAGACAACTTAATCACCAAATTTAAATCTAAAATTAGAAACATTAGTTACCACCCTTTCAATTAAATTTTATGGAAAATTCTAAAACTTATTCTAGCTATGACAACTTGATGGCGCTGCATTTCATTAATGGATCAAAAAATCATGATTACCTTGAAACACAATCACATTATTTTTGCATTAAATTTGCATGCCTTGCTCAGCACGTATTATCCTTCCAACTCACGCAAGTGATCACATGTATTACCTTGCCAACTTCATTCTCCTGTTTAATCCACACAGATAACACCTCCATAATTAATTCAATTTGTTTTTTTTTAATTTCAAATGACCACTATTAATTTCAAAATCTCCAACTTGCTTGATTCACTGTCTCTGCACTACTCAAATTTGAAGCAATTTCAACAGATATGTGTGTAAAGAATTAATTTGATTTAACCTTTTATTCTGAAGATTATTGTTCAGTTGCCACCTTACAAAAAATAACAAATTACTCAAGGAAACTATGTACTGCAACAGATCTTATTTCCAAAAAATAACAAATTACTCAAGGAAACTATGTACTGCAATAGATCTTACGGCTCTCTGAAAATTCATGCATTTCTTCTCAAATTCTCCACACTTTTCTTTCTTTTTTCTTTTTGCAATTCTGCTCTATTCTAGGTTTTGCATTTGCTTCTTAGCCATGGATACTCCAATTTTCTTAGGTTGTTCTCGTAGATAGAATGTTTTCATAGGGAGCATCACACCAAAAAGGCTTGAAAAGATCTTTATCATTAGGAATTCTAGTTTCACTATGCCAAACTTATGTTGAGTCCTTGGGGAAAGATACATTGCGTCTAGCCGCTATTTTCATTTTTACTCTGACATAGCTTCTCACTTTGTAGCGTCGCTTTTGGACATTGGGCTACCTACTGAAGAAATTCACACTACTGCCAAATTGATAGTGAGGCCAAAATTCTTTGAGAATATCGATACCATCTTAGCTATTGCACATCCAACCATCGGGATTCCGTCCATGGATGATATTCCTCGGCTCATGGAACATGAGGAAGTGGTTCCACTTCAGTCATTTCTCATTGATCTCCATATCCAAGATTTTGAAACTCGCCAGGAACTTGCCTATATAGGACATTTAGCCCTAATAGAAGAGGCATTCTAGACTGACTGAATGGCTACTATTGTCTGCAACATTGCTCACTTTTCTTTTTGAATCCTTTTTTGGTATTTTTGAATGAGGATTTTGATATCTAATGTATACATGTGATACACGCACACACACACACACATATCCTTTTGGTATCTTTTCTAAGAAAAAAACATGTTTTACTGCGCATGGATTTATTATTTCATTTATAGTTTAGTTTTATAAAATGTTGGGTGATGCCACAATAGTGGTTTACAATATTTGGCCAAACTGGACACTGAAATTATTATTTTTAACTAAATCTTCACATTCAGATAGCTATAGCGGCTAAATATTGAGGAATTTGAAGATGATGAAAACTACAGTCTCATCAAAAATTTTCTATAGATTCTAAATATATTCTTTTCAAAATTTTCGGAATTAGATTGCACTTCTTTTTCCATCTCCCACAAAAACTAGTTTTTTTAGAAAACAACATTTTTAAAAAGTGACGCACACCGTATAACACAACTTTTTCCATGAAGGATAAAATTATAATTCTTTTGAATTTAGATTTGTAACTCCAATATCTAGTGCTTCCACTTGGTTAGATAGTTTTTATTGGATATTTTTTCTTTAATCAAGTTTTGAAGTCAAACCAATTACAATTTAGACGTAGCGCTACAGCATAACGCATAACTTTTTTTGTATATATCAAAATTCAATTTGTTTTTTTGTTGGATAAAGGACTTCAATATCCAGTGCACTCATATTTTTCAAAAAAAAAAATGATAATATGCTATTTCTCCACATGTGTAGAACAAAGACCTTCATTTTCGATGAAAAACCTATGTTTTATAAAACTAAAAAAACAAATACATAATAAAACCAAAACATATTAAAATTATATTTGTTGGATAGATTGTTCTGAGGACTACCTGATTCCAATTGGGTTTGTGAATATTCCTCCATTTTCATTCTCAACCTGAGCTTTGAAGCGTAAAATTTTAGGTTATTTTGTGAACAAGGTCAAAAATCAGGGAAAAGGGGGGTTCGCTAGAATCCCAGGGATTCGAGTGAACCATGGTTCATTCAAACCCCCTTCAATATAAATTTTTCTTTTGTTTTTTGGGCGGGAAATGTGGGCCCAGTAATTAATGGGTTTGCTTGAACCCAAGTTTGGTCGAACCCATTTTTGGTTCGATCGAACTTGTAGGTTCACTTGAACCCCTAAAACAAGTTTTTTCTCCATGTGATCTATTTTTCTCAATTTTCCTTCATCAAATTGTAAACCACTATTGTGGCTTCACCCTATTTGAATTTCACTTTCATGTGTAAGATAAATTTAATCAGAATTTGCTAATGCAGAGGCCAAGCAAAAGAACACAACAAAACAAAGCAAGAAAAGAAAAACAAAGACAAAGAACAAAAGACCCAAATTTTAAAAAAACTAAACTAACCCTAACTACCCTAACTTTAATATCACAAAAGATTAATTCTAGTGAAGCAATTTATTTCAATTTCTACTGCTCTTTCATTTATAGTTTTAGTACGAATTACAATGGATTTGTCTTTAAATTCTTTTATCAAAATTTTCAATATTCTACTATAATAATGAAATATCTTAAATTTTTTACATTTAAACATCATAAATTCGAAGGTGTACTTACCCAAAAGCTAACTAAAATGTATGAAAACAATCTCATTGGAGATCGGTTGCACACATTTCATCTAATGCAACAATATTGTACGTTCTCCCAACCCTGGTCCATTTCCATGAACGACTGCATTCATTTCTTTGTTTCCCTCTCTTCTAAAAATTTTCATATCTTCGGCCCTGTCTTCACTTTGCATTGTGTTAGACCAAGATATATCACTATTTATATTACTATCAAAAAGAGAAAAAGTAAAAACTTGATATTTTGTATCTTGTTAAAAAATAGGAAAATGTCTTTTTATAGCTAATTAATTCTCAACTTGAAGCACAATACACGCATTTCCCGCTTGATTATCCTGCTCTATCTCGTTATCTACATTTTCCACATATACAGGGAATGATTTGATTCATCCATGTATTATCCTCGTTTGTGATGAAATATCTCCAAATCTCAACATTCTCGCATATTCCCCTGCAAAGCATTAGAATTTTCTTTAAAATAATCACAATTTTCTAATTGTTTTGGTTTATTAGTTAATTTTTTAATATTTCTCTCCACTAGGGTAGAATGTTTTTCTCGTTAACAATCCCTATCTTTTAGCAGTTAAAACTTCTTCTGTTAACTAAATTGCTCCATTTATGGCCAAACTTAACTTAGTTAAAAATGTTTTGCACTCAAGTTCACCGTGATCAGTTGTATCATGAATTCTACACTTAGTGACTCTTCCAATAGTAAACAAACTCAAAGGATGCAGGTTTTGATTAAAGATTTTACAAATTTTTCTAACTTCCATAATGAAAACTAGTGTGCATTCAATTTATCATTTACAAGCTTCTTGCCGAATTTAGAAATAACATTTCAAAGCATAATTCTCCAATTACAAAGGACAAAACATAAAATATCAAAGAAACAAAAGAGATGTGTCAGAGATGGCCCTCCTTCTAGCGCCAATTCCTGTTGACGATGGTTTTACTTGCATTAAATAGGCCGAATAGAATCTCCATAGAAAAGAACACGTAGAGCCTATCCTTCTTGAAAGATATAGAACAGAGAAAACCTAAAGGTAAATTCTACATTCACAGTCCTCGACAAAGATTGTCTTTCATTCAACCCCAAGTCTCTAATAACCAGGTCATGGTTATACTAGGGTCACTATCGGGTAATGATGTGAGATTTGTTGTTAATCTCAAGGGGGACTACGGTCATTCTTTGAACATTTTAGATAACACTTCGAATTGAATTGATAAATTTGAATATCATGAGACCAAAAGATTTGACACAATATTTTATGAGAATCACAAATTCTTTGCTATCACTTAAGTAGATTTAGCATTAAGAAAATTCAATAATTTTATTGAAAATGAAGTATTTTCAACAAACTTCTTTCCATTCATTTATATTCTTTCTTTTTTTTTGGAACATTTTCAGAATATTAAACATCTACTCTAAAAAAAAGTATAAAAAATACAAAAAAAAAAGTTTCTCTCAGTTATTCTCCATGGATGCCCCAAAGAATTAATCAAAATAGAGCAGCCCGCTTTATATTTCACCATATTACTTCACAGCTATGTATAAAAAGATGTAAGCTTTTAAAGAGAGGGTTTCATTTATGGACGCTGAGTAGGTTCTATATGCACCCTTAAATGGCACAACATATAGTCTTGTTCGACCGAACTTACAAAACCAGCTACAAAAGATACTGAGATAGGTAGCTATCCATAAATCTCTAATATCAATTAGTGTCTATGTGCATACAGAGTTTTACGCCGAAATGGTTCAAAAAATAGGAAAAGAGAATAAAACTTAAAATAATTATGCTCCTTCAACATCCACAAATTTTGAACTTAAAATAAAAACAAAGCATCCTCTAGCCTTTTATAGAACACAAGGCTCATATAGGATAAGACAAATACATGAGAAGAAATCTAAGGGACCAATCTCATCAAGACACATGGAATATTGTGACCAATAGGAGAATTGCAATTGAAGTCAATGGAAGTCAACTAAAATTACTCATTGAAGCTCTTCGGGTTCTACTTTTTCATCTAGAATCTTCGCCAAGATGATACTTTGAATCATGATAGTATGTAGAGGATTCCCATATATTCAAAATGATAAGGTGTAATTTTTGCCCCCTACACTTTGCTTGGCTTTGGTTTTGTCACTCTCGGGAATAGGATCTCCCGATGATTAGCATTTGTTCCCACCATATGTGAAATACCAAGATCCCCAACATTCTGGTGGACTCAAAGCTATCTGTATTATCACCTCCCAGAGTGATCGAACCGGATTAAAAATTATTCTATCCATGATTCAAGTTTTCCTAACTGTCTATACCCGATCTTTGCATCACAATCGTTATCTCCTACAATCACAAATTTCATATATTAAATCCCCCTTTTTTTAAATTCCATATATTATAACATCTCATGTAAATAAAACCATTATTCAAATGTTAGTACAAAAAAATCCATAATTAACATGTTTTAAAAAAAAACCATATCATGGATCCTTGTACATATACTAGATCACTGGGATCATTAGATAAATCTAAAATTTTTAACATTTCATTTCATATTGCAACCTGGTACCCAATACCCAGTATTCAGCTTTACCCACTTACTTTCCTAGACCTCAGTTATACCAGAACTCCATCTTACCATACTCCATTTTACCAGATTCCATCTTACTGGACTGGAGCCTTTAACTTTAAACTTCTCATTACCTTTCTCCTTTTCTATGTTTTTGGTACCCAATACTCGATATATGAAACATTTACATTACAAAGTACTCTTTTATCAAGTATTTATCTTCCTTTCTTCACTTTCGGTGATCTTCCAATTAGTTAGCTCCTACCATAAGAGTGATATTTTTTAGTTGGGTCCCGAAGTCTTTTTAGTCTTGGGGTGTGTTGTGAGACCACACAATAGGTACAAGGGCTCACTGCTAGAATAAGACACATTTTCCAATAGGGATGACAACTAAAGCTCATTGCTAGAATATGAAAAGAAGAAAGAAGAGAAATGTTACATAGAGAAAAATATCTTAATGCAACGAGGAATCCACCAAAATTACTCTAATAGTTTTGCATCCTTGTTTTAAATATTGTAGATGCCTTCAACTCACTACCTTAAGAATTCTAACACTTTTGAATTTCACACTACTCTGCTCAAATTTACATCCCACACTTCTGCAATTCACACCACATCCACCACTTCTATCTCTCACATCTATCTTGAGATCTTCCAACAACACCACACTTATTTATATCATCCTCAACCTTGAAAAACTTCTTGAAGGTTGGCAACACATCCTTTACATTTACAATTTCAAATTAGGTCGGCACCCAAACATTCCTATGGTGGATAGGAATGAAGGCAACCCACATAAATCCTTTGTTAGGACCGGAATTTATCCCAACACAACTCAACATGCTTCCAAAAAAATTGAAGTCACTTCGGAAGTAGTGTATGTTGAAAATTCAAAATATTGAGAGGGGGGAGGAATTAGTATTCTATAAATTTTTTAATACAACACATTCAATCACCAAACCATATTAATTGAAATACGAAATGAAAGCATGAATCATCCACAAAAACACAAAACATATGAACACCAATATTTTTATGTGGAAAAAAAAAATGCCAAAAACCATGATAAGGATTAGCTCACAATATATTATACAATGATATAGTATATTACAAGGGTTCACTGCCAAAACACGCTGTCCTTATAAGGCTCATAGCTAGAGTTAAGCGCAATACAAAAATGGTGGCTTACTTCCAAAGTATGAACTGATACAAAGTTCACCTTCCTTCTATTGTTTTTTAGTTCCTTTGAATCTTTGAATATGAAGTAAAACTCTTCTTAGTAGTCACTCAACAACTCTACTTTGATTCTAAACTTTTACAACTTAATTTGCATGTTAACATCATACAACACCACTTGCACGTGATATGTCATTTATGCTCACATGTCCAACCCTTTTAGCTATAAAATATGTCATATATATACCCAAATACATCTACACACATCAATTAGGTCATCCTAATTAGATGTAAACAAAGCAATCCAAAATAGGGTGAAACCACAATAGTGGTTTACAATTTGATGGAGGAAGGAAAACTGAGAAAAAAGGACCCAATGGAAAAAAAATTGGTTTTAGGGGTTTGAATGAACCAACAAGTTTGACTGAACTCAGGTTCAAGCGAACCCATTAATTACTAGGCCCACATTTCCCACCCAATATTGAAGGCAGTTTAGATGAACCCTGGTTTGATCGAACCCCTAGGGGTTCGCCAGAACCCCCTGGTTCTAGCAAACCCCCCTTTTCCCTGATTTTTGACCTTGTTCACAAAAAAACTTAAAATTTTATGCTTTGAAGCTTGGGTTGAGGATCAAAATGGAGGAATCTTCAAAAACCCAACTAGAATTATGTAGTCCTTAGAACGATCTATCCAACAAATATAATTTTAATATGTTGTGGTGTTATTATGTATTTGTTTTTTTAGTTTTATTAAACATAGGTTTTTCATCGAAAATGAAGGTCTTTGTTTTGCACATGTGGAAAAATAGTAGATTAACAACAAAAAAATTTAAAACATATGAGTGTACCAGATATTGAAGTCCTTTATCCAACAAAAAAAAATTTAATTTCAATATATGCAAACAAAGTTACGCATTATACAGTCACACTATGTCTGAATTGTAATTGGTTTGACTTCAAACCTTGATTAAATTAAAAATATTCAATAAAAAAATATCTAACCAAGTGGAAGCAGTAGATATTAGAGTTATAAATCTAGATCTAAAAGAATTAGAATTTGATCCTTCATGGAAAAAAAGTTATGCATTATACAGTGTGTTTCACTTTTTAAAAATGTTGTTTTTTGAAAAAAAACGAGTTTTTGTGGGAGATGGAAAAAGAAGTGCAATCTGATTCCAAAATTTTTAAAAAACATATTTTTTAGAATCTATAGACAAAATTTGATGAGACTCTAGTTTGCATCATCTTCAAATTCCTCACGGTTTAGCCGCTATAGGTGCCCAAATGTGAAGATTTAGTTAAAAATAGTAATTTCAGTGTCTAGTTTGGCCAAAAATTGTAAACCACTATTGTGGGATCACCCAATAGCTTTTTTTGGCACCACACAAGATTCAAAATAATTTTCACATCCAAAAAAACATGCAATAATTAATTTAAGTTGGCATGGACCCAAAATAGATCTAACTAACATCCCCAATGTATATTTAATCTTCTCAACAAATATCATGTATTAGGTTGGCCAGGAATATGACCTAATCACATAAACTTCCAATCATACATACTCTTCCTAAAATATATTCCTTCTAGATTTGATATTTCTTCAATTTCTCATTTCACCAACATTAGTAAGACTACCATTAGAACTGCAACATCAAAACACTCTTCATAAGAAACTATGGAATCTCCCATGTTGATATACTGAACAAAAGATGGAAATGATATATAGATTTGGACTCCATCATTAATATCTTCAAATACTCTTCACAAAACTTCTCAAGATCTTGAATATAGTTGTATGAGACAGTCATAATGACAGTTAAAACAACAGAGTTGTAACTCTTCTTGTGGTGAAGGGTGGACCTAAAAACTGATGCACTAAACCACAACACCATCAAAGGAGAATACTTAGTCAAGTTACCGATAGATCAATTTCTGGTATAGATAGTATTGTACAAATGACACCAAAAAATTTTCCCCACAATGTTTACATCTATAAAAACACTAGGCTAGATGAATCCACCAATGTATGTAGACATCATGCTCATGTTTCCAAGATGCATAAACAATGATAGACTTCCAAACTTCCAAAAATCTCCCCCTTTGTCATTGATGGCAACATGTATATCAAAAACATTTTCCAAAACTTATTTCTCCCTAACCTTAACTCCCTGTTAAAAACTCCCCCTTTCAAAATTAACCTCAACTTTCCAAAAAGAGAGGTTTTCAAAAATATTTTTCCACTCCCATTATCTCTCATATTATCTCTCCTCCTTTGACATCAATGGAAAAGGTTATGCAAGGGTCTTGTATATTTCCCGTGAATATATGTATGTATGCATCATCAAAAAATTTAATTGATAAAAAATAATAAGACATATCAACTTGAAGATGAATATCCCTTGAGATTCTTCAAAGTATCATGCCAAGTAGATTTTCCTTCAGATTCCCAAAAACTTTTTGCATGTACAAGAGTCTTGTATAGTAGTTCAAGTTTTTTTACACTCATTCATTCTTCCACCATATTGGGGCTGAGATTTATATCTGATAGCTTATCAACACTAGCAAGGGAACTAGATATAGGAATGTCCCTTATCTTTACTAAGTCCCCTCATGCCACATACTGTTTGATTATCTTTGTCCTAAAATTCTATAAGCTAAAGAAATTGTCTTGTGGTTTCATGATGTAAGACCACTTTTGATTGTTTCTGTCACTTCCTAAATTATAAACATCTGCTTGAGTGGTTTTCCAAATTTCATTTTGACTCATTTCATTCTTTGTATTTTGTGTCTAGTTAGAGCAATTTAGACAATAAGATATTAATTCATGTGCTTCTTCTTCACAATCTTGAACATCCTTCAATTCCTCAAGAATATGTGATGTGCATTTGTAGATTTCTTTATGATGTCTTCTAGATTTTCCTCTGCAATTCTTTCTTCTAACTCATTTCTTGTTTGTTATTTTAGTCCAAATATGTATGCTTTCAATGAATCAACCATACTCTAGATATTTTCCATAGTGGACACTGATGTATTAATGCTTGCACCTAGGCTTACCTCTTGTAAAGATTTTATTGCTTCATCCAAGTCTTGTGTACTTCCATTTTCATGCTCATGTTGGGTCACATCAAATTATATTCCTTCTTGTTCTCTAACCTCTTTCTTGATAGCAACACATTTTATTTTCTTACCTATTCTTCTTGAACTATTAGAGGCTTCAGTCATAGACTTGACCTCTAAACCTGATCTATTGGGGTCCTTTCGACTTCCTACAAGTGCTTCTACATAATGATCAACTTCTACCATAGTCACTTCATAATCTAACTCCAAAATCCACACAAGTCTAGACTCAATTGCTTCCCTGTAACAAAAATCATTAGATACATGGAAATTGGTGTCTCCGGAGTATCTTTCCACCACACTCTCTGGTATTCTTATTCTCTTATTCATCCTCATTTGAACACATTCCAAAGAATGTTGCAAGAGAATCTTCTTGGGCATACGATCCACCAAGGTTCATTATAAGATTTCTTATTTGATGTGCTATTAGTTCAAAGTTTGACCATTCCACTTTTTCAATTACTAGTATCTCCTTCATGATGTAGAAAACTAAGCAAACTATCAAAGTACCATACCTAAATGTATTCTTTTTGTTCTTTTTGATTTCTTTCAGGTTCTTCATCAATTGATGTTGAAGTAACTCACAAAGATCATAATCCACACCATTATCAATCATTTCAAGTACAGTGTGAGTAGTAGTAGTAGAGACTGTATAACCATCTTTATTTAAATATATTTTATTTCCAACAAGCATTGCAACAAAATAGATAGCTAGATTTCCAAATATGCTCAAGATGAGTTCTTTTCCTTTGAGAGTTACACCAGTATTTCAATTATTTCTTGGTCATTGATAGACTTCTTCCTTGGAACTGGTCCAAAGGACCATAAAACAATCACATCCTTATTTCTTCCCTGGTTATAGAGTCTGCATCATTAGTCCAAATAGATTCATCATGAATCCTACTCAATACAATTCTAATGTACTTCTTCTCGAATTCAAGTAGTGGAAATTTCCACCATACATCTAATTTATTTTCAACTAGGGTTTTGTAGTCAGGTTTAATGATATTGTAGCTTTCTTCAAATTCATTTTCCACAAAATTCTCAATCCAATAGAGGACATTTCTTCTATTTTTCCATATATGAATACATAGATATCCTTAGTAGGTGAAAATCTAAGGAGAGTTCTAGAAAATGCACCCACCGAGTCTTTTGATAGATTTTTCCAAGAGTACCTCTTTAAGTTAATTGTGTAAGTAGAATACCTCTTGAATTTTCTCTAGTCAAGATTAGGGTTTTGATGTTTTGTTTCTGGACGATGCCTCAAATCCACTTCCTCTTCTTCAATTTGGATTTCCTTCGCATTGAATGAATTTTTCTTCTCAAATATATTTTTAGCTCCATGATTTGATCCATGTCAATAAATGTGTGAGCAATAAATGCTTTAGAAAAAGCTATCAAACTTTTAAACCTTGTATCCACCGTTAATCTACAAATGCTTCATAAACTTCCACATCGCAATATTTCCTTCCTCAACTTCCTTCTATAGCTTCATAAATTCCTTTTCCAATACATATCTTCATGTCACAACTTGACACCTTATATTTCAAGGGGCTATTAGAAGTTTTTGTTATTGCTCCCCATAAGCCTTGGCATGAGCTTACTTTTCAAAATAAATATCTATACCGAAGGTAGGAACAAATGCATTTAAGGTTCCTGATTCATCTTTGTTCTTAGACTCATCTTTCTTTCTCCATATATTTTCCATTTATTTCTTAATCTTAGTAGGATCATATTTCTTCACAAACTCATTCCTCTTTACTGGATTAGATTGTCTTCTAGTTTTGCTTTTGCAAACATTTGAAATATGTTTGGTTTTGTTCCAAAAGTAGCACACTACATTTTTTTGACCAAACTAACTTATATTCATCCTTTATCTGCACTAGTTAAGGATATGTGTAGGATCATCATGGAAAAAACATGCCCTTAAGTGGCAAAAGATTTAGAAAAATTAGAGTTAGCAAACTTGATGTAAAAAATTGAATAAGTTATCTATATTAATTCAAAAATATGTAAGAATAGAATCTGTAGCGAATTGAATGTAGCTTCTAAACTACAAGGTTTATTTAAAAAAAGAAAAAATCTATTTGATGAAAATTTGAAATTTCAATGGAGTAGTACTTAAATTTCAGGGAAAAAATAAGTAGGTGTCTGTTAACCACCCTAACCATAATAAAATGATAATATTTTTTTATAAGATTTTAGATATAAGTAGAGGACTCATGTCTGGATGTGATGCATATTTTTTTGTAATTTTTTCCAAGTAAATAATTAATTATGATTTTTTTATTACAAATTTTAAAAATATAAAACTCATATGTCTAACCACCTTAACTTGGTCAAAACTTCATGAAATTCATTTTATTTTTAATCTTGTAGTATGCAAAGCATAGAATGTGACACATGTTTCAGATTCAAAAAATGTGATACCGTTTGAAAGCTATAGATTTTTTTCAATCGTCCTATCAATAAGGACTTTAGTCGTAATTCAAATAGAAAATGAATAATATTTTTTTATTAAGTTCAAAGTATAGCATACTTTATATTGGTGGAAAGCTAGGAATATCTTTTAAAAACCTTTTCATTTCATCAATTTTGGGTAAAAAAAAGTCATCAACCACATACCCTACACATACCCATCATATTGCCACTTTTTGGCCCATCATGATCCTACACATACCCTTAACCTTATGTCAGAATATATTGCATGTATAGTATTATCCATTGAAAGATTGAAACATTCTCAATGTATTATATCTATTCATCATCTGAATTCTACACTCAGTACTTCTATGCCCAAATTGATTGCATTCAAAACATTGTGAGGATAAGAATCAAGAATTTTGATTCATTGTACTCCTACATTCTATTGCTTTATTTATATATTTATTGCTTGAAAAATAAATACCATTGAAATATGGGTACCTTTGAGCATTTTTTTGTCTGGTAGAAGGTTGTCTAGTATTTCTTCTTTGATTTTTTAATTGTCTCATCTTGCCTTTTGTTCCCTTTTGATTCTCAACCTTGGTAGGTATCTGATTTTCCTTTGAACTTTTTCCTTCTTCAATTCCCAAACCACCTTTTTCCTTAGAGGGTTTTTGTATTGCAAGTAGCTCATCAAGCATTGCAGTACTTATTTTGAATTTTTCCTCATGTATTATTTTAGTTTCTAGATCAGATCTAGAAGATTCATAACTTCTTGTTCAATTCTAGAGAATTCTTTAGTCTTGTTTTGTACCACTACATTTAGACGTTCCTCAATCCTCTTCTTTTCTTCCATTTGTACTTTTAGTATGATGATCTATTCATTTACTTGCTTCAACTATATATTGACTTCCCTATGTCTTTCTTTGAACTTCTTGATTTGTTCTCTCAATTTTTTGATGCATTCATTTGCTTCTCCTTGGATTTCCTTCAAGATTTTTTTCTCAGTTTCAACTCTGTCAAGATCTTCAAGAGTAGCCTTAAGTTCCTCTTTGTTAAAAGTGTAGTAATCTTCTACATATTTAATTATAGAAATTTCTTCCAAAGGAACTTGACAATTCTTGTCTACCATGTGTTCAAAATTCCAAGATCTTCCTCAAGAGCTATTAGGGTTTTCTGACGAAACCAAGCTCTAATACCAGTTTTTAAACATTCATAATACTGAGAAGGGGGGGTTGAATCAATATTCTATAAATTTTTGAATACAACAAATTCAATCACCAAACCATATTAATTGAAATAAGAAATCAAAGCACAAATCATCCACAAAGCCACAAAACACATGAACACTAATATTTTTACATGAAAAACCCAAAATGGGAAAAACCATGGTGAGGATTATCTCACAATATAGTATATCTAGATATAGTATATTACAAAGGCTCACTGCCTAGATAGATTGTCCTTTTAAGGATCATAACCAAAGTTAAGCACAATAAAAAAATGGTGTCTCACTACTAGAGTATGAACTAATACAAAGTGCACCTTCCTTGTGCTATATTTTGGTTCCTTTGAAGCTCTAAATATGAAGTATTGTACTACTCAGCACTGCTCTCCAGTCTCTCAACAACTTTGCTTTGATTGAACTAAACTTTGACCACTAAATTTGCATGTTCACATCATACAACACCACTCACACTTGATATTCCATTTATGCTCACATGTGCAACCCTTTTCAACTCCAAAATATCCCATATATATACCCAAATACTTCCACACACATCAATTAGGTTGGCCTAATTAGATGTAAACAAAGCAATCTAAAATAGCTTTTGTTAGCACAACACAAGATTCAAAATCATCTTCACATCCAAGAAAAATGTGCAATACTTAATTTAAGTTGGCATGGACCCAAAATAGATCCAACTAACATTCACCATGTATATTTAATCTTCTCATCACATATTATATATTAGGTTGGCCAGGAATAGATCCTAATCACAAAAAAATCCAATCATACACACACTTCCCAAAATACGCACCTTCGATATTTGATATTTCTTCAGTTTCTTATTTCACTAAAATCAATGAGACTACCATTAGAACTACAACATCAAAACACTCTTTAGAAGAAAATACACAATCTACCATGTTGTTATACTCAATAGAGAGATGAAAGTGATATACAAAATTGAACTTTGTCATTAATATCGTCCAGTAATCTTCAAAAAACTTCTTGAGATTTTGAATATAGCTATATGAGCCAATCATAATGGCATGGTTAAAATAAAAGAGTTGTACCTCTTCTTATGGTGAAGTGCAGACCTAAAAAATCACGCAATAATCCATAACACCAAGTCATCCATTACCCATGCAAAACACCATAAAACTATTAAGTACATACTTCCCACTTGATCAAGATGACACATGGACCACAAAATTATGTTTTATATAATCTAGAACAATCCACTAACCACTTGAGATCCAACAAATATTTCTTCCAAACTTACATCATATAAATACTTTAACCCATAACATCTAGTTAAAATCTTATGTGCAAACTAACACATGAAAAACACACTATATTGCACCAAATCATTAACAATCTTAAATTCTAAAAGATAAAATCAACATAAGAAACTTCCTAGATCCACAAAATCCGAAATCAATCTAGAGAAATGTGGAGAAAATATGTTTCTCCCAGATCATGACAACAAACAACACTAAAAACCTAGTTCACACACTAATGAGCATATCTCACTCTACATAATGATCTAGAAGCCAAAACTCTAGATATAGAAACTAATGACAACCTTGAACAACCTATAAGATTTGCACAGACATAATATCAATATAGATGAAACATAGAGCACGTATTGAACATTTACACAATATTGCTTTCTCTATTTATCAAATTTTCTCAAAAGCACTTGGAAACCAAGAACCAGAGACACTATCTTAGCAGATTACATCATTCCAAAACATCCATATATAGTGTTGTAACATAAGAATAGCTCCATGTACTCACAACACTTTCTCAATATCTCAACTACACATACACAAACTACAACAACATGTTTCCCTCTTTTTCACAATTTTCTAAATATCATCGACATCTTCATCATGCGACAACCTTCCTCAACACTTAGTTGACATCAATGAAAACACCACCTTGTTGAAATCAATAGCAACACCTTCGTACTTGCAATAGAATGTTGACATGAGTGATGATAAAATTAAAAACATGGAAAATTTGATTGGACTCATTGAAGTTCATCCTCGTAAGGGCCTAGCTAAAATGCCCCATGACATTAATTTCTCACAACATGACATAATTAAGAATGAACTTGATGGTCCTCTTTACATAGATGGAAGAATCAATTATAAGCATACTAATGGGATACTTATGAAAAATTGAAATCATGGATTAAAACACATAATGGTTTTACTCGACCTACGATCTAGGATTGATAAATCTTCCTTTAAAATTTGGAATGGTGTATCATTTTCCATCATCCCATCATTAGAAAAATTTCATGTGAAGTTAGGCTACCCATGGCTTCTATCCATGATATTTTTTGCACCCATGGCTTCTATCCATGATATTTTTTGCATTGGTAGTGAATAAATGATTAAAGTTTCCATTTGGAAATGAGATCTTTACTATGCATCATAGTGACTACAATCAAATATTATCAAAAGTTTAAGGAAAAGCGCATAAAATAATTATCCCTTACTAGTATGCCTCAACTAGCAATTGAGCCTCCTATCCTTGCAGAAATCATGATTGAAGCAAAATCCCTTCTGAATAACCAAGACCAACCTATGATTTAAATCCTCTAGCTATTTCCTATTACGGACATGAAAAAATAAACCCTTCTACTTTTTCTCATGTTTAGGGCCTCCTAGTGGATTTTGGCTTGATTTTTCCTAGATTTAATGTTGTAATGTGGCCAACACATTCACATTAGGTCTTGGACCTTTGAGAATCATTAAAAATCTAAGATATATTGTAAAAGTGTTGTGGAGTGTTGTAACCCACTTTCACACTTTTCTAGGACCCTTTTATTATAATTCACTTCAATAACCTCTTTTTATCACTTACCAAGTCTTATTTCATAGTGTTGTAACAAACTCATGCTTTTCTAGGCTTGGCGTCACTAATTCAACCCCTTTATTATGTTTAAATCACCCCTTAATATAGTTTTTGACCATACTTAAGTATATTTTTTAGAATATTCATGTTGAACAACATTAAATGTACTTTAATTCCCGACACTTAGTAAAATTGTGTTGGTGGAACTAAATCACCACCTGGGGCTACTTAATCCCACTGGGCACAAAAATCAAAATAATTTCAAATTTCTAGCAGGATTTTATTCTCTTACCCTTGAGGTCGGCATGTGATGTGTTATTTTTGGGAAATTTAGTAAAATCAAGTATAAATAAAGGGTTTTCCTCTCATTTTTAACTCCCCCATTCATTCACTTAATAATCCAAGAAATTATCAAGTAATTCTCAAGTCTTCCAAGCATAATCAAGCATCCATTGGAGCACTTCATTGCATATCTTCAGATTTTAGCATCAAGGGTTTGGTGAGTTTGTGACATTGCATGTTGTTTATTCATCATTCTCTCTTTATTTTATTTCATTATCTAGGGTTTGATTACCAAATTGGGGTTTGACCAAGGAAAATCCTATACTCTAACCCTTAACCCTTTTTATCATCTTTGCATGTGTGTTTGGGGTCTTGTATGGAGATTTATCAAAGAGGAAAGTGTTAAAAACATGTTCTCAATCCAACAAAGTCATCAATGTTAACAAATCCCTAATTGAAGATTGGAGATCTATTTCAACCTGTTTTCTACAAAATTTGGACAAGGCATGCCTATAGTTCCATCCATTTGTTCATGAGTTTTGAGCATATGAATTTTCTTTTCTCATGAAGTATGAAATGAAATTTTCCTTTGTGGTGCCTTATTAAAGTTATCAAGAGGTATAAATTTGGTATGGTTGAGCGGGAAGCCCATTTCAAGGCATGAATTTTCCCCATAGCCACCTGTGTGTGTGTGAGTGCATACTATTTGTGAGTGTATGTTTCTCACTTTTTGGGCCTTCTCACCCAATGAACAACCTTGATTTTTGTCGCCCCAGATTGACTATTCATTTTCTCTTTCATACAAACAACATAGATCTGATCCACAATGGGATGGAAAAATGATTGAAGCTTTATATGACTCTCTCTTTTCCTTCCCTCTTTCATTCCTTTCATCATTTTCATGTGTGTTCGTATGTGTTCATGTTTGGTTTGCCATGGGATCTTGATCCTGGGGGCTTAATCATCCCTCTTGATCATTGTTGTCTCATATTTCCAGCATGAGTACATTTGGATCCCTCCTGATTGCATGTTTGGCTACTTTAGTGTGATTTTGAAGCAAGTTCATCCTCTCACTAAAGTGGGGGCTAACTGTGGACATGGAAAAATTAACCCTTCTACTTTTTCTCATGTTCAAGCCCTCGTAGTGGATTTTGGCTTGATTTTTCCTAGATTTAATGTTGTAATGTGGCCAACATATTCACATAAGGTCTTGGACCCTTGAGAATCAATAAAACTCTAGGATGTCTTGGGTATGTGTAGCATCATCATGGAAAAAACGGGCCCTTAAGTGGTGAAAAATTCAAAATTAAAATCAGATAGGCAACTTGATGTAAAAATTTGTATAAGTCATCTATATTATTTCAAAAATATGTAACAATAGAATCTGTAGAAAATTGAATGTAGTTTCTAAACTACTAGGTTTATTTAAAAATAAAAAAATCTATTTGGTGAAAATTTGAAATTTCAATGCAATTGTACTTAAATTTTAGGAAAAATAAAGAAGTAGGTCTGTTTGACCCCTAACCACAATAAAATGATAATATTTTTTTATAAGATATTAAATATATATATAGGACTCATGTCGATGTGATGCATATTTTTTTGTAATTTTTTCCAAGTAGATACTTAATTAAATGAATTTTTTATTACAATTTTTAAAAATATAAAACTCGCATGTCTAACCACCTTAACTTGGTCAAAACTTCTTCTTTTTTTTTAATCCTATAGTATGTGAATTATAGAATGTGACACATGTTTCATATTCAAAAAAAGTGATATCGTTTGAAAGCTATAGATGTTTTTCAATCGGCCTATCAATCAAGAATTTAGTAGTAATTCAAATAGAAAATGAATAATAATTATTTATTAGATTCAATGTAAAGATAATTTATATTGCTAGAAAGCTGAGAATCTCCTTTAAAAACCCTTTTAGTATTATCAATTATGGGTAAAATAAAAGTCATCAGCCACATACCCTACATATACACATCATATCACCACTTTTTGGCCCATCATGATCCTCCACATACCCTCTTGTAAAAGTGTTGAGTGTTATAACCCACTTTCACACTTTTCTAGGACCCTTTCATTATAATTCACTTAAATAACCCCTTTTTATCACTTACCAAGTCTTATTTCAAATTGTTGTAAAGAGTTGTAACAAAATCTCACGCTTTTCTAGACTTCTCATCACTAATTCAACCCTTTCTTATGTTTAAATGACCCCTTAATACACCTTCCAACCATACTTAAGTATATTTTTTAGAATATTCATGTTAAACAACATTAAATGCACTTTAATTCTCAACAACTAATAAAATTCTCATGGTGGAACGAAGTCGCCACCTGGGGCAACTTAGTTCCACTAGGCACAAAAATCAAAATAATTTCAATTTTCTAGCAGGATTTTATTCTCTTACCCTTGAGGTTGACATGTAATGTGTTATTTTTGGGAAATTTAGTAAAATAAAGTATAAATAAAGGGTTTTCCTCTCATTTTCACCCCCCATTCATTCACTTAATCATCCAATCAATTATCATGCAATTCTCAAGTCTTCCAAGCATAATCAAACATCTATTGGAGCACTTCATTGGAAATCTTCAGATTTCAACATCAAGGATTTAGTGAGTTTGTGACATTGCATATTTTTTATTCATCATTCTCTCTTTATTTTATTTCATTGTCTAGGGTTTGATTAAAAAATTGGAGTTTTACCAAGGCAAACCCCTATACTCTAACCCTTAACCCTTTCCCCCCACTTTGCATGTGTGTTTGTAGGTCTTGTATGCAGATTTATCAAGGAGGAAAGTGTTAAAAAAAAATTTTCAATCCATAAAAGTCATCAAAGTTAACAAAACCCTAATTGAAGATTGGAGATTTATTTCAACCAATTTTCTACAGAATCTGGACTAGACACTTGCCAGAAAAGGAAGTACAAAACGAAAGCTATAGAATCCTACCCCAAATTTCCCAAAATTCCTAGGTGGACTAAGTTTCCATCTGTGGTGAATTAGTCCCACTAACAAGCCTAAAAAATGGTTTCTACATTTTTGGATACCCATTTGGCAGATTCTTGTTTTGATAGATTTTCTCTCAAACTGAACTAAGTCACCCAGCTTGGCACAAGTTTCCCAGTTAGCAATTTCCAATCAAATCTAAAGGATTCCAAAGCCTCTCTACATTAGACTTCAGATTCCAAATGCATCTCTCTATTCTTGTTTAATTTTGTTATCATTTACTTGCATTTTTAGATGTTTTTGCATACATCATTATGTTTTCAAACACTTTGCATATCTTAGGTTTAACATTAATAAATCATTTATTTTATTAGTTTATTGCATTTATAAATTACATCTAGCTATATTTCATCCATATTTTCATTGATTTTGAGTGTTTACATTTCATTTTGGCCCATCTTTCTCATTTTAGGTGAAAAACCCTAGAAGTGCAAGAAATCCCTTAGGTGCAAAAATATTTGTTTACACCTATAAGAGACCACGAGATAACCAAATAAGTCATATTGTGCCTCCTAAAATCAAACATGTTTATAAAGTTATAGAGAAATTGTTTGAACAACCTCCCATGGTTCCTTTCATTACTCCCTTAAGGGAAGAAAAGAAATTGATGGTTGATAAACTCACTCCTACAAAATCGTAGCTTAAAAAATGAATGAAAACAAAACAAAACGATACAGACCATAGGCATAGATATTGTGCTATTTCTTGTTCATTACAAGAAAAAGAAGAAAAAGAAAAACATAGAAAATACAAATCCATACTTACCTCAAGAAATGCATGATGATTCTCCACCTTCAGCAAAACAAGAAAATCCTATCTCGACCACAAAATGAATAAGAACCTTCCATGGATATTATAACTAGACCTTCTATTTTGATTAACTTAGATGATACTAATGAAATTGATAAAATTGATGAGGAAGTGCATAAAGAGTTAATTTTTTTTTTCGTATTCTACGAGCTTAAATGATAAAAACTGTGATGATCCTCCTACGAAGAGTGATTCGATTATCCTCCTACGAAGAGTGATTCAACATGTGTTCAACTTGGTGATTGTCCTAGTTTGGCACCTGACATTGTCCCCTAGGCCTTTGAACCTAAATTTAAATATTTTTTTGGAATTATTTTAAGGTCCTCAAATCCATATTTCAATATCAACTTGTAATATTTGAATTTTGGGAAATTAAGGATACATACCTATAAATACAACTTGGTTATTTTTGAAGTTCCATAAAGAGAGCTTCAAGAAGATTTACAAGATTAATTTCAAGAGAAATTCAAGAGCACTTTGATGAGAGCATTCCCAAAGAAAATTTGATGATCAAGAGCATTCATGAGTAGAATTATCAAATATTTATTGCAACATTAAATATCTAATTATGTCAAATTCTTCTTAAATCATGCATGTTTTTGGAGCTAAAATTATGATGTAGGTTTCAATATCAAGTTAAAGCATTCAAAGCATCATTTCAAGTATCAATATCCACATCCATTGAATCCATTTCATTTAAGTTGTAGACCTTCCAAGATCTCCATTACCAAGGTCTCTATAAGGGTTTGTTGAGTGATAACATAACCTTGTTCATTCATGAAACACTAAAAATTGGGTTCACCAAAATGAATCAACAAGATGATGAACCACAATTTCTCTTAGTAATGTTACATTCAATTATGAGGGAAAAAATGCATAAATATCAATGAAAAACCAAACCTAATTATTATAATTGCAAATAGGAAGGTTTTAAGATGTTGAAATGGTGTGTACCTTGTTGAAGAAGTTTTATTTCGAGCCTCACTAAGGACTTATTTTCCCAATGGAAAATGGGTCCCTTCTAAGGTTCTAGAAAAGTGATTTATGGGTTTTATTCTTAAATTTCTGCACTCCCAACTCCTAGGTGTTCAACTCTCAAAAGTAAAAAATCATTTTTGTAGCTTCTTTTTCATAATCTTGCATTATAAATGACAACTTTTGCAACTTTACAACTTTGACAATTTTTGGAACTTTTGTTCTCCACTTGATCTTCAACCTAAAACCTGTAATCATACATCAAGAGAAGAAAACTTGTTGATTGTAATGGAATATAGTTTTTCCTTGGTCAAACAAATTTATGTAATTAAACCATATGATGAAAAAATGAAACATAAACATGAAACATGGAACATGAAACAATGATACCTTGGATGAAGTCTTGGATGTCAAATCAATAATCTAACATGAAGTGGCTATCAAGAATGTAGATCTTTCTCTTTAATTTGGATGTGAAACAATGCTTATAAATGGATCTTCAATGCTACATCAACATGATAAATCAATAACATGCATGATGCACTAAATCTTTGACATGATGATATGACCTTTGATTGCTGAAATAAATCCTTGATAATCTTCCCTTGAATTCCTTCTTGAATGCTCTTTAATGTTGTATAATTCTCTTATGAAAGTACTCTTGATTTCTTATAAATATCTAGGATGAAACAAAGTGAATTAACATTATATTTATACAAAATTTAAGATTTAATCCTAAAATGCAAAATAACACAAGCAAACATCAGATCTAAGGTTTGAAATAATTGAAATTGTACCTAAACACACCCTAAAAGGGGTTTCCTAAGTTGAGGACCCATTCACCACCTTGGGAAAATGGGTCCTAACATAGATAACTAGCACCAATTTCGGGGATTATGAAATACTATGCAAAATGTGGGCCCTAGGACATAGAGAGGACCCATTCACCAAGTGGTGAATAGGTACTAGATCACTATCCTAGTACTCAATACTTTCCAAATTAAGTGTTATTCAACATTGTTAATGAGTGTTGAAATTTATCCTTCAAAAAATTCAACAAGTTATGCTTGGATTTGAATTTAAGGGGACAATTAAGCTCTAATTAACCTCAACTAATTAATAAAGCCCTAGATTAGTGTGAAAGTGTAAAAAAAAATTTTATAACACCCTAAATAAGGCACAATTAAGTCCATTTTATCATTAATTATTCATTTCCAAAGTAAGCTTGAAAAAGAGTTTCTTTTTTCGATGCTACATTTTTCCCCCACTTTTTGAGAGTTCACCCCCATGAAAAACTCACACTAAAGTATAAATTCAAGACACTTACGTATGCAATAGTAACAAAGATACTCGATCATACCCTATCAAAGATGAAGAAAATAAATGAAAATAAAGGATCAAGTTTTTATTGTTCCAACAAAATATGGAATGCAGATATTTTTCTAAAACAAGGATCAAGCTTTGATAGTCTGTCCAACACAATGTGGACTAGGTCTAGGATTTTTTTTTCTATAACAAGGATCAAGCTTTGATAGTTTGTCTAATATTATGTGAACTAGGTCTAGGTTGCTTGTTTGTAACATGCATGCTCACTCTAGGGTAGTGGAACCTCAGGTTATCCAGTAGGTGAGTTATCCCAAAAACAAAGGTCGAAAATGAGAGAATCATATTAGCCTCCCAAACCATATCAAAATTATCCTCGTGATAACTTCAATAAGGCACCACAATGATAAGTTCTTATGAATTTCATGCCTTATAGGACTTTTTTCAAGGGGATGTCACTTTATGTAAAGTCTTCTTATTAGGGAAGATCATGCCTAATGTATCCAAGAGAGGACAAGTGAATTTAGTATCAGATTGCCACTTATGTGATGCCTCGTTTACATCATGCCACTAAGGGAAATCATACTCTTAGAAATATCACACTCTTAGAGGATATCAAACCCAATTATATCACCAAGAAAAAGGACACAACACAAGAAAAATAAAATCACACCATAAAATATACAAAATTTTGAAAGATGTCATCGATGTATGCCCCCACTTTAAAGCAGTTGCTAACACCATTGTTGTGAGAAACTACTTTCAAGTATCTAATGTTTTCTCCTAAGACATGGGATCTTTCCTTAGAAAGCCCTATGCCAAGTCACATGTTCCCAAAATTAAGCTACGCCATGAAAAGGGAAGGAGGGGTTACCCCCAAAAATACAATAACTAAAGATAACTCAGTACGTCACATGCGAGCCAACTTAAGTCATGTCTTCCACATCCCAAGCTTGTTGTTATATATACAGGGAAGGTGGTCAACTAGTAAAAAGAGATAATCAACAAGTGCCATACAAGGACAAGGCTACATAACCCCTTTCCCCCACTTAGTGCAAGACAAGGATGAGCGTAGATTATTGATGAGAAACATAATAGAATGAAAATAAGTATCAATTAGAGGAAATAGGTGCTTCAACACAAGGAAGAGAACCACATTCTTTAAGAAGTTGAATATTTTTATCCAAAGCATTACATTTATAAGTAGAATGACCATGAACTCTATGATATGCACAAAATGAATTCTTCTAGTAAAATTTCTTTCGTGTTCTTGGAGAGAGAGATATCAAATGATCTTGAAGGAGTCTCAACAAGATAGCCTCTTGAAAAATAGTAGGGGATGTTCCTTTATTTTGTGATAAAGATATATCTTTCTTAGTACAAGGTGTCATACTTACAAAAGAATCTTTAGATAGCAATATTTTGTTCTCTCCTTGAAAGGAGGGTGTAAAATATAATGAACTGCAATCATTAGTGTTTTGTGTGATGACATTGATATTAAGTGAAGGTTTCCTTTTTTATTTTGTTTCTTTCAAAGGAAAATAACCAAGATCACTTGCTTCTATCAATTAAAGATGAACTAATGTTAAATTTGTCTTAGAAGAATATTTTGTAATAGTGTTGCTATTGAGTGAAGGCTTGTTTTTTCTTTTGAGGGACAATAACCGTGACCATTAGTCATTTCTTGTGTGTTAGGTTCTATAGAGACACAAATACCTTGTTCTCTAGTACCACATCCTTTTCCACTATAACCAAGTCATTTCACAAGTTCATAACATCTTCCATAAATATTTTTCATTTCTATAGGATTTGGCGTTTGTTAATAATCAACTTGATCAATTTTTGTTGTATAATTTGCTTGACCAAAAGTGGTTGAAGTGGATACTTTCGAGTTTTGTGTTGACATTATTGCTTTTTCTTTTCCCTTGTTAGAATCTTTTGTTATGATCAAGATTGTATTCGCCCATGAAAGTAGGTATGAAATCTAAGGAACCCCAATCATCTTCCAATAACTTATTGACTTCATCAATGTGCTTTTTATTTTCTTCTTCCTTCATGATTTCCACTTTTGTAGTTTGTTTCAATACTTTCAAAGGATCTCTTCCTTCTTTCTCAACAATCAAATAATTTTTAGGTTCAAGATCGACCTTAACTATGTAAACTTTTTTGTCATAGACACACTTTATTTTATGATGAACGGTAGCAGGAACCCCATTCATCTCATGAATCCATGGTATTCCTAAAGAAGATTATATGAAAGATCATGAGGCATAACATGGACCAAAGTTTGCAAGGTAACGTTTCCAACTCTAATAGGTAATGTGATGACTCCAAGCGGTTGTTTCCCTGTGTTATCAAACCCATGGAGGGTGAAGCCACAATAGTGGTTTACAATTTGATGGAGGAAGGAAAAAAGAGAAACAATGACCCCATGGAAAAAAAATAGTTTTAGGGGTTTGAATGAACCTGCAAGTTTGACTGAACCCAAAAGGGGTTTGCCCGAACTAGGGTTTGAGCAACCCATTAATTGGACATTTCCCACCCAAAATAACAAAGGAAATCCATATTGAGGGTGGTTCACTCGAACCCCCTTATTCCTCATTCTCCCCAAACACCAAAATAAGCTTAATTTTAATGCTTTGAAGCTGGTTGAAGATGAAAATGGAGGAATCTTCACAAACCCAACTGGAATCAAGTAGTTCTCAGAATGAACTATCCAAGGAATATAATTTTAATATGTTTTGTTTTTATTATGTATTTGTTTTTATTTTTATTAAACATAGGTTTTTCATCGAAAATGAAGGTCTCTATTTGCATGTGGAAAAATAGTAGATTATAAAAAAAAATTGTAAAATATGAGTGCACCAGATATTGAAGTCCTTGATCTAAGAAAAAAAAGCTGAATTTCAATGTATACAAAAAAATTATGCCTTATATATGGTCACTATGTCTAAATTGTAATTGGTTTGACTTCGAAACTTGCTTAAAGAAAGATTCAATAAAAAACTATATAACCAAGTGGAAGCACTAGATATCAAAGTTACAAATCTAAATTCGAAAGAATTAGAATTTTATCCTTCATGGAAAAAAAGTTGTGTTATACGGTGTGCGTCACTTTTTAAAAATGTTGGTTTTTGAAAAAAATATTTTGTGGGAGATGGAAAAAGAAGTGCAATTTGATTCCAAATATTTTGAAAAAAATATTTTTAGAATTTGTAGACAAAATGTGATGAGACTCTAGTTTGCATCATCTTCAAATTCCTCATGGTTTAGCCACTATAGGTGCCCGAATGTGAAGATTTAGTTAAAAAAATAATTTTAGAGTCCAGTTTGGCCAAAAGTTGTAAACCACTATTGTGGGATCACCCTGGATAGAAAAAGAATCAGGGAAATTGTCACTTTGATTCATACATGAAGCCTCTCCAACAATCTCACATTGCACACATTAAGGGTCAAACCACTGTCAACAAGGGTTATCTTTATCACAATTTGATTAACTTGAGTTATTATCATGAATGATTCACTTTGTTTTTGCACTTGTAATGGAGGTAACTCATCTTGAAAAAAAGTAATATCTAAGTTGAATGAAGTTACAACTTGAATTTGAGGTGCCACATTATTTGATTACACATTAGAAGAGGTAGGAACTTGTTGTAAATCACTTTGAAGCATGTTATGATAATGAGGGGAGGCTTGAATAAGGTCCCATAATGATATCTTAGCACGAGTGTTCTTATTTTTTGAACAAGATCATACTCCTTTCCACTTTGTAAAGGTAAATGACAAGCACCTGCAAGATAGGGTTGGGTGAATGGGTCCTAGCATAGTTAACTAGGACCAATTTTGGGGATTATGAAATACTATGCAAAAATGGGGTCCTAGGACATAGTGAGGACCCATTCACTAGGTGGTGAATGGGTCCCAGGTCATTATCCTAGGACTCAAACCTTGCCAAATTAAGTGTTATGCAACATTATTAATGAGTGTTGGGATTTATCCTTTAAAAAATGTAACAAATTAGGCTTGGATTTGAATTTAAGGGGCAAATTAAGCTCTAATTAACCTCAATTAATTAATAAATCCTTATATTAGTGTGAAAGTGTAAATAAACACTTTACAACACCCTAAATAAGGTACAATTAAGTCCATTTTATTATTAATTATTCATTTCCAAACTAAGTATGAAAAAGGGTTACTTTTTTTATGCTACAATTCATCATTTCTTCTTTCATGCTTTATTTCAATTCATGGTTTGATTACCAAAATTGGGTTTGACCAAGGAAAACCCCCATTCATGAAAAGCAAATGAAATTTCCCCTCTTGTGTGTGTGTTGCATATTTAGGTTGAAGAAGGATTAAAGACTTCTTGAAGAGGAAGATTGGAAAAGTTTTCAAAGATGCAAAAGTTGTCAAAGTTGTCAAATCATGGAATCTAACCTATCGATCTGATTTCCAACTTTATGACACTAAAACCTCGATAAATCAGAAGCTACATATCATTATTAGAGGCTCCCAAAAGTTGCTGAAAAACCCTAACAAAAAACCCATTCACCCATGGGAGAATGAGTCCTAGAGACAACCTCTTGAAAGCAACTTTTGGTGACTAGTAAACATCATTCTTCCCTTCTCAGATCTGGAATAATTTTGTGGGTTTTGCTAATATTGATCTTTATCTTGTTTTTTGAAGTTTGAGTTGGCATAATTAGGTTGATTTTATCTTCTTAGGTTTTCTTCCAAAAGTGTTGTTTGAACTTGACCTCTATTGTCAAAGCCTAAGGAAATACGAAGATTCTCACATTGGGTCAATTCACCTAGGGGTTGTTAGTCAATTATTTGTGGGGATTTCATTTCCTAATGAAATAAAGGAAAATAGGTTTCTCACCCCATATATTTTGATCCCACATTTTAGTATCACATTTTTTTTTATGTTTTAGTAAAACAATTTAATCATCCCATGGTTCTATTAGTCATGTCTTGATAGTACAAATTTTACTCACAATTCATTGTGAAACTATGTTTAGAAAAAAGACTTATGCATTGGATCTATAAGGAAGGTTAGATTTTGAAGATAATTGTTAAATTCACAAAATCAACATTAATTAATGTTGAAATATTTTTAATTTGATCATCATGTTTATATATCTTAGAACACTTCTTATCATCAAATTTATTATTTATGATGCTCTAAAATCTATGAATTTTAGGGATTTCAAACCTCAAAATAAAATTAAAAGAAATGGTTGAGAAAGAGAAAGGGTTAGAAACTCTAAGCTCATAGTGATTTTGTATAAATATACTACAAAACTATTAAAAGATATCATTTACTAGCATGTACTTCACTAGACCCTATCACAATTACACATAGATGGTGCAAAGATCCAAAAGAAAGCTTATCATTCGAAATAAATGCTTCAAATGCACTTGTATTCAACATAGAACTTGATATTTCAATGGAAAATGAAAATTTTACAATCATATATGATTTACAATCAAGAATGACCTTCATTTGACATCATATTTACAATCTTTTCAAGTATAAGCAAAAAAAATCACTATCTAGGCTACACAAAATAATGCAGTGAACAAGAATTAGGCATGCTCCAATTGCATGGCCCACAATTATCAATAATTTCAAGACTTGTGAAATCACTCGACTAATTTCTATAAAAGTTTTAACCATGAGCTCCTTTAGCTGCTTTGTTTCTATCCTACTTTTGTGAAATGAACACTTTTGAGTTTTTATAGAATATAGCACTCAAAAAATTAATTACAAATGATCAATGGTTAGAATGCATCCTCAAAAATCAATGGTAGCAAATTAAACTCATGACATGTGTGACATCAAGTAGCCACCATTGATAGGAATATAAATTACCTTCAAAAGGAAAAATTTAAATTTATAAAATATGGAGTCATTTGTAAAATAAATTTACATGTTCATTTAAATTCATAAATTATTTAGTTTTAATTCATTTTCTCAAGAAACTGAAATTTATTCCTATTTTAAACATTCATGTGTAGTTTTTTGTTGTAGCAAATTATCCTAAATTATTGTTGGGTTTTAATTTTTGTGCTCTAAGCTTTCTAAATCAATTTTTTAGTTTTGAATTTTGATAAGAAAAAAAAGGAGATATCATTATTTTACTAAAACTATTTTTTCCAACTATATTCTTCATTTCCTTCACTAATTTAAATTTGGGAAATCATTTAAATTTTTTATAAATGTTATTTTAACCATGTGATAAACTCATAAAAACATACCGAGCATTGTGAGGAAGGGAGCGCGGGGGATATTTTCAAAAATTCTTGAAGGATAGGGTGATGACGAGGCTGAGTCAGAGGATGATGATGGGTTTTTCTACTTGTTCATGTTGGGGGACATCTTGGGTTTTGTGGATATCTTTCATTCCTGCTCCTAGTTGTTCCCTAGCTTGTCTATGGCTCTTCCCGAGAGTTTCGTGGGTGTTGTCGTTGGAGATGGTGCTTTGTCCTTCCTCTGTGTAGATCTGTTAAAGTATTTGGTGGTATTCTTCACTGCAATTAGTTTTGAGAAGGCTCTTAACTTTTTTCTGGTAGTAGGCTTGGGGTTTGTTGCTTGCCTCTCCTTATGGTTTGTTCTTTCCCCTAGTGAGCTACTTCTATTTTTGGTCTCCTTCAGGTGCTTTATGGAGGTTGAGGTTGGTGACGTGGCTCTGCTCTCTCCCTACTAGTTCTTGTTCTTGTCTTTTATTTTTCATTATGTGGCTTTGGTGTGTCTCTTGGCCCTAGCTCTTTGGCAGTTAGGGTCCGCTTTGGCTGGTGCATTGATTGTTGTTGGTTTGATGGTGGTGGGACTCTTCTCGCCTATTCCTACCTTTGCCTTCTTCCTCATCTTGGCTCTGGTTTCCTTAGGGTTGCTGTTTTGGGGAGGGATCTTGTGTATTTTTTTCTCGGGTATCCTTCGACGGAGTGTTTCAAAGAATATCTTACCTGTCCCTACTTCGATTCGTTGCCTATGCCTATGGAGAGCTGATTCTCAAGTTTTGGAAGGTGGGATAGCTTGGTTATTGACCTCCTCCTCTGATTTTTCTATCTACGTGGGTCACTGGCTTGGCTCCATTGTGGTTGGGTTTACTTTCAGAGGTTCTGGCATGGCTATGGATTTGGCACCTATGATGAAGACTCTGTCAGGTCTAATGCGTGTTTGACTGGTGGCTTTATGGCTTTGGTCTTTGGTGATTTCAGCCCCTTGAAATCCCTATTTCGTTTCTTTGCCTTTCTTGCATTTTTCAACTTCAATAGTCTTGAAGCCTTGTCTCTTTTTATGTTGGGAGTTGCACACATTTGCTTGCATTTCATTGGTCTGCAGATACCTCTGTTTCTGTACTGAATATGATGGAGGTCTCTAGTATGCTTTTTCTCGGTGGACTATTTTCAGTCTCTTTGGTTCCTCACTGTTATCCCTTCAGAGAAGGGTATCTTTTTGGTGCATCTTTCCCTCACTATTGACTTTGGCATGTTGACTATCACTGTTGGTTTGGTGATTACGCTACCCATTTTTTCTATATTTTCTCTCTTCGTTTTGTGTGTTATCTTTCTTCCTAGATCTGTAGATTGGGTCTCCTTTTGGGATGGAGACCTCTCCTTTAGAGGTGAAGAGGGGTTTTGCAGGTGCAGGTGGTAGAACATACTTCTCCTTTGTAGTTGGTGTTTGGGTTTGCTGGTAAGGTGGGTCTCTTGTTTAGTGATTTAAGCTTTGGCTAGTATTATTGTCCCCTGTTTCAGTAGAGTGGTTTTTGTGACTAGTTTCCTCTATTTCTTTGTAGTTGATCTTTTTTCTCTGGTTTCATGTTCTGGTTAAAAGCATGGTTTGTGTGATGTTCTTAGATAGGCTCACTACTGGTGAGTCTTTCTCTACTTTTTTGGTTGTCTCATTTTTTGTGAGTCACCCTTTTTTCGCCTCTATGACTGGTTTGTAATGGGTATTGGCCCTTCCAGTCTTATCATAATAAAAAATGTACATGATATAGTGATACATTTTAAATGTTTTAAAAAAATCAAGATCTTTTTATCAATGATGGAAATTTTAGGTGTTTTTGGAAGTTTTGGGATTTTTGAAATTTTAGGTTTTTTGGAAATTTTGAGTTTTTGGAAATTTCAGGTTTTTTGGAAATTTCAAGTTCTTTCGTTTCTATTGCACATTTGTTCCATAGCACATAAAATACCCCCAAAACCATAGCTTTCTTATTTTTTGAGTATTGTCAAAAATTCAAAAAGGTGACCCATTTTTTCAGTGTTCCATCCATCCATGATGAAATCTCAACCATTTGGGAATACCATGATTTGGATTTTGAGTTTATGAGAATTTTTTGAGTGATTTTGACCATTAGGGTAATTAATTAACAAATTTGGTGAACTTGGATAAACTTTTGATATTGCAGGCAAGCTAGACCTAGGCCCAAAAAAGGATCCTAATTTTTTCAAAATCAAAATGGGGCATGTTGTGAGATTACACAAAGTATCCCTATAGCTAGACACTACCACCACCTTCACTACTTAGCCAATAGGCTAGGTGGTTGGTATGACCTTATCAACCTCTTACATCATCTCGACTATGTGGGTAGGCCCTTGTAGATTGGGGCAACTTCAAATTTTATATTTCTTGACATATCCTTTCTAGGGATATATGAGTATTATAATAGGTTGATCCTAATGAAATAGAATAACTATCTCACTTGTTCAAAGCTCATGCATGATGGCAACATTTTTTTAACAAGATGGTGGGTTAACTTATCCAACATTAGAATTACTCATACTACTTAAATTTTTTAATATTTCATTTGTGAACTCATGAAAATTGTTTCCCTTGAGGAGTTGTGTTCTTGTTATTCCAATAGTTGCTTCTACTTTTGTGACCATATTCTTCTTTTGTTTATTAAATTTTTTTGTTTAATTTTAAAGTGTAATCCAATGTCTCCAATGTCACCTATACTTCTATATACATTTTCATTAATAGTATAATATATTATATTTTCATTAAAAACACACAACCAAAACATCATATTTCACATGGGCCATCATTATTATGTCAACAAGTGTTCTATGGTGATACCAATGGAGCATCATGTCATGATCATGTGCATGAAAACTAGAAAACAATTGATTTATATTAAAGAAAAACTAAAACCATAAAAAAACTCTTCAGTATTAAATAGTTCCAAAGTAAAATTATTATTTAAGAGTTATTTATTTATTTAAAAGTCAGATTATAGCTTTATTACTTATTTTATAATGTGTTGATTGTGTTTGATTTTTACATAATCATATTATGATTATTCATTTTAAGTGCATAATGAAAATATGAAAAACCACTAATATAAACAATTATATAATAATTATACATATAAAAACCAAAACACAACAAATATATATTTAAAAACTCATAACTATAAAATCAAAACCATGTCCAAATAACAAATTAATATATAAAGTGCAAATGCCTTTATTTTTGCATGTCCTCATACGTGAGCCAGAGAGTGCCAGTTTTTTACAATGTCGCCGAGGATACGATCCGGCGTGCGTCGCTCTTTGATTGGTTTATCCACGAAGACGAAATCTCAAGAATTCCAGGTTAGGGTTGATTTTAAGCGAGCTTTGCATTTTAAAACTTTAGAAAGATAGGCGAGGCTTTTTTACTGCTAATGTATCCTCCCAAATACAAACAAAAATCTACCTCACAATGCATATAATAGTTTATGATACTCTTGTCTATTTGTGTTGTAGGAGTTGAAGGAATTGTGAAGGCATGTTGTGGGAGCGGAGGTTATGGACGAATATTCAACTGCGAGGGGCAGAGGAAAGCGAAGGAAAATGAGGTATGTGAGGATTCAAAGCATTATGTATGGTGGGATTCATACCACGTAACAGAGAGCATTTTTGGTATGTAGCCTGTTTTGGATCCAGATTTTTCATGACTAATATCAAGAACCACTACCTTTACAGGCAATGGAAGTGGATTAGATGATCCACGTCATTATCACTGGATCATTCTAGTTTTTGGATCCCGATCAACCATATTTGGATCATATGTTGGATCTGCCTGAACTAGCCTTGCCTCTGTAGGATTTACTGTTTAACCATCGATTTACATCCATCCAATAGATAGAACATCTAGATATTCTTACCCCTGGTAGTTCTGAGATTGGTGCTTCTTCTATCCTCGCGTATGCAGCTCCCTCCCTCTAGTGCTAAGATCTAAATCAGATCCTTTGTAGTTGTCTTTGTTGTGGATAAGAGAAGGGATTTGCGAGTGACATTTCGGTTGGTCATGATTTTTTTTGCTCGGCATATGTGACTTATTCTTTTCACAATGGTTGGACCTAGCTATTCTTGATGGATATGATTAAATAGAGACTATGTCTCGATCCCGATGTACTGCAGGTGAGACCGTTGAGTGTGAAGTCCAAAAGCTGCCTTTTCGTCTTTCATCTTCTTGTGACTTTTCATTTTGTCTAAAGAGAGCATTATATATTCTTTTGCTTTGAAAGAAACATTGTAATCTTATTGTTGCAAATAATAAGAGCTATTTTCCTTTTTTTTCTTGTGGATGTATTCATTACGGTAAACCACGTAAATTGTTGTTGTGTGTGTGTTTGTTCTTTGTGTGTCCATTTTTGCTCTTTTAAAATTAACATTTGGTATCAGAGTTGTGGTGTTCGATCATTTGACACAAGAGATTTGAGTTTAAGTGGGAGCAATATTGTCTAACGAAGGAAAAGTGGAAAAGTTCAATGCCCACATCAAAAAGAATTGTTGGTCTTTCAAGAAGGCTGAAAATTAGCCAAAAGAAGATGAAGCAAATGTTGTATGTGAAGAGAATGCTGATATTCTTATTTTAACCTCAGAAGAAACAACAAAAAATGTTTGGGTGTTTGATTTGGGAGTATCGTTTCATGCCACTCCAAGCAAGCAGTATTTTAAAAACCTACAAAGTGGTGACTTCGGTAAGTTTTTTTTTTTTAAATTATAAATCTTGTGATGTTATTGGCAAAGAGGATATTTTGTTAAAGTTAACAAATAGAAATAATTAGCTACGACAGGATGTTAGATATATCCCTCAACTCAAATGAAATTTGATTTCAGCTGGACAATTGTCTTCTCAAGGATGTGAAGTCACTTGTGAATCCAATAGATGGAAAGTAACAAAAGGATCATTGGTAATGTAATGACGGAAAATGTATACCCTTACATTTTCGCATTTATTTTGGCCCTCCTTAATTTGAGCTTAATATTGCTTTGATTCAGTGTTGTAATGTGCTTAACACATTCACATTAGGTCTTGGGCCCTTGTAAACTAAATGGACCTAATTGTACCTTATTTATGGTGTTGGAAAGCCTTGTACCATATTTTTTTACTAATCTAGGGTTTTCATTATTAATTGGGCTTTTTTATGCCTTGTTTGGCCTTATTTTGCATCCACAAGCCTTAATTAATGCATCTTTCCAAGGATAATCCTGACATAAACAAATATCCAATCATAATTAAGGTGTTTTTGGATTGTATGGCCCAAATTTAGTGATCTGGGACTCATACTCCACCTTGGGTATATGAGTCCCACCTAAGTTTTGGGGCCTCAATCCTGATTTCACATCAATCTAATCCTTTCTTGAAAAATGTGTCCCATAGACTAGCGTAATGGGACTCATACACCACTTGTTTCATGTGGCTTAAAATTAAATTAAATTAAAATTCTTTGTGGGATTTTATCCTCCTAGATCTAATGTTGTCTTGTAGTGTTGTAATTTTGGGTAATTTGCAATAAAAAAGTATAAATATAAGGTTTTTTCACTCATTTTCACCTAGCAAGTTTACAAGTGATACAAGACTTTCATGAGAGCATTCCTAATAGTGTTCAAGTGTTTACAAGAAAATTCAAGATTCTTTAACAACTAATTATCAAGTGTTTTAGAGCATTATTCAAGTAACAAGAATCATGTCAAAGTCATCATACATCACATTTTTTTTTGAACTAACATTTGTGATGTAGGGTTTTAGGATTCAAGCAAGCATTAAAGTCAAGATCCATATCCTTCAAGAAAGAGTCAAGATCTACATCCATTGGAGCCATTTTATACATGTTTGAAACGCTTTATTGCTAGGGTTTGGTGAGTTGCAACATTACATTTTTTTCATTCATCATTCCTCCATTTCATTTCATTTCATTACAAGGTTTGATAACCAAAATGAGATTTGACCAAGAAAAACCCCTTTCCAATAACAAAACAACATTTTCCCCTCTCTTTAGTGTGTGATTTGGAGATCTAGGTTGAAGCTATATTGAAGAGTAAGATTGGAAATAATTTTTTAAGTGTTCAAAGTTGTCAAAGTTGTCACCTTGTATTGAAGAGCATTAAAAGGCTTCCACATAGTAGAATTCAACAATTCAAACCCAAAAACTAGGTTCAGAAAAATAGAGCAAAGGTTGAAAAGAAAATTTAGATCTTGATCCTCTGAAAAATCCAAACTAGAGTGATACACAACTTCTGGTGTATTAGTCCCTATACATTGAATTTTCTAGTTTTTTCAGGTTTTTCCAAACTTGTCTCTCCTAGATCTTTGTTCCTGCCCAAAAACCCTAATCTGGGACTAAATTGCCCAGATTGGCGTATGAGTCCCAACAAACATTAAATTCAACATTTTAAATATTTCAGGCCTCCATTCAAGTTGTTATAGGTTTCAGGTGTGCCATTCTAATTTCTTAGTCATCTATTCTATTTTGTATTCTTTATTAGGTCATATATTTAAGCTTTGCATATTATTAGGTTTGATCATTAGGTTTTGCATGTTAATTGTCTTTCCAAGCCCTAGCTTTGTGGTGAACCCTCTTTTAGTTTCTAATCACACCCTAGGACACCTCATTGCAAGATCTTTTTCATCTTTCCACCTTTGGATTGAGGTCTCTAAGTTCTCCTTGAGTGTGACAATAATGAAGTAGGAATCGTATCCCCTCGAAGGTGGGGGCTCCCTATTTCCATTGTCACAAGTACTTGCTAGGGGTAGCCAGTTAGGCACCTCGTATATAGTAGAAAGTAACATTGAATTGATAGTTTTTCATTCCATAGTGACTTTTTCATTTTGTGAGGCCTTGGTTGTGAGGAAAAGGGCTAAATCTGAGTGCGAGAAGATTTGTACCAATGAGCTGGTGTAAGCCTATGTTGAGGCTTCATGTGAGATGGAAAGGTTAGATGATGTAGTTAATTTAGTGATTGAGGAATTCCTTAACATGTTGGAATTTGATGTGTCAATGGAAGAAGCTAGTTCATAGGATCAAGATTTTACTTTTTCCCTTCAAATGTTTGTGCAAGACAATGCAATTTTTTTTGTAGGAAATACTAAAAAACTCAAAGAATTAAGAGACCAAGAATATTATTGAAGTTAGGATTGATAGGAATCATGAGGTTGGAGAGCTTGATGAGGAAAACTCTAAGCAAGGTTTTGAAGATAAAAAATCTCACAAAGTGGAAGACAAGTTGGAATTCAACCCCATCAATCCAACAAAGAAAGTGAAGGTAATTTCTAAGTTGGAAACTTCATGGCACCCATAGAAAAAAATGAACATTTAGATGAAGGATTTTGAGTTGTAATTCAGGCCAAAAGCAAATGCAAGAAATTATCATGATTGCAATGTTGAGTAGAGCTTGGATGTTAAAATCCATGTTGTTGTTTCCATGAAAATTCATAAAAATGGAGAGAAAGTTTTTAAAGGGATTGATTAGAATGAGAAAATCAATAATTTGAGTGTTTTAGGATTTATGAGTTCTGACAAGGAAAAAGGAGAGAGACTAAGGGAATCTATTGATGAATTACCCAAGGAAGTCTTGTTTGAGGCATATTTGACCTTACTTATGGAAGATTTTGGGGCTACTCTTTTGAGGGGTGTGGGTCAGCATGAAGAGAAAGGGATTGGGTGTGCAAGGGAGCCTATTATACCTATTGAGTAAGTGAGACGTTTCAGGGATAACCAAGTAGAGAACCACATGATGACTAAGGATAATGAAATTCATGAAACAAATGTGCCTAAAAAATTTAATTATTTGAAAAGATTACAAGAGGCATTGACAATACCATAAAATCTTTAATTATTGAACTAAAATCTATCTCAAAAAAGGAGGTTGAATATAGTGAGTTACCAGATGTGGCAACAGTAAGTGTTCTAGGGAACAATTGTGAAGTAGGAAATATGATGGAAAAGGCCATGAGTAAAGTTGTTAGGAAGAGTTTAGTAACCCTTGAAGAAGGAAAAAGTATAGAAAATAATCTATATGTTGTAGAGGGAATGAATTTTGCCTATCTCAATATTTTGTGACTAACTATGAGAAGATGAATGTCGAGTATGAGAATTGTAAGATATTTCTAGTTGATAAAAAGATAAAAAATGCAAGAGATATGATTGGCATATTGGAAGATGTTATTCATAGTGGCTACCCATCTTAATAATTCCTTATGACATTGAGAAAGAATCCTTGGCTACCCTTGCCATGAATAGGCTTTGAGGTGCATTAAATATTTTTGTTTTATAGGCCCCTAGATTTGGATGGCATCATTGTGTTGACTTGAGGCACTATCATTAGTGATGAAGTGGGGTTGGCTCTTGAGGATGATGCAAAAGGGAATGTTTTTAATGGAGGTGATCTAGTTTTGAATGTGAATGGTGTGGGAAATTTACCTCTTTTGGATGATGTTGCTAACATGAGATGCTCAAAACCTATTGAAGCTATTAATGCCAAAGGTTTTCCTATAGAACTTGCTAATGAAATTACAAACTTGAAAATATTGGATGGGCATGGTCATTTGGGTTTGTCAGATGAATCAGTTACTAGTGTTGGAACTCCTATTTTATTTGAATAATATAATAAAGTCTCATATGAGGCAAAACAAAGTGTACTTATAAAGAATAAGGATTATAACAAGAGTGTATCAAGTAAATATGTGGGGAAGATTGATCTTAGAGCCATTGAAAAGTCACCGAAGGACAATTTTATAGTAGTTGAACATTATGCAATGATTTATGAGTCAGGTAAGGCTAGTGCAATTGTTGAACTTGATCTGACAAGGAGAAGGCGTATCCATAGTGTCCTTGAACAAAATTTGGAGAAGCTCAAGTTTTATAGAGTTTCTCATGGCCTTGTCAAGATGTTACAATGAGTTTGGAATTTAAGTAGGGGGAGGGCTCTATATGTTGCAACATAGTTTGGGATTCAAGTGGGAGATTGTTGAGTGTAAAGCCCAACCACTACCTTTTCATCTTCATCTTCTCAGGACTCTTCATTTCCCCTAAAGAGATCAAACATTATATATTCTTTTGATTTAGTGATAGAAAGAGACATTGTAATCTTATTGTTGCAAATAATAAGAGCTATTTTCCTTTCTTTTTCGATGGATGTAGCCATTATGGTGAATGACATAAATTTCTATTATTTGTGTGTTTATTCTTTGTTTGTCCACTTTTTCTCTTTTAAAATTAATAGAGACTACTGACTCAAAGAATTCCTTTGTAGCTTATCCCACCCATTCCTTCTTATACTCAAACTGAAAGGTATATGCTAATAACAGTTTTAGATAATATTTGGAATTAGTTTTTGGTGGAATCCTAGGCTGAGAAAGAGTTACCAAATAAAATTTAGGGAGTTGTGAGGATTGCTAAAATGTAAATGGGATATGCTACAAGGGTGGAAAATTTTGTTTCTAATGAGACATAAAAGTTTTTTGTAAAGTAGCATCAAGGCTTCATAGGAGAAAATTGGATAGGAGTTTTTCAATGTTGAAACATGGGCATTATCAATTCCTTTGTAAGACAGGGAAGGCTGAGGGTGAGGAATTCAAACCTAAGGCCTATTAACATAATTTTTTTAAAACCATATACCCTAAATTGTGCATTCTACTAAGTGTTAGGGATTACATGGTGCACTCTTACTTTTCCAATTCATCCTTGATCAATCTATTGGGAATTGGAATTCACTCAAATAAGTTCAGGCAATGCAACTGTGCCGTAGAACAAAATTACCATTTTCTTGACATGGGATTAATTCATGATAAAATGGACCTAATGAGGTCTTGATTCAAGTGTTGTGAGGCATTTTATGCATCCACACTAGGCCTTGGACCCTTGCAAAATGAATAACATGCTTTTAATGACATCTTGTAAAGGTGTTGTAAAGTGTTGTAAGATACTTTCACACTTTTCGAGACTTAATGAATTCATTTCTCCCTAATTCAACATTATAAAATGTGTTTAATAACATTATTAAATCAATCTATAAGGTTTCTAAAATAAACTTAATGTTAAATTAGTTTTATAATGTGTCTTGCACATTCACATTGATTCTTGTGCTTTCTTAGGCTATATGGACCTCACTTTAGTGTTGTAAAGTGTATTTAATCACACTTTCACATTGAATTTTGTGTCCCAATCCATATTTTACATTTACATCATTAGTAATAGGCCCCTATTAACCCATATTATCCATTGTGGGGCATAATTTGATCAAATAACTGACATAGTCATCATATAAGCCTAATTTTCTTACTTCTTGGCATTCCAACTAGCAAAAATGGCCCCTATGGGACCCATTCGCCATTAGCAGTGAATTAGTCCCATCTAGTGGGACCCATTCACTATTAGTGGCGAATGAGTCCCATTTGAGCCATTTTTTAGGGTTTTGAGTGAGAAAAATTAGGTTTTAAGTTTAATTTTTCTCTATGTAAGCCTTAGGGATCTAATTAACGGGAAAATAAGGTGAATTTCCTATAAAATCACCTCTATAAACTCATTTTTACATCTATTCATCCATTAACACATTCACATCATTCTTTCATCATTAATCTTTTATCTCAAGTCAAGCAAGCTAGGGCATTTACATTGCAAGTCATCATTTTAGCTTCCTAAGACATCCAAAGGTAGATTCTACATGTTATGTTGCAGAATTTCAAGATCAATCATCATGGAAAGGTAATCCATTCCATTGTTGCATGTTTCATTCCTTTCTTTCATCATTTTGGTTTAATTACCTAAAAGGGCTTTGACCAAGGTAAACCCCCATGCGCTAACATTCAACATCTCTCTCTCTCTTGTCTTGTATGTTTGTAGATTTAGGTCTCTTGGAATCTTGGAAATCATTAAAGATCAAGTTGCAAGGTTGCTAAAGTCTTCTCCTCATTCACTAAGTCAAAATATCAACAAAATTCTATTTTTAGACTTGTAAATTAGAGTTTCAAAAGAAAACACTTGTAGGGCATCAAAGTGTAGATCGAAAGCTTCAAAATCTAGCTTTGAAAATTTAGAAATTCAAAAGTGGACTCATTTTCCATGAGTTGTGAATGACTCCCACTCTAGGGTCAATTTTGAGTTTTCTACTTTTTTGAGTACCCTTTTGTTAGAAACGGGTTCCGGTATAGTTTGGAAAAACTGGGACTGATTCACCGAGAATGGTGAATGAGTCCCACTAGGCCTAAATTTTAGCATTAGGAGCGTTTCAGAAATAATTTCTAGTCTCCATCCATAATCCAGGTGCACACTTCTAGTTTGGTTCATTTCTATTAATTTTTGCATTCATTTAGTTCATTGTTTCATTACATAATGTGTTTTCAAACAAGTTGTTTTCCTTTAGTTTCTATTCATTAGTCAACCAATCTCATTCGTTTCTTGCATTCAAGCATTATATCTAGGCATATTTCATCCTTATTATATCCATATTGCATTGAATTTGAATGTAACATAAGCAATTTTTTCCCATCTTTCTCCTTCTAGGTGAAAAACTATAAAAGCAATAGCAAGCAAGTGGGTGCCAAAAATCTATGCTACATTTTGGTGAACCTACTTTTTAATACTTCTCTTTTCTAATTTTGATTCCTTCATCATCATAGATCTAGCTTGCATTAGCATTTGCATGATTCATTTGCATGCTAGGTGTTAAATTTTGCATTCATAAATAGTGCATTTAGGTTGCATTGTTGGCATCTAAACTCATTTCTACTCTCTGAAACTCTGCATTTTTTAATTAGGTCTACATTATAGAACTAAAAAAATCATAAAAATCCATCAATTTTTTTTGAAAAATTTGAAAAAAGTCCATATTGGGACTCATTCGCCACCCTGGGCGAGTTAGTCCCTTTTGACACCTGAAACTACATTTTACAGAACTCAGAACTTTGCTTTTGAGCTTTTGTTTGGTTCCTTAACCTATCTATATCAGTTAGTTGCATTTTTGTGACATGCATTTTGTTAAATTTAGCTTCAATTAGCTCATTTCATGCATTGTTTAACTTCACTTTTGCATTCACAACATTTCATTTTCAGATGTTTGCATTGTGTAAATAGAAAATTAGCTTAATTAAAAACTAAAAATTGCATTTCCTTTTAATTCATTGCATTGTACTTTCTTTCTCTTTTCATCATAGTATGTTTTCTTTCAAAAGATGTGGCTTTGATTTCATTAATAATGACTTGTATAAGTATAACATTACCTCTTATTAGTTCACTTTTTATTACCACAATGAGGAGTTTAAGAAGGATGATCAAAGCATTGATGCAATCCTTAATCTTACATTTCCCATTGGTGCAAATGGTAATGAAGACAATCACAACAATCATACTTTTTCTTCTCGCGATACCTCTCCTATTAGTGATGAAGGTATCTTGGTGAAGGAAGTTACAAGGATTGTGAGTCTTGATTGTCCATTTTCTTATTCCCCTTTGGATGATGTTAACAAAAAAGATGATGAAAAAATAGAACATTCCTTAATACCACCTCACATAATCCCCCTAACCATGACAATCAAACTTTTCCATCTCGTAATATCCCTCCTCGATGTCAAGAGGGTAGGTTGGTATTAGAAGACATCCCTATTACAAGTCATGACAATATTGAAACCCCCTTCCCTAATGCTTCCCCACTTTCGGATGATCTATTTGAAAACCATCACGATCCTTCTCTCAATGCCTCCCTCACTTGTGATGAAGCTACTTTACACACTTCAAAGTTGGATGAACATATTACAAGCTCTCCTAGTCGGGTAGATAACATAGCACATGAGAATGAGACCTTAACAACATTAGACACTCACCCAACACCTTCTCATAACCATCCCCCTCTTCATATTCCCATCATTGATCATTCCCCTATTAGCAATGAAGTCATTTTTAATGAACCTAGCCTTACTTGTCAAAAACATGTGGATTGTTGTTCTTCTAAATGCTCTCCTTCTAGGGAGAATATCATGGTGCTAGAAAATGACAACAATAATCATGTCTCTTCCTTAGATAAAACGGTGATTCTCGATTCTCCTTCCTTAGAGATACATCAAACCAAGACCACTAAGGTTATGAATGCACAAGTTTCCATTTGATCCCCCTCCATCAGGGTATGTGCAGGATCATGATGGGCCAAAAAGTGGCAATATTATGGGTATTTGTAGGGTATGTGGCTGATGACTTTTTTTTTTACCCAAAATTGATGAAACGGAAAGGGTTTTTAGAGGAGATTCTCAGCTTTCCACCAATATAAATTATACTTTAATTTGAATTTAATAAATAATTATTATTCATTTTCTATTAGAATTATGACTAAAGTCTTGATCGGTAGGCTAATTGAAAAACATATATAACTTTCAAACAGTATCACATTTTTTGAATCCGAAACATGCATCACATTATATGCTTCACATAATATAGGATTAAAAAAAGAAAAGTTAAATTTCATGATGTTTTGACCAAGTTAAGGTGGTCAAACATACAAGTTTTTTTATTTTGAGTTGTAATAAAAAATTCATAATTAATTATTTACTTGGAAATAAATTACAAAAAAATATGCATCACATCCGGACATGAGTCCTCTACTTATATATAAAATCTTATAAAAAAATATTATCATTTTATTATGGTTAGGGTGGTCAGACAGACACCTACTTCTTATTTTTTCCTTGAAATTTAAGTACTACTGCATTGAAATTTCAAATTTTCACCAAATAGATTTTATTTATTTTAAAATAAACCTAGTAGTTTAGAAACTAAATTCAATTTTCTATAGATTCTATTTTTACATATTTTTGAAATAATATAGATAACTTATTCAAATTTTTACGTCAAATTGCCTAACATTGATTTTTCTTGAATTTTTTGCCACTTAAGGGCCTGTTTTTTCCATGATGATCCTGCACATACCCATCAATGAACTGTATACATACCCCATGGGACATCCAAAGAATCCCTTAATTATTTACCCACTATTACACAAACAAAAAACTCAAAATAAACCTCAACTCATCCTCTACCCACCTAATCATAATGTATCGCAACAATCAAGTTATAATATTGTTGCTCATACATATAACACTCACAATAATCCACAACTTCCACAACAAACCCCAACCCCTTTACCTTTACCCAATCTACCTAGTGCTCCTCATTACATCCCACACACAAAGGAGTATGATCTTGTTGAACAATTAAGGAATACTCTTGCAAAAATTTCCCTTTGGGATTTACTTCAAAACTCATGAAATTACCACACTGATCTTCAAACAACTTTACAAAAAATTGGAATTCCTCCTAGTACAACTCTGAATGATGTGGTAGCTTTAATCCATAGCACAAATCTCGAAATTACTTTCCATCAACACGAGCTCCCTCCTTTAGAGTTGTGAAAAAAAAATGAAGCTTTCATTTTCATTACTCAATACAACACAATAGGCATAAAGAGAACTCTTATAGGCAATGGATCTACCCTTAATATGTGTAGTATGAGTCTTTTGGATAGGATTGACATTCATAGATCCATCATTTGACCTGATTCTCTATCTATTAAAGGATTTGACAATGTCGCAAAGAAACTGCTTGGGGTAATCATTATGTCTCTTAAAGTTGGAGTGGCCACCTTAAATACACCAATCCATGTCATTCCCTATGAAATTTCATTAAATATTATCTTAGGTAGACAATGGATTCATGCCATGAATGGTGTGCCCCCCACTCTTCATCACAAAATGAAATACATTTACAACAACAAAGTATACACCCTTAATGTTGAACCTAAACCTTATAGTGTCTTACAACTTGCAAAAACTAAAGAGAACCCCTTGAACACATTAACACCAACAACACAAGTGGAACCTACACAACAAAATGACAAACACATTGAACATCACACTGTATTATTGGATGACAATTGGGGTTCCTTGGATTTTGAACATGACTTCCTGAGTGAATACAAAATAATCCACAAAGATTCAAAAAAGGGACAAGACACAACAATCATGTCAACACCAACTTCAGAATACCTTTTGAAAGAATCCACCTCAACCACTTTAGACACAAAAGCCAACTATACAACAACCTTTGACAAACACAACAACAAACAACCACCTGATTCCAAAGCAATGAAACAACTTTATGGAAAAGGGTATGAGATCATGAAATGAATTGGATATAGTGAAAAAGGGTGTGGTGCTCGAGGACAAGGTATCTACAACCCTATCAACCCTCTCACGCAACAAACAACTCATGGTCTCAGTTATTGTCCTATAATAGAGATCACCAAACCTCCACCCAACATCAACAATATCACACAACACCCTTCTACATCATCCTTAACAACTAATGGTATTGAACATCATCCTTCATCAAACATGCAACACATAATTACACCTTCACTTAATGTCAATGTCATCTCACACAACACTCATGATTTGAATTCGTTAGATTTTGTATCCTCTTATAATGGAGAGAACAAAATCTTGCAATATAAACAATCTTGTGTAAGTATGACATCTAATACTAAGCAAGATATATCTTTGAAACAAACCACATGACCGCCTTCTCCTCTTGATCAAGAGGGTATCTTGTCGAGACTCCTCCAAGATCACTTGATCACCATCCCTCCCAAAACTTGAAAAAAATGTTATTTCAAGACTTCATTTTGTAGATATGATAGAGTTCATGGTAACACCACTAATGAATGTAATTCTTTGAGTCGTAAAATAAAACATTTTTTAGGAGTTTGGTATGCTTCCCTATGTGGGGGCACATCATTCCTCTAATTTCTATTGATTTTCACTCTAGCATGCATCTCGTTAATCATTTCGGCTCACCTTTGTCTTGTACTAAGTGGGGGCAAGGGGTTCGGTAGCCTTGTCCTCATATGTCATTTTTCATTGCCTCCTTTGGCTAGTGGTTAACCTTTCTTGAATTGTTAAGAGTAAGCTTGGGATGTGTATGACATGCCTTAAGTTGGCTCGCATATGACATACTCCCCTCTTTCATGCTATAGCTTATCGAAAACATATGACTTGGCATAGGGCTTTCCAACCAAGCTCTCATGTATTCTTATTTCTCTTCTACTTTAAATCAATTGCTCACAATACAGGTTCTCACAACCACTTTAAATTTGGGGGCATACATCACCACTCACATTTCATTGTGCGATTTCTTTCTTCTTGTGATGCATTCTTTTCTTGGTGGAGTCAGTGGGCTTGATTTCCTCCAAGAGTGTGACACTTCTTTTGACACATCTTCTCTTGGAGACATTAATCACAATGTCCCCTAAGATGAGACCTTTCACGAACAAGGAAAAAATCCCTTTAAACATTCTTTACACTATTTTTCATTAACAATGTCTATGATTGTCAAGCATACAAAGTTTTTCTTAGCTCATGGAGCTCAAAAAAATCATTTTCCTTTATGGCACCTTGTTAAAGTTATGGAGAGGTATAACTTTGATATGGTTGAGTGGGAAGCCCACCTAGTGGCATGAAATTTCCCCATAGCCACCTTTTTGATTGTGAGTGCATACCAACTAGCATATGTATCTTACCCTTTTGGGCTTTCTCACCCCATGGATGACCTGAATTTTTGTGGCCCCAGATTGAGTATGTTGTGGCCTTCTCACCCCACAGATGACCTAAAGTTATGTGGCCCCAGAGTGAGTACATATTTTCCACCCCGTCTTTCTTTCCATCTTGCTTTTGCATGGGTTTGTATTTTGGGGGCTTGACCTACATATGGATCTCTCTTGAATGTCTACTTTAGTGTGAGTTTGAAGAAAGTTCATCCTCCCACTAAAGTGGAGGTTAAATGTGCCATAGAAAAAAAAACCCTTTTCTTGACACTAGATTAATTCATGATAAAATGGACTTAAAATTATGCCTTGATTCAAGTGTTGTGAGGAATTTTATGCATCCAAATTAGGTCTTGGACCCTTGGAAATTAAATAACATGCTTTCAATGATGTCTTGTAAAAGGTGTTGTAAAGTCTCGTAAGATACTTTCATGCTTTTCTAGACTTAGTGAACTCATTTCTCCCTAATTCAACATTATAAAATGTGTTTAATAACATTATTACATCAATCTAGAAGGTTTCTTAATAAAATTAATGTTAAATTAGTGTTGTAATGTGTCTTGCACATTCACATTGATTCTTGTGCTTTCTTAGGCTATATGGACCTCACTTTAGTGCTGTAAAGTGTATTTAATCACACTTTCACATTGAATTTTGTGTCCCAAGACCTATTTGACATTTACATAATTAGTAATAGGCCCCTATTAACCCATATTATGCATCATGTGGCATAATTAGATCAAATAACAACATAGTCATCATATAAGCCTATTTTTCTTACTTCTCGGCATTCCATCTAGAAAAAATGGCCCATGTGGGACCCATTCTCCATTAGTGGTGAATGAGTCCCATTTGAGCCATTTTTGGGGTTTTGAGCAGGAAAAAATAGGTTTTAAGTTTAATTTTTCTTCATGTCATTCTTAGGGATCTAATTAATGGGAAAATAAGGTGAATTTCCTATAAAATCACCTCTCTAAACTCATTTTTACATATTATCATTCATTAACACATTCACATCATGCATTCATCATCAATATTCTATCTCAAGTTGAGCAAGCAAGGGAATTTACATTGCAACTAATCAATTTAGCTTCCTAAGACATCCAAGGGAAGATTCTACATGTTATGTTGCAGAATTTCAAGAACAATCATCATGGAAGGGTAATCCATTCCATTGTTTCATGTTTCATTCCTTTCTTTCATCATTTTTGTTTAATTACCTAAAAGGAGTTTGACCAACGCAAACCCCTATGCCCTAACATTTAACATCTCTCTCTCTTGTCTTGTATGTTTGCAAATTTAGGTCTCTTGGAAGCTTTAAAATCATTGAAGATCAAGTTGCAAGGTTGCTAAAGTCTTCTTCTCATTCACCAACTCAAAATATCAACAAAATCCATTTTAAAACCTGTAAATTAGAGTTTTGAAAGTGAACACCTGTAGGGCATCAAAGTGCAGATCAGAAGCTTCAAAATCCACCTTTGAATATATAGAAATTCAAAAGTGGACTCATTCACCATGAGTGGTGAATGAATCCAACTCTAGGGTCAATTTTGAGTTTTTTGCAGTTTTGAGTACCCTTTTGTTAGAAACGGGTTCTAGTACAGTTTGGCAAAATTAGGACTGATTCTCCCAGAATTGCAAATGAGTCCCACCAGGCCTAAATTTTAGCATCAATGGCGTTTTAGAAACAATTTCCATTCTCCATCCACATTCCAGGTGAAATTTTTCAGTTTGGTTCATTTATGTTAAGTTTTGCATTCATTTAGTTCATTGTTGCATTACACAATGTGTTTTCAAACAAGTTGGCATCCTTTAGTTTCTATTCATTAGTCAACCAATATCATTTGTTTCTTTCATTCAATCATTATATCTAGGCATATTGCATCCTTATTCTATCCATATTGCATTGAATTTGAATGTAACATAAGCATTTTTCGCCCATCTTTCTCCTTCTAGGTGAAAAACCCTAGAAGTGATAGCAACCAAGTGGGTGCCAAAAATCTATGCTACACAAGCTTCTTGAGTAGAGTGAATTATTAGTTGTTTTCCTTATTCCATTGTTGAATTGACCATTTGGTCTGTGTGAAATTTTTTGGATAACTTTCAGTGCATATTGTGTATTATAGATATAGGATTAATACAAAAATATTCAATTGTGTTCTACAAGGTTTAATCTCAAATATGTAGTTGGGTTAGATATATTTATTTTGTTAAAATTGTAGTATTTTTAAGTGATTTTCTCTTGAAATTTGTTCTCATTTTCTCAAGATTTTTGTCATTTTAATAATATGTGATATTATTACAATGATAAACAAGAGCTCTATGTTTAATACATGGTCCAACACTTTATGGTGTTTTCACCATATCACCATTAAATTCAAGGTTTACCTTAGCCTTTGGGGAAATAAATCAACACTTTACTACAATTTACTATTTTCTAATGTCATGAATATAAATTAGGTCAAATTCTAAAGATCTTTCTCCTTGTTTGGGTTCTTATTATCTCTCATAGTTTTTAATAAATGGTAAAAAATTGCTTAGAGGTCTTTTGTTCTTTATTCATGTAATAGATATGAGATCTATGAAATTATGTTGTAACCTATGTAGGACTTGTGCCTCAAGAATTCCATGGTGTTTTTTTTATATCACTTCTTATTTTCAGGGTTCCATTGATCTTTGAAGAAATATTAACACATATATTTCATTGAGGTGTTATATCAATATGGATGAGATAAAAATGTTAAATAATTCAAAAATTTGGAGTTTCAAATTGTTTGATTTATTTATATTTACCACGATTTGTGTCATCTAAGTAATAAATAGAAGAAAATTGCATAGGGATATTATGGGATTTATTGAAGTGATGAATAAGAAATCCATGATTATGATATAATGTATTGCATGGGAGTTTGGTGCCTATCACTCAATAATTTTTACATTGCTCCACTATGTTTAAAAGGTTACTCACATGTTTTTTATTTTAATCTACCGCTCTTTGATTTGATAAACAATAATTAAATAATAGGAAAATTATAATATAAGATAACATATTCTAGTAATCATAATTTAAAGAGTCAACTTAAAGGAAACACTATTGAAACTACATTATAATCATTTATGAAGCCCAAAATCAAGAATCAAGATGCCATCATATATGAACAAATTGAAAAACACTATAAAGTATCAAATCTATAATCTATCAAGTGTTTCTTTGTGTTGAATCAACAACATCTGTAACCATCTTTAACTATTAATATTTGTAATTAGTGGAGTAATTATCTTGTATTCATAGTTCAAGTGATGAATAGGAGGTTTGATTTTATGCCATGGATTGTGAAAATGAATTTGGGGGTGTTAGTTACATCAATATATATTTCAAGGTTTAGTTTTGATCTTTAAGGAAATATTAAAGGATATATTATATTACAATTTACTATCTGATTTTATGAAGTCAAACATAAATTATGAAAAATTCCAAGGGATTTTTTATTGTTTAATTTCTTTGCAATTGTTATAGTTTGTGATAAGTGGTAGAAAATTGGATGAGAATTTTTCGGTCTACAATGTTGTGTAAGAATTTTTTTTTGTATGTGATAGTATATTCATTTGCATGATTACACATTTCAAGATATACTTTAGTCTTTGAGGAAATATTAATAATTTTCTTGATTGAAATTTATTGTTCACTAGTTTTATGAAATAAAATATAAGATGGGCCAAATACAAAGGATTTTCACATAATTTTATTTATTTATATTTACAATGGTTTGTAGTTAGAGCTATAAAATCACATGGGGATATTTTGGTCTTTTGTTAATATATAGATAGGAGATCTTTGAGGTTATTTTATGGTCTTGTAGGATGAATTGGGAGGTATAGCATTCTTAAGTGCATGCATTACAAAAAAATATAAGGTGTCTCACATTCTCTTTCTTTGTCACATTTTCCATTGTTCAATTATGTCCCTTAAAAAAAAATTATAACTATTGTTGACAAGAAGGTATTCTTAATGTATTTACACTATTTGGAGTAATTCTAAGTTTGAGGATTAAGTCGAAGTAGATACAAATTTGTACTTACACTATTAGAGAAAATTGCTAGCAACACCATATGACTACAAATAAGTTGTGTTAGAAAAACTATGTCACAATATTATTTTTAAGTCATATTAATGAATTATGATTCATATTGTGATGATGTTGTTTTTATCCCAATCTAGGGTATGTGCAGGATCATGATAGGCCATAAAGTGGTGATATGATGGGTATGTGTAGGGTATGTGGCTGCCGACTTTATTTTTCCCAAAATTGATGAAACGAAAAGGGTTTTTAAAGGAGATTCTCAACTTTCCACCAATATAAATTATGATTTACTTCGAATTTAATAAATAATTATAATTCATTTTATATTTAAATTATGACTAAAGTTCTGATTGATAGGCTGGTTGAAAAACATCTATAGCTTTCAAACGGTGTCACATTTTTTGAATCAAAAACATGTGTCACATTCTATGTTTCACATACTATAGGATTAAAAAAAAATGAATTTCATGAATTTTTGACCAAGTTAAGGTGGTCAGACATATGAGTATTTTATATTTTTTAAAAGTTGTAATAAAAAATTCATAATTAATTATTTACTTGGAAAAAAATTACAAAAAAATATGCATCGCATCAGGACATGAGTCCTCTACTTATATCTAAAATCTTATAAAAAAATATTATCATTTTATTGTGGTTAGGGTGGTTAGATAGACACCTACTTCTTATTTTTTCCCTAAAATTTAAGTACTGTTGCATTGAAATTTCAAATTTTCACCAAATAGATATATATATATATATATATTAAATAAACCTAGTAGTTTAGAAACTACATTGAATTTGCTAAAAAATATATTCTTACTTATTTTTGAATTAATATATAGATAACTTATTCAAATATTTTCATCAAGTTGACCAAAATTTGATTTTTCTGAATTTTTTGCCACTTAAGGGCCTTTTTTCCATGATGATCTTGCACATACCCTCTTAAGTATGAAAAATAAATAAAATAGAATGCAAAGAAAAAAACAAGATCAAATCAAATAATTAGCCTAAGGAAGAAAAAATAAAAGAAAGATAACAAAGCTAGTGATTATACCTTTTGTGTGTCGATCCCCTTGGTTGGCCCTTGATGTGGTTGATTTGTGTGCTCCTTGGATGGATATGAAGTGAAGGGTGGATGAAAGATAATGAATACTTTGTAAGACCCCCCACCTCGAATGTGTAACGCCCCACCTTGTAGGTGATTATTAAAGTCCTAATATGTTTTATGTGATACTAAATAGATGGTAAGATATATTATGGATGACAAATGATGTGATTATTTTATAATATTATTTCTTATGCTACCGTGAATGTAAGACCCCATTTCATATTTCCCATTTTATTTCAATCAAACAAGTAGTTAGATGATAATTATGATGAAATGAATGATAAAAATATTTTTAGGATTCATGGGAATTAACCTTAATTTAATTATGATAGATGCACATGTGAATTGTTGGATATAACTTTAACGTGCTGGGTTATTTGGCATATTAAATTTTGGTAAATGGTTCATCGTCAATGTTATAAGAGTTTAAAATGAATTACTAAGGTGGTAAACAAAATGATGGAGTGACTATTTCATTGACTATATTCTTGTATTGGAGTAAGTGTGTATTTCCTCTTATTATAATGAAAATTGAACCATTAGGTTCATTTGATTTATTAATGAGTAAATAGTTCATGAGTGAAAATTATGTGAATTGGATTAACTAATAATATAAAGAGATATATGATCTAATCATACTGACTTTGGTAATGTGCAGGAATCAAATATGTAAATAGGAGGATAGATAAATGTTGGAATCAAATCAAATACATCTTTGGGAAGTTCGAAGTGTAGCCCTATTTGACTTAGAAGGGTTTGAGGTTTTATTAGTGGTTGGGTGATTGAGTAGAATCTAATTGTAGGACATGTGATGTGAGTTTGATTGGGGTTGGAACCCTTGGTTAGGATCAAAATTCGTATGGATTCTTGTGTAGGTATTGAAAAGGGATTATTGAGTCAATTTCCTTGGTTTTTGAACAAGAATAGACCCCTAGAACCTATACCTATGGGTTTGGAACCTTTTTGACATGTGAACTTGTCCTTGGAGTGTGAAAAGACCCCTCAAAAGTCCACATTCATGAATGTGACAAATTCAAAAAATTTTGGGGCTTGGGAAGAGTGACTTGTCACTCTCAACCTTCTACTCCCCAAAAGTTCTTGGAATTGGCACAAGACTCACACATGTGTGATCACTTGTGGGAAAGAGTGTAGGTTTGGAGGATCCCTATATATCTCAAGAAGATGGAAGATTTGGTTGTTACCCACTTCTCCTCTTGGGGAACTTGAATAGAGATAGTGGAGAGGATGAGAAGAGAAGATGAGCCCACCTCTTTGGGAAGGTACCAATCAAGATGGCTTGGCTTGGAGAGGAAGGATGGATAAAAGAGCTAAATCCCTTCACCTATAGAAAAAAGATAAGTTTTCCATTACTTCCATTTTCCCTTTATTTAATTGATAAGGTGGTATGTTGCATGGGTCATGGTTGAAACAAAGAGTAGTGAACTTGGATAATAAAATTGTGTGTCATGTTATCCTTATTCCTCTGTAAAAATTTGAAAGAACTCCATGTATCGTCTTGGAGCTAAGAAACTTCCTTGCTCGGGGGTATGGCTAGAGCCTATGAGGCTCCATGACACCATTATGGAAGGGTGGAGAGCAAGCCTTAAGCATTTATGTGTCATTCATTGCATTCCTAACTAATGGTTGTAATACTGAAAACTAGTATTTTGTTGTAAAATGAAATAACGAAAAGAGCAAGGTGTATTTTATGGGTATGTAAATCATTAGTTTCTCAATATTGTGTGTAATAAAGAAAACTCATATTCTTGATATGTTCATTGTCTTTCTATACATTTTGTGTAATATTGAAAGTTAAGCATCTTGTTAAGAGAAAAGGAAGGGATAGAGTATGTTCTTATTGTTGGCATCTTGAAAGGAATTTGAAAGATATTGTGGGGTTTAAATTTATGTAGTTTTCATCATAAGAATGTATTGGAACAAAATGTATTTTAAGTTTTCTTGAAGGGAATGACCCAAAAGTATTTATTATTGCATGCATCTTAAAGATGTATTGGAATAACAAACATTATGATTCATTTGAAGAAACTATATATATGTTGTAAATATAGATGATAAATCACAATATAAATGAAAAAACTAGCTTATAGGGTTGAAAATCATTTTCTTGAAGAGATGAAAGAGGAAAGTTTAAAATATGGGTTGATATTTCAATTATTTGTTATTGGAGTAATTTTTAAAGAACATGGTTATTAAAGGTTTATTTTAAAATCACCATTTAGTATATCCATCGTGAAAGATTGAATAGGTTTCACAAAAATTAACTCTTGAACACTTGCTAGACTTTCTATTCAAACCCATACAAAAATATTACTCAAGGTTATTAAATTTAAAATGATGAATATATATATTAACTTTTTAACCATTTTGTTAAAGAGAGAAATAAACAATTTATGTAATCTATTTTCAAATTTTCAACACATATATAAATATTTATATATATTTTGCCTTGAAATAAAGTATGCTCATGTATATCTATATGATGTATATACACCCTAAACATATATATACATATTCATATATGATACCTTAAAATATACTTCTTTTATATTTTTTAGAAAAAAATATATATATATACAATAATAGTATTTTAAGATTTATATTTCATATATAAAATGCATTTTTATTTGATAGATAATACACTAAATAAATAAATAAAATTTAAAGAAAAATTTAAAGGGAACATATATTAAAAAAAGAGAATAAATTTAAAATATATAAATTTTAGAAAATTAGGGTTTGGCCCCTAGCCGGGAGGGGAATGCTGCTGCCACAGGGGAGTCATTGCCCTCCTTGAAGAGGTGTGGCTATGTGGAGCCGCAGCTTCCATAGAGGTTGTAAACCCTCCCTCTTCCATTCAAGTTTTATTTTAAAACAAAAACAAAGAGAAGACATTGATACTTATAAAATATAAAATGCTGATGCCTAACAGATCTGCAGCGTTTCAGTCCGACTTGTAGAAATAAAAATAGTGCAGATCTATAAAACATAAATCGGATTCATTCTTGTGCAAATAAAAAAATAAATACGGGTTGTTAAAATTTTAAAATGCAACGAAAAGAAAAGAAAAAGAAAAAAATCAACAAACTTTGTGGGTATGTAAATTTCCAAATAAATCTTGATAGATCTTAAGTTGTAGATTTGAGTACTGCAAACCTTTGTAACCTGCAAGGAAAATAAATAAATAAACAAGGTTTTAAAGTAAGAAAATGGCAAGAAACAAAGAAGTTAAAATGATAAGAAGAAATAATATGAGAATGAGGGAAAAAGAAGAAGCAACAATATTTTGGAAATCTGTAGTTAAAATGGTATTTCCTCAATCTTCCTTTCAACCCGCAACAAAAAAAAAATGGAGAAATGAGTAAAAGAGAGAGATAGACATTTTAATAAGTTGCTTTATGAGATAGGGTTTCAAAAAGTGTTTGCCCTAAAATCTAAGGTTGAGATTCCATCTCATCCAATGGGTGAGATTGAATGCTCAACATATGACCTTTTTCTCAATTTAAAATCTTATTTAAACTAAATTAATGGAGGCTTTTTCAATAAATAGGAAAGGTGAGCTGTAATTTAGTATTTAAGGAAACTTTTACAACTTGGTATCACCACCTTATTGCAATCTTTAAAATATTACTAAAAGGAAAAGATAGAGTTGTTTTAAATTTGTCTTATTGTAAATTAAATAACTATTCATGGACTATTTTTTTTAGAAATATCACAAGATATGGAATAAACTATTTTAAAATTATTTTATTCAATTGAATAAACTTAAATACATAAAATTATGATGAATGGTTTGAAGATTGAATAAACTATTGTTAAAAAGAATATTGATTATTTAAAATAGATTTTGACAAATTATTTTACCTTGTTTATATGTCTTGTCTAGACAAAAAGGGATTATCAATTTGAATAACTAGTCATTATTACAATAAAATAATAATAATAAATCAAAGGCTTCATTAAAACTATTTATATTAATAGATTGACATAAGTGATAAATTTATGACTAAAGGTTATAAAGGGGATTTAAATTGAAGATCAAACAAGAATATTTAATAAAGTGACCTTGAGATTTAGAATTAATTTAAGTGAGGTCTATTGGATTAAATTAAATTCCTAAGCAGTGCATAAAGTTAAAAAATCTACTTAAGCATTTAACTTGCGAAATTAATTATTTAATTAAATGAAAATGGGTTAAGACATTATCTAAATATTCAAGTTTGCATTATCCCTATGATATAAAAATAAAAGAAGGTAAAAGTTATTACAATTACTTCATAAATCAATTGTTTAAATGTGGTTTAAGAAGAGGCCTTATTTAGGTGAATCAAATGTAATATTAAAACAACTAAGTTGATATTCTAAAATAGTTTTGTAAACATGTAAGTGTGGTCTAGCGATATTTTATCAAATACAACATGATTATGGGAGACGATTAACAAGAACTTACAACTAATTAAGTTATGGGTTATTGTCTGAACAATGTAACCATGTCAAATAAAATTAGACCTTAAAAATTGTGTTGTGCAATGGTGGCTTTCTGGGAGTGCATTAAGTTGTAAACATATGTTTAAAGAAAAAAAAAAAAAAGGTTGTGGCACTTGTGTTAGTGTCACTTTAAAATGTAGGCATGAAATAATACATAACAATAATAATATTGTTAATTTGGTATTTAATAATATTATTCAGGTCGAGTCAAGATTAAATAATACTGTGAATTTGGTTAAATAAAATAAAGTATTTTGAATGCATGAAGTTCATTATTCCTCTATTAAATATTTTGGATTAGGTTGAAATACATTTAACATCTTAGAAAACACAAATTCAAAAGCCTAATTAAATGATAAGCTCATTGGTACATCTAAGTGATCATGATAAGAGCTATATATATGTGTGACTTTATCTCAAAGTGAAACTTGTCAATATGTAACCACATTAGGATAAATCAAATAAACTTTAAATACTTTAGTCTACTTAGCACTCAACTCACATCGTGTTAGTGTCACACCTCAGGTACTTGAAATGTTAATTAGCTTAATTAAATAAGTTTTTAAAAAAAAAAAAAATTGTGAGTTTTCTTGTTGAAAATTTCAGGCATGAAAGACTTGATGAAGCTATAATGGAAAATGCACTTGAACTTGGATGCTAATGCAAGGAATAATGCTATAAAATGGCTTGATAATTTGGTAGTATAAGGGTGAAAAATGACTAAGTTATGCAAATGCATTAGAAGAGGGGTTATTTATAGAATAATTTGAATTCAACGGTAAATATTGTGCCACCAAGACCAAGATGAAGGGCTATGGTGAGTTGAGGACTCACAACCCCTCACATATTGAGATGTGGAGGGTGAAGTGACCAAGGATGTGATGAGGTGTAAGTAAGGTGGAATAAGGACAAATAATGTGGAAGAAGGACAAGTACTTTGAAGTACTTTGGGAAATGAGAAGATTTTCTCAAAAAGGAGCTTCTTGTCCCCAAGTGAGAATGAAAGTGACACTTGAGGAATTTTAGAATTCCTCAAAAATCTCTATGGGGAATAGGAAAGTAGATGGGAAAATAAATATGAATTAAAAAATCACATGATTTGGAGAATCTAATGGATAAGAGAAGGTTCCCAAAAATGTGGGATTTTGACACATGTGAGTGATATGACAAGTCAAAGGTTCTAGAAGACTTAGACACATGTGAGTGATGTGACAATTCAAAAGGTTCTAGAACTTGCATGGGGATAAGAAGAGCCTTGGAAGGATAAATGTGAATTAAAAATTCACATGGGGAAGAGAGGAGTCTTGGGTGAATAAATGTGAATTAAAAATTCACATGGGAAAGAGGGTCAATGCTAAATGTGAAACATGACAAGGTTGACCAAAAATGTATGCTAAATGTGGTAAGCTTATTAGATTAAAGTTGTGCAAATACATGGTTAAGGAAATTAATAAGGGATTAGAAGCAAGTGGGAAAATTTGGAGGATGTGACATTAATCCCCAATTAAGGGTGTGCACATCCTAATCATGAATTAATTAAATTAATCCAAATTGAAAGAGGATTATGGAGGATGTGACAAGGAGAGAGAAAAAGGAAGAATTTAAAAACTGATTTAAAAAGGTCAAATGACTAAATTAAATAAATTGACATGTTTATTTAATTTAGAGAAGAAAATGTGTAAGGTAAATTATTTAATTGTAAAATTAAATACTTTAGCTAAAAAGATGAAATATTAATTAAATAAATCATTTAATTAATATTGACGAAATAGATGAATAGAGTAGATGATTTTGACCATATGGAAGTGGTCAAATTTGGATGTCTACATTTTGCCCCTCTTGAAAATATTGTTAGAATAACAGTGTTTCAAAGAAAAGAAAATGCAAATGACTCCATAGAGGAAGCGACTAGAAAATGATGCCCCATGATAGTAGATGTGTGAGTTTCCCAAATAGAGGGGAATGATATGAGATGCCCCAATCTTGTGAGGGAATGATGATGATGGAAGAATGGGGAAAATGCTAGGGTATGCCCCATCAAGAGGGTAGTTGGGGAAGAAAAAGGGGGCCCAAGTGACTTCACAATATGAGAAAATGGAGGGCATAGATGGATAGAGCTCAAAAAACTAGGTAGGTTTAACTTTTGAATGAAGTCGATTGGACATACGGTTTGTAAATGGCAACCCTAGGAAGTTAGGGAATTAGTTTGAGGAAAAAAGGTTTAAATAAAAGGGAAAAATACCCTTTAGTTTAAAAAGGGTAAAAAGGAAGGAAAAGTGAGATAAGGTAATTTTAGAAATTACCTCACCTCATTTGCACTGTAGCAGTTGAGAGAGAGAGAGAGAGAGAAGAGGAGAGGAAGGAGATGAGGAGATAGGATGCTATAGGACTATGATTTAGATATCATCCGCCGAGGGGACAAGGTGCGGTGATTTTACCATGAGTGCATGGTTCCATGCTAGGTTAGATTCAAAACCCTACCTGATGATTTTAAGCATTTTTAATGTATTTTTTATTTTTTATGCCTATATGAGAAGTTGGGTTTTGCTTTTGAGATAGGGTAGGAAAATGGGTTGGGTTAAAAAAATTGAGTTTCGCCAAGAAGGGGGCTTTTGGGGGTGGATATACCTCAGGCTAGGGTAGGTTCACCCTAGATAGGGGCAGGTTTTCCCTAGACGGGGGTAGGTTTTCCCCAAATAGGGGTGGGTCTGCTCTAGACAAGGGTGGGTCCGCCACGGCCTGGGGCAGGTTCACCCCATGCTAGGGCATGTCTGCCCTAGATGAGGAAAAGTCCACCCCGCATTGAGGTAGGTCCACCTCATGTAAGGATGGGTTTTCCCTAGACAAGGGTGGTCCACCCCACGCTAGGGCATGTCTACCTTGCGCAAGGGCAGGTCTACCTCAGCCTGGGGTGGGCTTGCCCCGAACTAGGGGGAGTCTACCCCAAATGGGGGTGGATCCACCCCGTGCTTGGGAGGGTCTGCCTCGACATAGCATGGGTCCACTCTAGGAAGGGGTGATAACACCCAAAACCAGGGGGAGCCCAGGGGGGAGTGGTAAGAAATCATAAGAAGAGAAAAAAGAGATTAGGAAAATGATGTCGCAGGGTCATGAATGAAGTGGACTGACATGTGGGTTATTATGATGTAGAGTTTTGATTCATTGTAGACACATAAGAGACACTCAAAGGTGATGGCATCTATCCAAGGATTAGAGTGCATCGAGCTATACTGACAATGCTCATAGAGTGATGAAGTTTAGTTACATCAACATTCCATCTTCCAACAGGGGAGATGACAGTGACCCTAGAGGATGTGTGGCACATTCTAAGGCTAGCCATAGCAAGGCGTTTAGTGAGTGAGGTGACATCAATGAGGGTCAAGCTGGATCACACCGTAGGGGTGCTATTTGGGAAATATGATCTGCTTGTGCAGAAAGGGCAGTTCGATGTGGATCGATGTTTTTCATTGAGGGTACCACCACTACCGCTTTTTCTATGTGGATTGATTAGTGGGATATTGCTTCTATATCGAAGCAGGTGCTTCTGTAGTTTATAGTATATGGAGGTGATCTCACATATTGTCAAGGGGAGAGGGGGATAGTTTTCATGGGGCACATGTGTACTGGCACATCTGTACAGAGATATGCACATGATTTTCTACTGAGAGGAATTGAGTGTGACACATGTTACTTTATTATAGGTATGGGCCTGAGAGAATATTAGTATTTCCAGGACATTAGTGGTGAGGAGAGGATAGGAGGAGGAGGCAACACCTATACCCTAGTGGTACGGGCAGGGGGATATGGACAGATGAAGGATATTTTTTCATGACTTGCAAGAGGAGCACATAGTATGGAATCCATACATGTTTTGTTGATTTACAAGATGGAGGGATGATGAGGTGAGATAGCAAGGCTACTTGATGTCCAGATGCTTCTTAGTTTGGAGTCAACCTCGCATAGTTGAGTCGCACAAGCCAAATAGACTGACTCGACAATTTGGGGTGGTAGAGGATATTCCAGTGGGTCTTAACATGTTTCGACGAATCAACTGAGAGTGGCCATGGGGGGAGCTGATCTCACTGAGGTTTTCCAGAGATCACTGGGAGACATTATTTTTTGTGACATATCTAGGGAGGGTTGTTGGTGAGGTGGATGCAAGAGTGATAGTGTTATACACCAGGTGGTTCGAGAACTGCTGGTGGGATAGGATTACACCAGAGCAACCCATTATGGGGGCCTTAGGATTTGGATTAGATGATGAGCACTGATTGGCTAGTGAGGGAAGAGAGAGGAGGGGATAATAGTGGAGAGGATAGGATGCAATCAAGGCCATGGGGTAGAAGGAGGATGCAGGGGTTGTAGGACAGTAGGGTGGAGGGCAAGGTGAGATCAGGGCTGTAGGACATTTAGAGAGGATGAGGAGGAGGAGGAGATAGTGGAGGAGGCATAGAGCGAGAATGGATGCAGGGGAGGAGATGGATGCAACACAGTCAGGCGATGGGAGGGGGAAAGAGAATGTAGCATAGCAAGAAAAGGAGAGGGGGCTAGAGATGGAGATGTTGGATGTGCCTGAGGTGGAGGTGGGAGTGATGGGACAACAGACGGATGTAGGGAGTAGAGTATAGCTAAGGAGAGTGTGGGAGAGGAGCAGGACTGGGTAGGAGGATGTAAGGGTTGTAGGAAAACAGGATGGATGATAGGGCAAGATTGGAGCCAAAAGACAACTAGATAGGGCGATGAGGAGGAGTAGATGATGAAGGGGGGCCCAGGCAGATATCGGAGCTGAGTAGGAGCCCCATGAGCTAGAGATGGGAATGAGTGAGGAGAGAGAAGATACTAAGGGGGAGGTGAGATTTTTAGGATGGTAGAGGAGGTTTGGGAGGAGAGGAAAACCGAGGAGAGTTTGGGTTACTAACAGTGCGGAGCAGGGGCATGATGAGATGAGGTTGGATGCTATGGATGTTGACGTTCACATGGTAGAGCCATTGGCAGTGGTACCATGTGCACCAGCTAAGGATCCTATTGTATTGTTGAGGGGGTCCCAGGTGAGGCTACGAATGATAGAACATCGACAAAGGATTGCAAAGGTCAAGTTGCACAAAGTCTAGGCACAGGGAAAAAGGGATTACAATTTCATTATTGATCACCTGACCTCATAGCTAGAAGATGTGTAGAGGGAGAGGGATGAGTTGTGAGTGGAGGTATAGGGAGTACGTGGTGAGCTAGCCAAAGTGACTTGGGATTAGGATAGACTACATGTAGTGATGACTATAGCACAGGCCAGAGGACAATAGGAGCTAAGAGGGGCAACAAATTAGGGCCCAACAGATGGGGTCTCAACAGGGGATCGACAATAGGCCAAGAGGGAGATGGAGTAGCTAAGGGGACAGGTAATAGGAATGTTGAGGGAGAGGATGGAGCTTCAGGACAGGGTTTCTACGAAAGAGACAACACTTAGGGATGTGAGGGTGAGGGGGGAGGTAACAAAGGCCTGATTAGAGACTGTGCAAAGAGAGAGGGAGAAGGTGCATACAAAGGTGTAGTCCTCTAGAGTGAGAGATAGAGCACAAAGAGAGGCACATGTGATGCAGGAGGAGAGGGATAGGGCCACAAAGTAGGTGCAGACCTTACAAGGGGAGAGGAATGCAATAGTGGCTTAGGTAGAGAGCAGGGAGATAGATGTGGCACAAGGTCGGTCATAGGTATTATAGCATGAGGGGGGAGATGGAGCTAGAGGTGTAGAGATTGTAGGCACAGATACAGGCTATATAGGTAGAGATGGAGGATCAGAGGGACAAGGCCGCAGAGTAGGTGGCACGACTAGGAGCAAAGAGAGATCAACTAAGTTTGGCACATGACACATGGACACAGGAGAGGGGAATCATTAGTAGAGATCGAGATAGATATAGGCATGAGTGGAATGCCACCAGATATCAAGTCATATAGAGTTTTGAGTACATGAGAGAGGCAACCTATAGGATCCTTAGATGCTTGCACCATCCCAAACATTAGGGACATCGACCCGAGGATATAGTGAGTTGTAGGGGTCCCTCCCTCATAGGGGGCCGATGCTCGACTCTCCACAGAGGTCGGATGTGGGAAGTTATTTTGGTAGATGAGGGGATATTAGATTTTGATAGGTGTAGGATGGATAGTATAGAGTTTTTGATATAGATTTTTATACTGATACTTTATTTTGTGATTATGATGTATACAATGGATATGTATTTTAGTGATATCAATGGACATTATTATGGATTATGTGATGGATATATGATTTTGATATTTATATGATATGCAACAACCCTTATTGACACCATGTTATGTATATGATGGATGATGCATATGTGTATGTGTATGATTTAATGATGTGTGATCTTAATTATTTTTACATGAACTTTTGATTTTATATGTTGATACTTTGTATGGATGCAACTAATGTGTGTAATGCAGGATGTCATGTATGTTTTCATGATTTTATGAATGATGAATATGGACTTAACATTTTGTGATGTAGGTGGTGATACCTATAATGTGTTAATGATATAATATGGAAATGTATGGAAATGAATCTAAGATGCTATAGAGTAACTAATCATTATTAATTTAAACAACTTAAGGTAATAATGCAATGAACGAATAATACAACATAAATGTCAATAAGGACTTGCATGATAATGTGGGTGGATGGTGTGAAATTTTCAATTGTTGAAAACCATTGATATCTTGAGAATAATGGGAGAAAGCGAAGGTGAATATTTGCACAACCAAAATCATAGGTTGATGGATAGGGATGAATGCAACAAAATTGATTTATGAAATGCAATCCTAATTCAAAATTTCCATCTTCAGAGCACTAATTTTTGCTATAGCATAAGACACCATGTGCCAAGGTATATATAAAAACCAAGGCAAGTTAGTATCTAATGCATAGAACAAACATAACAAACAAGGTTATCCCAACACCCAAAAGTGACAAAGACTTTGGTCAGGCTAGGCATTGGGATAACCACAAGCACAAAGGGATGTCCCAACATAACACAAGATCTCAGAGATCTTGGTGGGTACTACATGGGACGATCCAATAGACAACAATAATAAATGATCAAGATATACCCCTATGTTAACCCATCAAAACACACCATAATATGGTAGATCATGGTGACCTTGATTAGTTGGAATAGGGAGATCAAACAATAAACAAAAGCCAAAAGTATTAAATATCATAGTCAAGTTCAAACATCCTTTGCCATAAGATTGAGAGGATGGATGGGGTTGATGAGGTATGTTAGGAAGGATGCATCTTGTTGAGACTGATGATGGATAGTAAACTAAGATGACCCACATGATGCAAGATTTTTGACACTAATCAAATATTCTGATACTAGAGTATCCTGTTTGTGACAAACCAGTTGGATAAGGGCATACTTAACAACATAACACAAGAGAATAGACAGAAGACTAACATAGGACTGACACACCCTAATGACCTCGGGGCTCAGGGGTTGATCAAAGATGAGCCTTGCCTATGTGAAAATGTAGAGCCCTTGTAGTTCAAAAAAATACCATGGATAAAAATAGAAAGAGGACCAGTGGAGACTGATGATGAAAGACATGACCTAAAATTTCCCTAGGGGAGGATCAAATGATCAACCTTGCCTATGTGAAAGCACAGGGGGAATGTAGTTTAGTAAAGTCAAATGATAACTAACAATGGATAAGAGCACAAAGGGGATGATGGAGATAGATGATGGATGACTGAAACGAGACTGTAAAAATTCCCCTGGGGTGGATCAAATGATCATCCTTTCCTATGTGAAAGAATAGGGGAAACGTAGTTCAACAAAGACCAAAAAGACTGATATGACCAGATGAAGATCTGAGTGGATACCTGCATGACGAAGGACCCTAGATGATGATGAACTGACAAGACAACCAGATAAATGACACAAGCTTAGATGAGGATAAAAGCTCAGGATGACTGATATGGGATAATCATCCAATGCTCAATCAAATCATACCAAGTGGCTAAGGTTAGGATGTTGATGAAGTGATAGGATAGGATAGGATATGGAGACATGTAGTAAATAGGACACAAAGTAGATAATGATTAAGCTCTCTATGAATGACACTTGTTACCAGGTTTTCACCAACCATATATATCTAACATTCCACCAAGGGTGGTTTTAACCATAGGATGAACTTATTTCTCTTTATTATTTTTGGATTGTTCTGACTTTTTAATATTTTTGTATTTTTCAGATTATGGAAAGATAGGAGGACCCAGCTGATTAAGTGTGAAACCTCTTTAGGTGCATTATGTTGATAGGCTCTTTGAGGGGTTTCCCTTTAGGTGTGGCAAGGCGATAAGCCCTTGATCCATATTTTGTTGTGATAATGTAAAGACCCAACCAATTAGGTTCATACTTCCCCTTTTTGTCTCAGTCCTATTGTGTACATTGATTTTCTTTAAGAGTTAAATTAGAGGGGATGAAATTTCTTGTTATAGATCCTCTTGAGATGATTCTGATACACCTATAGGTGATTGTATGCTCTGGTCCTCTTTTCATCTAGGAGCTCTAATTGGGAAAGGTGAGCAACCTATGATTCTTCTTCGGTGATGAGATTCTTTAAAGATATTCTTAGAGATGGGATTTCAACTTCAATTGGAAAGATGGCTTCAACACCATAGACTAGGGAATACAGAGTGGTGCTAGTGGGAGTTCTGATGGATTTGTGATAAGCCCAAAGGGTAGGATGGAGGTGGAGGTGCCAATCTTGGCTAGTACTATTGACAACCTTTTTTAATATTTTGATGAGAGTTTTGTTAGTGGCTTCCACCTATCCATTACCTTGGGGGCAGTAGGGTGTGGACCACCAGTGTTGGATATGAAAGGTGTTATAGAGCTCTTTTACAACCTAGTTTTTGAATGGTTTACCATTGTCAGAGATGATGGTGAAGGGGATGTCATATCTGTAGATGATATGGTAGAGGATGAACTTGGATATCTGAGTACCCGTTATCTAGGAGAGTGGTATAGCTTCCACCCACTTAGTGAAGTACTCAGTGGTACTGATAATGAAGGTGTGGCCATCAGAAGATGGAGGATATATCTTGCTAACTAAATTGAAAACCCACTGAGAAAAAGACCATGGTGCTACATTAGGTTGCAGATCTTGAGCAGGAGCATGTATTAGGTCTGCATGTTGTTGGAAAGGTAAATATTTCTTCAAAAATTCACAAGAGTTATGCTCCAATGTAGGCCAATAATAACCAACCCTCAAAATCTTCTTTGCTAAGGCCATTTTTTTTGAGTGGGCTCCACAAAAACCACTGTGTACCTCTGGTAACACAATGTGAGCTTCAGCCTCATTTAAACACTGAAGAAGAGTTCCATCATATCCACAATAATAAAGAGTATCACCTATGATGGAGTAATGTGATGTATGTTGGATGAATGATTTGCATTGATTGTGGATAAGGTCAGTGGGTAGGATTTTTTCGTGAAGATAAGCATAGATTTCATGATACCATGGGGATGTAGGATCTACAATTTTGCACACCATCTCACTCTCAAGGATATCGTATGCAAGGATTTAAAGTTGTTCAATTAGGAATTCACATTTTGTTTGATTTTTAGGCATGTCAATCAAGGAACCAATTGTAGCCATTGTATCAGCAACTTTGTTCTATATTTTGGGGATCTAATCAAACTAAATACAGGTGAAATATTTCTTAAAGTCATCAACCATGTACTTATAAGGTAGCAGCTTCTCATCCTTTGTTAAGAACTCATCATTGACTTGTTTGATGACTAATTGTAAATAGTTGAAGACTCTTAAGTAAGTGATATTCCATTTGATTGTGATTCTAAGGCCAGTGAGAAGAGCTTCATACTCTGCTATATTGTTGGTGCATGGAAAGGCTAGTTTGAATGAATTTGGAATATAATCACCTTATGGAGTGAAACAATATGCCTTCTCTTGATCCATTATGTGTATATGACCCATCAAAATATAGTGTCCACGTGGTGGCTTCTGCTACTGTAAAGACTTCCTCATCGGGAAATTCCATCACAAAAGGATGTGCATCAATTAGCAAGGGAGCATCGACTAACTGATCTGCTATCACCTATCCCTTGATATCTTTTTGGTCCACATATTCTATTTCAAACTCAATCAGCAACATAACCCATTTAGTCATTCAGCCAGTCAAATTTTTTCTGGATAGTAAATACTTAAGTGGGTCAACTTTTGAGATTAATTTGACTGCATGGCTAAGCATATAATGTCTAAGCTTTTGTGAACAAAAAACTGCGGCTAGCCAGGCCTTCTCTATTGAAGAGTATTTGAGCTCATAGCCAACTAAGGTTCAAATGATATTGGATATTTCTCTTTCTCTTGATGACTCATCATGTTGTGCTAGTAGTGCCCCCAATGCCGTCGAAATAGTTGAGATGCACAATAAGAGTGGCTTTCCTAGGATTGGAGGAATAAGGACTGGAGGATGAGCCAAGTATTCCTTAATTTTTTCAAAACCTTGTTGAAAAATAGGATCCCACTTGAAGGATATATTCTTTTTCAGGAGGTGGGTGAATGGTTGACATTTGTCCGCTAACTGTGCTATGAATCTTCTTATGGACTTTAGCTTACCCTAGAGACTCCTTAACTATTTTAGATTGTGAGGTGGAGGCATATCCATAATTGATTTGACTTTGGATGGATCCACTTCTATACCTCTCCTCGATAAAATGAAGCCTAACATTTTTCCTGATGTAACCCCAAATACACATCTCTTTGGATTTAGATGTAACTTGTAGTGCTCTAACCGTTCAAAGATCTTTCTTAGAACTGCAATGTGTTTTTCTCTAGTTCTTGATTTTCCTAGGATATCATCAACATAGTCTTCCATGATGATGTGGATAAGATCATGAAAGATGATGGTCATTGCATGCTAATAAGTTTCCCCTACGTTCTTAAGCCTGGAGGGCATGACATTATAACAAAATGTACCCCAAGGTGTGGTAAATGTTGTTTTATGTTGATCTCCAGGTGCAATCCTAATTTGATTATATCCAAAAAATCCATCCATGAGGGAGAACACCTCATTTATTGTAGTTAAATCAACCAACATGTCTATATTCGGTAAAGGAAAGTCATCTTTAGGATGTTCCTTGTTAAGATCATAGAATTTTGTACATATTCTGACATCCCCATTGGGTTTGGCTACTGGCACAATGTTGGAGATCCATTCAGAGTAGTCAATGGGTCTTATAAATTTGGATTCCAAGAATTTCTCCAATTCTTTCTTGACCAATAGGGCAACTTGTAGGTGCATTTAGCAGAGCTTCTGCTTAACTTGTTTTGTATCAAAATGCACATCTAGATGGTGTACAACCAAGGAAAGGTCTTATCCAGGCATGTCTAAATATGTCCATGCAAAATTAATCTTGCTTTCCATGAGGATCTTTGAGATGGTGGAATACTCTTCTTTTGATAATGCTTTGGCTACATAAGTGATTTTGGGATCCTCTTCAGTTCTCTAATTGATTTATTGTGTTTCTTTTACCAAGATGGAGGATCGTTCAAACCATTATGTTCCTACAAGGGGAAGATAAATGTCCCCATCTTCCAACACATCACTGACGTTTTCACCATCAGATACATACTTTGTTTTGACTTTTTTCTGAGTCAAGAAGTGCCTCAAGGAGGTTTTCACTAGGCGACCATTTTGGATTTTTCTTTTTCTTATTTTTGCAACTAGGGAGTTCATCTTCCCCAATCCCATGAGGTGTACATAGGTATCCATTGAGGTAAGTGAGTTGGTAAGTGTGATGTCATGTTGGTCCCAATCAATGAGTTTAGGATTGTGAAGGGAAAGGCTAATGGTGTAAACAAATAGGCATTCAAACATGGAGGAAAGGTTTGGATGATGTACATCATCATATGGGTGTATGATACATTCTTCTTCTGGTAAATCTTCCAAAATAATATCGCTCTCAGTGATGTTATTGGAAATACTAGTTGATGTTGCAGGACCCTTTTTCTTTTTGTCATAGCCTAAGCCTAAATTCTTTGGACATACAAAAGTGTTGATCAACTGCTTTCTTCCTAGCTCTTCTATACCAAGACCTCCCCCCTGATAATTGTGTTTTTTAGCATACTTAGAAGGCCAAGGGTACATCTCTTGAAAATATTCCTTTAAAGGAGGAGTAGGTTCAGGTTCTTCACAATATATCCATTGACTTATATCATCTTTAGGTATATACTCTGGTAATTCGAAAGATACATAAGTGCTAGTGGCCACATTTTTTGAGCTCAAGGTGACTACCTTTTGTTCCTTCTTTGGTGTAGATTCAGAGGGTTGACCATATGTGTGTGGTAAGGGTGGCATGGTTTCCACATTCAAAGTAGTATGCATTTCATACTCACCACATCCCTTGTCAATGATCTGGACCTTGGTGATAGTTGAATCATATGTAGAAGATGGGTATATGTGGTGATAGGTGATGAATTAGATGATGGATTGGATGAAGATGTCGGCGGTGGTCCCATTTCAACTCCTGGACAGTAATGGGAGTGGGGGAACAAAGCTTCAAGCGAGTGACAGTATTCAAAAGGCTGAGGATCGTCTTGTATCATAACTTCCATTCCATTAAATGGGAATTTCAAGAATTGATGATAGGTGGATTGGATGGCTTGCATTGCATTGATCCATGGTCATCTAAGAAGAATATAGTAGGGGAGGTCTAGACTAAGGACATGATAGGTGTTGTATTGTATAATAGGGCCAACTTGAATTGGGAGCTCAATAACCCCTTCAGAATCCCTTTCTGCATTATCATAAGCATTTATAGTGATAATCTGATTACTTAAATCAGCATGGGTATATCCTACCTGCTTTATGAATTTTAATGTACATAGATTGAGAGAAGAGACACTATCTGTCAAGACCCTCTTTACTTTATGTCATTGATGGTAGGCATGTGATTTTGACTAAAACCTAGTTGGTAGGTTGATGACAAATTTCCAACTAGGGCTTGGAATTGTGTGGGGTTGATGTTATCAACACATGCATCCTGTAAATCTTTTGTCAAGATTTCTTGGTATAGAGGAGAAGACTCTAGCAAATCTAAGATAGATATTTGTGTTGCGGTCTTTGCTAGATGGTCAAGGATGTTATACTGAGAGCTCTTAGGAGGTGATGGGATTGGCGCTACAGCTCTAGGGATAGTAATGTGGGTGTAGTGAGTGGTAACAACACATTGAGGCTCTTCGCCTTTGACATGTATCATAGACACACATGGTTCCACTTGTTTGATGTGCATGATGAGACCCTCATAGTTAAGTGGCACATTTTTGTAACTAATGTTTTGGGTGTTGTTATTTTGATTATTGTTATTGTTAGGTCATGTGTTTGTGTTAGATGTGCTAGGATATTGATTATGCTTAGGGAAAGCGTTTTGATATATTTGTAATTGAGGATTGGAAAATGAAGTATGGTTGGCATCCACATGAATATATTCTTGATCTATAAGATCTTGGATGTATATTTTCAAACTTTGACACTTATTTAGAGTATTCCCTTTAATATTGTGAAACTCACAATATTCGTTCTCTTTAAACTAGACTAGTTTAGGCTTAGATTCATCAAGTGGCTTGGTCACATGATATGTAATTGGGTAATTGACCTACAACAATCTATGAAAGACAACACTCAAGGGTTCTCCTAATTGGGTGTATTGATGTTTACCATTCCCTTAATTGGATTGCTGGGGGGGCGAGGTGCCCCCTGTGGCATGGATGGTTGTTGCCTCTGGGAGGTATTGGCCACTTGAACATGTTTAGTGCTAGTGATGCCATCATTGAATACATTCTTATTTTTATTCCAATAATGAGATTTATCATCAGATGAATTGTCCTTATTTGAGTTATACAATTTAATTTTCCTTTTTTTAACAAGTGCTCTCTCAATCATGGGGCCTTTTTTGATAAACTCTTCCAAGGTAATAACACCATGAAGATTAAAAGCATGTGCTAGTTTAGGATGGGAATTAGCCACAAAAAGAGTGACCATTTCCTTTTCGCTAGGAGGGGACTTCATATGGTTAGTGATAGCTCACCACCTTTGTAGGTGTTTAGCAAAATTTTCTCCATCACATTGTTTCTCCTTCAAGAGGTCTAGAGTATCAATGTCTTTCTCCAAGTTAAAGGAGAATTGTTTGACAAACTGTTCAGAAAGATGAGTGAATGAAGGAACTGTCCCCTTCTTGGGACCCATGAACCAATCTAAGGCTAGTCCTCCTAAGCTTCTAGTGAACAAATGTAAGAGATAATTGTCATTCTGTTGAACATCCTAAGATTGTGCATAAAACTCTTGCATATGTGCCTTTGGATCTTTAGTTCTCATATACTTGTCAAAATTGGGTATCTTGAAGTGTTTTGGGAAAGGGATAAGAAAAATTGAAGAGTCAAATGGATATGGGAAAATTTCCTCAAATTTGAAGAATTTCTTGGATGTTCCTACTTGTAGATCTTTCAATGTAGCTTTGAGCTCTTCCAGGTATTTATTGAATGGTGGAATTGGATTGGATGGATTAAGTGGATATTGCTAATGTGACACATATGGATCATATGTGGATGTAGGTTGATACTGATTAGCATAAGCAGGTTGGGGATTATTGTAATGTTGATGGGATGATGACAGGTAAGTGGCAAAATGTGCCTGTTGTTTAGATGGGTACTCGTAGTAGTATGAAGTGGATGGATAATTATATCTCTAGATCTTGGTAGTATGTGGAGGCCCCTTGTTGATAAGGTGGTTCTTGCTAATAATAAGAGGTAGCCTAAGCACCCTGTTGATGAGGTAATAGTTGTTGCATGTAGAATGTGGATGAGACACCTTGATGACGTAAAAGATGTTGTTGAGCATAATAAGGATTGGCTTGGTAATTATATGTGACATTTGGTTTTTTTGTGATATGTGGAGGTGGTTGTGGATTAGACTTTTGTTGGTATGGATTGGTATGTGATTGCAGGGGACTTATGTAAGGAGGTGGTTGTGTCCATGGTGGGTTCTAAGTAGTCACATGGATGTTTGGATTAGTATAAGTAGTGTATGTGCTAGATGGATGGTAGAGATATTGCACAAGAGGATTATGCTACATTTGTAGGGGGACGTGTGTATGTGATTGTTGATGAGGAGGGTGAAATGGAATGTGTTGTTGTTGTGGGACTATCATAGAAGCACCATGGGGTGGTTGTTAAGGATGTGATGCAATTTGTGTTGTATGATGAGGAGGTTGTATATGGGTGACAATATGTTGTTGTGGGTTTGGAACATTTTGTTATGGCATGTTCTGTTGTGGGGGTTGTTGATGATGTTCTTGTATGGGAACTGAAATGGTAGTGGTATGTTGTGGTGGTGCTTGTGAGGAGATGGTTGCATATTGCGATGGTGCTTGTGAAGCGATGGATTGATGAGGAGTATTACCCTGAGGGGTTAGTAGGGGATTGCCTATGGGCACATTTCTTGAAATTGGCATTAATGCGAGAAATGGGTTGTCCCCAGTGTTGACGGATGGTTGAGCTAGATATTGAGGTGGGAATGGTGGAGTGGACAAGATGCTTTGTGGCATGCCATAGGCATAGGGATTATAAGGATTGGATTGTACGGTACGGGTAATAGATGGAATGGTAGGATAATTGGTAACATGATGCATCACAATATTCCCAAACTTAGGATGATAACAATTATCTATGGGTGTACCCTCATGAACATAGGAATTTACAAGAAAATTTTGTGAGTCTTGATATAATAGTGGAGGTTGGGTGTGGGAATACTACGACATGTCAAAGGGCCAGATGGTGGTTTCACTCCTTTCATGAGTAAAGTAGCGAAGATTTTATCCCCACATTCATCAAGGAGGAAATCTTCCATTTGAATGTTAGTAGGATTACTTAGGTATTCATCAACGGTAACTTCAGGCTAATTGATCATGTTTTCGTCACCAAGTAGTGAAGTGTTTTGACCATTGGTGTCAAATTGTGATGAAGTACCATTATGAGGGTCTTGGGGGATGTTCACACTATTGTTAGGATCTTGAGATGTGTTCACACCATTATTGGGATTTTGGTAAGTATTTTCCCCATTGTTAGGGTCTTGAGGAATGTTTAACTAGGAATTTTGACCTTGTTGCTATGCCATTTCCTTCTTGATTTGTGATCTAGTTTGAACGAGCATGCAAAAATTATAGGCAAACTAGGATGAGACTAGATTTAATGCAAGGATGAGCTAAATGGTAGTTGGAAGATTGATTTGGATTTGATAAGGATTGGTTCGTTGGATGATGGGATCAGATGATTGAATTGATTAAGTAGTTGATTGATTGGGTGATTGGATAGAATTGAGATTAAAGGATTGAATAGGATTGATATTGAATGATCAAATTGAGATTGTATGATTCGATAGGATTGATTGATAAATGATTGACAAGATTAGGTGATGGATGATGTAAAGGATTCTAAACCTAGTTCAGAAATCACCCTAGGTGATTTAAGGCGTTGGTTGATCGGATTGAAGAATAGATAAAGGATTACGACACCAAATCCATGTCAAGATAGAAATGGATTGATTAGGATGAAGATGATGAATTATAGCACCGAATCTTCCTCAAGATGGAAGTGGATTGATTGGGCCAAAGATAATGATTGATATGAAGGATAACGAACAGAATCAAAAACCTTGGTCAATTGGGATAACAACCTCAAAAACAAGGTTTAGGAGATTTGGATTGAAAGAATGATGATGAACGATGCAACTGAAAGATGCTCTAAAGGTTCCTATATGATGTTGGTGATGATTATGTGATTGTTTGGAAACGGAAAGTGAACTAAAGGATGAATTGTGAGTGGATGAAAGAGAATGAAAGTGGTTAGATCATAGCAAATGACAAGGTTTTAGTTTTCCAACTGGTTTTTGTTTAAATCAGGAAAATGAGCCTAACAAATGGTGAAATGGGTTCACTAGAAAATGGAATAAGTCTTTTGAATGGTGAAATGAGATCCCTAAGCAATGAAACAGGTTCCTCGAATGGTGAAATGAGATCTCTAAACAATAAAAAGAGTTCCCCAAATGGTGAAATAGGCAATTGGAATGGGAAACAGATGTTTCGAATGAACGAACAAAATTTTGGAAGGGATGAACGGATGTTTGGAATGGGTGGAAAGATTACCGAAATGGGTGAATGGATGCTTAAGACATATGAACGAAGGTTTAGAATGAATGAACAAGGTGAAATTGATTGTTTGGGCCCATAGGTTCGCCCTTCTATAGGGGCAAGTCCTCCCCTCATAGGTAGGCATGCCCCTCTGAAGAAAACTAGAACTTGACTTGGATGGAAAGGATTATGGAAAGGACTTAAAATATAACAAGCAGTAAGCAATAAGGCTGGCTAGTCAAAAAATTTATTGGTTTTACACAAGAAGACACTTCAAACAACATAATCCTATGATTAGTGTTAAGGTTATGGCCAACATAATCCTTAATCTAGGATGCACAAAGCTTCTAGGGAGTCCTTGATATACTCTCAATACATGAGGCACAACCATGAATACTAGCCCATCACAAGTGCGAGTCGAGAACCCCATCAAGATATTGAAGGGCTAAAACCAACTCTTCACGTCTATCTAGGTATCACCCTAGCTTCGACACTCTGCTAGACACGACGTGACTGGATTGGGGTACAACTTTGGCTCTCCTCCCTTTCTATACCTCACCGGTATGCATGGTTGGGATCATCCCTTGTGGTGATGAAATCCCCAAGTGGGTCCCACTAGAAAGAAGGCACTGATCATTTTTGGCTACTCCCCAGGCTCACACGAAGTGCAAGGGGAAAGTGTGAACAAAATAATGCCCCCTTGGGTGACACAAAAATATTTGCATCCACAAAAAATAATAAATTTTACTCCCCCTAGTTAAACTACATAGCTATATTAATCAACAAAAACAAGAAGGAAAATGTTAAACAACTAAATAAATGGATTGCCCTGCAAGAAAAAGTTAGTTGTTTTGTCCTCCATTCTTTGTTAATCATGAAATAAGTTGCATAAACATTAAAAAAAACAAAAATACACTCGAAAACAAATGATAATAGGGGGTTAGAATATGAAAATGATTAAAAATGAAGCTAAAATGATTGTTTTACCTCCTAAACTGCTCTGTTTATGGTAGGTTTGCCCCTCTGCAGTAGACAGTTAGCAAACAGACTTACATAAAACTTAGTTTTTGGGTAGGTTTTCCCCACCTAGGAAAGTTTTCCCCTCTGCAAGAGTAGGTTCACCCCTCCTCAGTAGGTTCGCCCCTCTGCAACCTGAACCTGCAAATAACTTAAACAACAAGAAACATAAAAGGATGAAACCCTTTTGTGGGTCCCATTGGGCATGCCAGAAATGTGATACTGGTGTTTTTATCCTAATCTAAGTATGCAAACTAACTAAACTAGAATGCAAAGAAAAATAAAAGATCACCTCAAATGATTATCCTAAGGAAGAAAACACAAAAGAAAGATAGCAAAGCTAGTGATTATACCTTTTGTGTGTTGATCCCATTGGTTGGCCCTTGATGTGGTTGATTTGTGTGCTCCTTGGATGGCTTTGAAATGAAGGGTGGATGTAAGATAATGAAGACTTGATGAAGCTATAATGGAAAATGCACTTGAAATTGGATGCTAATGCAAGGAATAATGCTATAAATTAGCTTGATAATTTGGTAGCATAAGGGTGCAAAATGACTAAGTTATGCAAATGCATTAGAAGAGGGGGTATTATAGAAGAATTTGAATTCTCTAGAGAATTCAATGGTCAAGATTGTGCCACCATGGGCAAGATGAAGGGCCATGGTGAGTTGAGGAATCACAAACCCTCACATCTTGACATGTGGAGGGTGAAGTGGCAAAGGATGTGATAAGGTGTAAGTGAGGTGGAATAAAGACAAATGATGTGGAGGAAGGACAAGTACTTTGAAAGTACCTTGGGAGATGAGAAAATTTCCTCAAAAAAGAACTTGTCCCCAAGTGAGAATGAAAGTGACACTTGAGGAATTTTAGAATTCCTCAAAAATCTCCATGGGGAATAGGAAAGTAGTTGGGAAAATAAATGTTAATTAAAAATTCACATGGGGAAGAGAGGAGTCTTGGGTAAATAAATGTGAATTAAAAATTCACATGGGAAAGAGGGTCAATGCTAAATATGGATCATGAAAAGGTTTACCAAAAAGGTATGCTAAATGTGGTAAGTTGATTAGATTAAGGCTGTGTAAATACATGGTTAATTAAATTAATAAGGGATTAGATGCAAGTGGGAAAAGTTGGAGGATGTGATATTAATCCCTGATTAAGGGTGTGCACATCCTAATCATGAATTAATTAAATTAATCCAAATTAGAAGAGGATTATGGAGGATGTGACAAGGAGAGAGAAAAAGGAAGAATTTAAAAATTGATTTAAAAAGTTCAAATTACTAAATTAAATAAATTGATATGTTTATTTAATTTAGAGAAGAAACAGTGTAAGGTAAAGTATTTAATTGTAAAATTAAATACTTTAGGTAAAAAAATGAAATATTAATTAAATAAATCATTTAATTAATATTGACAAAGTAGATGAATAGAGTAGACAATTTTGACCATATGTAGGTGGTCAAATTTGGATGTCTACACATATAGTGTAAATTATTTGGTAGATAATTTTGTTTACCATGGTTAAACTAAACATGTGGATGTATAATATCATTTTATAAAGGAGATTGGTGAATTAAGGAAACTAAAAAATAGATGATACTAACACTTAAGTAAATGCTACTAAATATTTAACAAAATCTATGAAATAGTTAATAATTTTATGGTACAAACATGACATGGGTTTATCCCTATCTTACATGTTAGGTAAACTTCTTTGGATTTTATAATTTCTCCTACAATGGATAGCAAGATAGATAATCTTTGAAATTTAGTGTTCCTTTCAATCATTTATAGTTTTTGATGTGCTTTATAATGTTGGAAGGTGATGAACTTACCTAAATTTCCGTGTTGACATTTATCTTGTTTTAGATTCGTAAATAGTTGTAATAAGTTGTAGAAGTTTGCAATAAATTTTAATTTGAATATTTTATCATGGAGAATTACTTGCTCTAATATTGATATATCACGAATTAAAATTTATCTAGAGGAAAAATCACAACCACATAATTATATACATGTTTCTTGTAGTGTGTATGATAGTGTAAGAGCATTTTTAGTTTTTGAAACATAGAAATTTTTTGATCTATGTTTTCCAAGGTAGAACTAAAGGGGTACTAGGGTTCCTCCACCAATTTCCTTCAAGTCTCATTCAAGGAAACCTTAGAGATCTTAATCTATGGATATGATGGAAAGAGATCTGCAATAAGGTGTCCTAGGGGTGTGATTAAAGACTAAAATGAGGTTCACCACCAAGCAAGGGCTTGGAAAGAAAGAAATACAAAGATATGCAAACCTAACTATGCAACTAAAGATAAGAAACTAAAAATAAGAATAATGTACTAAGAAAGGGTGGAGGGGAACTTAGAAAATTGAAGAAGGTCAAAAATATTGAACATATGAATTTTAATGCACACTACGACTCATATGCTAGTAGGGGCAGTTGAGTCCTAGTTTAGAGTTTTAGGCTAGAATTTGTAATTTGGAACTGCTAAACCAAAATCTATAGAAAATGCTTGAAATATGGTATACTAGGACTCATATGCCACAAGTGGAAATTTAGTCCTAGTATAAGGGTTGATTAGAAATTCTAATATCCTATAGTGGTCTTTTGTAGCTTCTCTCCTATCAAATATTTGAGTGTGAAACACTAAATTGCAACCTATAGGTGACTTTCCATGATCTTGCAATGTAGATGACAACTTTGACAAATTGAAAAATTTCTCCAAACTTTCTCTTTAATGGATCTTAAACCTATATTTGAAAATCACACATCAAAGAGAGGGAATTTTTTTTTTGTTTGTGGATAGAATATTTGCTTGGTCAAAAATAAAACCTTGAAATGAATAGAAATAAAATGAAGGAATGATGAATAAACAAATAAGCTATGTTACAACTAACCAAACCCTTAGAATAAAGGCTGCAATCTTGTAGGTAATGGATATAATGAATGTAGATCTTGACTCTTGATTGAATGCTATGGATCTTGATTTGAATGCTTGCTTGAATCATAAGAACCTACATCACAAATGTTAAGCTAAAAAAAAAAATGATGCATGATGACTTTGACATGATGCTTGAATCTTGAAGGATGCTCCAAAATACTTGATAATCACTCTTGAATGCTCTTAAATGCTCTTGAATGCTCCTGACCTCATAAACCTACTATAAGATTGCTTGCACAAAAATTCTACGACATCAAATTTAGGAGAGTAAAATTATGCCAAGAATTTGAATTTCAAATACATCAAAGATAAGAAAGACTCATACTCCAGTTAGGGCATATGAGTCTCAGTAGGCTAAACTTGGGAGACAATTTTCAAGATATGTTATGTTATATGCCAAATATAGGTTTAGGCCCTATTAGCTCTAAAAAACGTAGGCGAAAAGCCTCAAGAGGTTGCCAATCTCTTGGCACGTTTTAGGGTAATAGACAAGGTCAAAAGAATTTAGACCTTCTACTCTTCTTCAGGTGCTACTAGACCTAGGCGGGTGTACCTATATGAGTGAGGTAGACTTGACTTGCTTGCTTCTCTTGAAATGTTTTTCCCATGGTGGCAAGTGAAAGTGGACAAATGAAATCAAATTTGGTATAAATTGTATACTATATTAAAACTAAAACCTAATATGTTCAGTTAACAGATGTAAAGAAAATGAATGAATCCAAATGGTGAAAATGCAGAGACTAGTGCCTTATTGGGTATGCAGAGTCAAATGAAAAGAAATGAGCAACTTATTTTTGGAGAACACTCAAATTGTTTGGCATATATTTTGTTTATAACTTGTATAAACATGCAAGATTGTGATTACTAAGCTCTTCATAATGATCTAGATGAATTTCCCTGATTACTGTGATTAATCAAAAGGGTTTAATCTTTTCTTGAAAGAACCGATCAATGAACCACACAAATACAACAAATGTGCACTGATAAACTGAATATAAACTTGTTATATCAATTTAAACAACCAAAAAGCATCAATCTTGGAGACAACTTGGTAATACTTTCAATAAGCACAATAGACAATTGACACCAGAAATGAACTGCCACATCAACTAATTCTCATTGATATCCTCATTTGAAATCATGCATCATAGTCTTTATTCTAAAAATTTTATTCTAGTGTATCCATCTCTAATCTATCTACTGTATATCTCCTATCTAATATCTAATGTCCTCATTTACAATCAAAAATGGATATTTATATATCCACTTCTGAAGAGACACATCGCTTCACTCCAATGTCAGCCAACATTATTCAAGCTTCAATTAATCATCTCTAAGACATTCGCCGAGACATCTCGTAGTCATACTGAAGGCTAATGTCTCACCGATAGATATTCTTTCATCTTGTGTGTGTCGCTGTAACATTCTGTTGTCAGGGAGACATGTCATAGGTACCTTATGTCTCATCGAGAAATCTCCTTAAGTTCACATTTGATCACCATGAAAATATCATTCTCACACAGATGCAACAAAATGTCGGTGTGACAAAATAGGTTGGCAAGACTATATAACTTCACACCGAAAACCCTTGATATAATTCCTTTGCATTTTGTTGGTGAGACCGGAGGCACTCAGTGAGACCTCGCACCGATAGAATCTTTTTGTGTTTTATTGGCAAGATACAATGCACTCGCCAAGACCATACTCCAAAGACATAACTCTTGCCGAAGTACTTGTTCATTCCGTGCTAGTCGGTGAGACAATAAGAGTTCACCGAGACTTTACCCCGAAGAAAAATCACTGACCAACATGCTCCTTCTGTCACCGGTCGGTGAGACAATAAGATCTCGCTAAGACCTCATACCAAATACAATTCATTTTGCCGAAGTATGTCCATGTGCACATGGTTGTGAGACATGACCCATTCGGTGAGACCACATACTGAAGACATAACTCATGTCAATACATCATTCTATGTGCTAGTCACTGAGACATAATGCAATCGGTAAAACCTCACCCCGAAGTATTTTCTGACTAAAAATAATCCTTTTGAGTTGTCGAGACAATGAAAATGTCCTGTTGATAGGTTCCTGTAGATGAATTCCAATTGGTGTGACATCCCTGAGGTCCTGCCGATAGGCAACAATAGACGTATATTAACAAAAATGCATTATGGGTCGGGGAGACCTTGATAATCTCATGTTGATAGGAACCATAATGTGAAATATTCAGACTTAGATGATTTTATGGGACTACATGGATAAATATGGGGAAAATATGCTTATGGTAGGACTTATTTTGGAAAATTATGAGTATGAACAACATATAAAATCATCAAAATTTTATAGCTCTAATAGTGGCTCCATCTAGGGATGAATGATTGTGAGATCATTACAAGGATCTAGATCTTTGGGTGAGCAGACCTGACATAAGATGATGAATCAGTGAGCAAGAAGGAAATGGAAATGAATGCAACATGGAGATGAACAAAACCCTAAACTATTGTGCATGGAAAATAAATTTAAAGAGGACAGTTAAGAATTGTCCATGCACTGGCAACCCTTAATCCTCTGTATTTCTCAAGAGAAAAATTGTTTCAGAAATTTCGCATGTACAAGAAACTCCTGATCTTCACTAGCCATATTCTGTAAATAATATGAATCTTCACCCTTTTTTCCAACAACCACAAAAGTTCCCAACCACAAGGCTTCAAATTTTCCATTCTTTCCTTTCTCCTCACACCTTGCGTTCCATATTAGCACCAAATCATTTTATTCAAATTTTCTATCTTTTTCCTTTTTATCAAATAGATACTTCATCTATGTCTGTAACTTCATGTTCTGATTTTGAGCTCCTCTTCTTATCTCATCAAGTTCAGCTAGTTGTTCCATTCTCTCCTCCATAGGCTCTGGAATATCTATGTCCTCCTGAAGAATAAAATTGTAAATTGGTAACAAGTTTTGTAAAGGCTTCCTGGATTGTGTTCCATACACCAATTCAAATGGAGATTTTCCAACTACCTTCTTTACAGTGATTGTCAGCCCAAATAGCTAATCTCAATTTTGAATCCCAAGCCCTCTTGTTCTAACCTAACATCCTCCTTATAATTTTTGGAAGACTTTTATTGCTAGACTTTGCTTGACCATTAGGTTGTGGATGGTAAGGAGCTGCATAAGAAATGGTAATGCCATATGTGCTTCAAAAAATTTTGAATTCATCTAATCTGAAACACATCCCATTGTCAATAATCAGCCTTAGTGGTGTACCAAATTTGGTAATAATGTTCTCTATTAGAAAATTTGTCACCACTTTACTTGTAGCCTGCTTAGTTGGGACTGCTTCTACCCATTTGGTAAAATAATTAGTGGCCACTAGTATCCATTTATGTCCTCCACTTGATTTCTCTTGTATTTCTCCAATGAAATAAATTCCCCACTGATGGAAAGGGGCATCAGCCTGCAAGGGTTGAAGTGGCAAAGCTCCCCGATACTTTAGTTTTCCAGAGAATTTTTGGCAAGCTTCACATTTTCTTACATATGCAAAAGAGTCATTAAAAACCTTTGGCTAGTAATAACCTGCCCTAAGAATTTTATGCACAGTTGTCTTTGCTAAGTAATGTCCTCCACAAACCCCTTCATTCATTTCACATAAGACATGCCTAGCTTGTGATTCATCCAGATATAACAATAGTATACCATCCCTGTTCTTCCAAAATAGATCTCCATCCATGAAGACATACTTAGATGCCTACAACTTCAGAGTTCTTTTCTGGCTGTCACTCAATCCCTCTGGACACTTCATGTATTTAAGGTAATGCATGATATTTTCATACCATGGAGTATGCTCAATGCTCACAATTGCACTCTCTTCTTCTACATTGCAAATTTGATTTGCTTTAATGTTCGCTTCTGCCATTAACTTAGCCAAGCCCTGACCTCTTACTAGTTTAGTAATTTGTATCTCCATGTCAAACTCTTGGATTTTTTTAATCCATCTACATCTTTTTCCTATTACTTCAGGCTGTGTCAAAATATCCTTGATAGTTGTGTGAGGGACACAGGCAATCACCTTTGCTCCAACAAGATATGGCCTGAAAGCTTTTATAGCTTTCACTAATGCAAATGCCTATTTTTCCATTATATCATACTTCAATTCAGACCCCTGTAATGACTCACTGAAGAAAGACACAGGTTGTTCATGACCATCCTCATTCTTTTGTAACATAACAATAGCAATAGTGTGCATTGAGGTGAATGAAAATATCTAAAAAGGATTTGAAAAATCCAGAGACTTAAGGACATGAGCTTCCTTGATGGACCTTTTGATTGATATAAAAGCTTCCAAAGCCTCTGCATTCCATTCTATTTTCTGTCCTTTCCTCAACATTTTTGATATGGGTTTAATGATCTCATCAAAGTTAGAAACAAATCTCCTAAAAAAGTTAATCTATCCAGAGAATGATTGTATAACTTTAATAGTTTTAGGGACAAGAATTTTATCAATGGCCTCAACCCTTTCAGGATCTATCTGAATCCCCTCTTTTGAGACAATATGTCCCAAGAGCTTACCTTCTGTGACTACAAAATGACATTTCTTAGGGTTCAAGCTAATACCATATTCTAAGGCTTTAATAAATACCTTCTCTAGATGTTGTACATGATCTTTAGTCTTCTTTGAGTAAGCAGTGAGGTCATCCTGATACACCACCATGATAGTATTGATCAAATCTACAAATGCCACATCCATAGCTCTTTGGAAGGTTGCTTCTGCATTAGTGAGACCAAATGGCATTCTTAGATAAACATATGTCCTCCAAGGAGTTGTAAATTCTATCTTATATTGCTCAAATTATTTGACCTTGACTTGGTTATAGCCTGAGAACCCATCCATCATAGACAACAGTGTGCACCCTATTACCTTATGCAATATAGCCTCCATATTGGGTAGAGGATAATTATCTTTGAGGGATGCCATGTTTAGATTTCTAAAATCTACACATAGCCTAATATCTCCATTTTTCTTCCTCATAGGGACCAAGTTTGAGACCCATGTTGAGTGTCTGATTGGTTTAATGATTCCCCCATCTCTGAGCTTTGCTAATTCTTCCTGTATTTTAGGCTCCAATGTTGGATTTATGGGCCTTTTCTTTTGTTTAAATGGTTTAGCATCTAGCTTCAATGGTATTTCATGTTGAAACAAATCTTCCCTGTATGCTTTTAGATCTTCATAAGACCAGGCAAACACATGCTTATATTTTCTCAGCAACTCTATCAACATTCTTCTAATTGTAGGGCTTATCTTCTTCCCTATGTACACCTTCCTTGGTGCTATCTCAGTCCCCAAGTTAATCTCTTCAATATCCTCCCTCTTGACTGGTGCTTGCTTCATGAGGGACCGCTCATTTCCATAATACACCCTCTCCAATGCCACTAACCCTATAGGAAGCTTATTTGTTTTAAGCTGCAATATCTCCTTCCCAAACACTGTCTGCTTCCCTTCCACTTCTTCTACGAAGGAATTGAAATAAATTTCTTGGGCTTCATATTGATCTTTATAGTGAAGGAATTTCAAAAGGTCAATATCATCATTAAAGACCTGCCAACTATATATGTTATCAGGCACAACAGGCCTTGTCTTGAACTCAATTTGTGATACTCTAGCCAATTTAATGTCATCTCTTTTCAATGCCACATTTGTTAAAAAATCAGCCATTGGGCGGGTGCATGAAGTTGGCTACCAATTTTCTGGCCACTTATTATTTTTTTAAAAAAAAAACGCTCGCGTTATAATGCATACGCGTTATTTCATATTAAAAACAAAGAAAAAAGTGAAACTATTTGCCTTGGAGTACCAACCCAAAGGCTTGGAGGGCATTCCCAACAAGGCCAGAGACATGTTTTTGCAAATTCTATAATTTTTCACATAATCGGGTTCATGCTCACCATCAAGATTGCATCTAGTTCAATATTGACAAAATTGAAAACATGGGTAATGTTAGGTTCTCTCTTAGCTATCCAACGATGTAATTTTTTTCACTTTTCGACAATGTTAAGCTTTTCATCCATAATTTCTTTTGTTTGTATGTCTGTTTTTTGCCAAAAAATAGTGTTTAGTATTTTTTTTTGTTATAGATTAAGCGTTCATCAAAATTTCAAATAAATTACATTTTTAGAAACTAGAATCCATTCTAAAAATTAAAAAAAGAAGAAAAAAAATCAATTATTTTCAAAAATTTGTAGGGAGAGCATGGCCAAAATTTTGCTTTTCAAGAAGTGCCCACTTAGAAAATTAAAAAATCAAATATTCATTAAAAAATTATTACACAAATTGTGCACCAACTAGATGCTATTAGCTAACTTCTAACCATAGTGATTTTAAAAATACTACAAAAAAGGTCACCGTGCTCAGGTCATACAAGAGTTGCTATGTTACGTTTTTCTGACAAAAACAACACCAATTTATGTACATCCCTTTTTTGAACCCCTTAATCTCAACCATTTTCAAAATAAATTAGTAGTTTAGAAAGTAGACTGAAAGCACTTCGATCCTTGTTTTTGTTCCATCTCAAAATTTTGAGTGTAACTATCCTCAATTTCACGTCCAAGATCAGTATTTCCTGATTTCAGAAAAAAATGGCCACTTAAACCCCCTTTTTGGGAACCATCTTGGTGCACTTACCCCATTATGTTCTTTGACCTATCAATCCACTTCATTGAGAAGGCATCAAAGAATTCAATTATGTCCCATACAAAGTTTTTGTATTGTTTTAGTCTTTTATGTTTTGCTACATATTTTGACTTAATTTGTGAAACAACCAACTCAGAATCCCCAAGAACAACCATCAACTTAATTTTATGTTTCACAGCTATGTTCAAACCTGTCAATAAAACTTTATATTTTGCCACATTGTTAGTACATTCAAATGTTAATAGGAATGAATACTTGAATGTAATACCTTCAGGTGAAACAAATACTATCCCTGCTTCGTTGCCTTCTTGGCTGCATGCTCCATCAAAATACATTTTCCACACTTCATTGCAATTTTGTGCCACATGCTTCTCAATTGGATCACTATTGGTTAATTCTGGCTGGGCCGGTTCTATCTTAAAACTTCCAAGATCGACATCACAAAAAAAAATAATTTGACCTGGTGGCACACAATCAACAATCTGACTCATCCTTGGCTCTTTGTACAACTTCACTTCCTGACCATTTACTGGAATTGTTGCATAAGACAAATCAAACTAAACATTTCCACCAACTGTTGTCATCCATTGCCTTGATAGAAGCATCCCAAATTGAGGACGGGTTTCAATTACTGTTATATCAATGTTATAGGCCACTTGAGGATAAGCAGCTAACTTGACTTCAACATCTTTCATAATACCCACCACAGGAACAGGTTTGTTATCCATTGCATAGCATTTCCCTCCAGTAGTATCCACCCACATACCAAGCTGTTTCATTACTCCTACTGGCATAATATGTATGGCAGCACCAGAGTCTATCATGCAATTCCTCAGCAATTTGTTATTTATGAGTAATGTAGTGAAAAAAGGATCAACTTGTGGGGGATTTAATAACGCATTACTAAGGCACACTTCTAGGATATTCACTTTCTCTTGTTTATTAATAGTTTTAGTGGCCATCTTGCTTTTAGAATTTATATGCTTTTCATTCCCATTTGTTATTAATTGAACCACACTGTCTCTGTACTCCTTAATTTTCATCATCTCAAGTAGTGGAACATACATTTTTTACCTGAGATAAAGCCTGAGTGAAGTCAAAAGATGAACCCTCAGCCCTAATCATTTTCTTTTGTTTCGATGTTTCTCCTTTGTTCTCTTCTTTTTCCTTTTTACTTGGCTAATTAGTCTTTTGCGTTTCTTTATATAATTCCTTTATTTCCTCCTTTTGGATAGGCTTTTGTTCACTTTTATCATGTTGTTTGCTTTATGTTTTCTTTGAAGTTCCTTGTGTCACCTTTTGATCTTTCATAAACATTCCCCTGGGGAGACCTTCCTTCTCGTTCACTTTCCTATTTCTCAACCAGTACTTGCTCTTTGCTTCTTCAACCACAGAAACAGTTAATCTCTCTATCTCCTCTTCAGTAAGTTTCCTCATATTGCATTGAGTAGGTATTTCAATAGAATGTAGCTCTATATAATCTTCTTCAAAGTGAGAAAGGACCAGTTGTTCAGCCATATGGACATTGTATTTCTGATTTGAAACATCATACTCATAACCTTCATCCTCTGAAGATGAGTACCTCTCCTCAACATGGTGGAAAGAATTTGTAGTCAAATACACAGTGTGATCTTCTCCACTGTTTCCTATGAACATTCCTTCTTCTTGCATTCTTTGGGCTACAACACAATAATCCAGGGAATGTGGCTTATCACAAAATTCATAGAAATAATTGTTATTTACCATATAAGCTACCCTCTTCCTCAATGGATTAGGAGTTTCTTTGCTTCTAGGCTTATCTGTTATAGGTTTTCCATCTTTCCAGTTTGTGTTATAAGGCATGTCATGTAACCTCGGCCTTTCATTCCTGTATGTGTTCTCCTGTTTGTATTGATAATTATTGGTTTGTTGAGGAGCCCTAGGGTTGTCTCTTTTATCAATCATCCCAGCAACCCTCCTATTGTTCTCAATTGTTATTGTTGTCTTCTGGGCTTCAACCAAATCTCTTGGGAACCTATTTCTCAGTTCATACCCTATTTTAGGATCGAACGCCTTCAAATAAACACTCAATGCCACAGAGTCTAGATATTTTGATCTAGGAGGTATTTTATTTTGCATTTTATTGAATCTCCAGTTGAAATCATAAATTGAATCATTCTAATTTTTCTGAATCTACATCAATTCATGAAGAGTAGCATCAGGTGCACTTTGATTCCCATATTGCTCGAGGAATCGGTCTTGAAATATTTGGAGAGAATCAATAGATGTTGTTGTTAAGCTGTTGAACCAATCCATGGCTTCTTCAATAAGTGACATCATGAATAACCTCATGTGTAAATCCTCATACGGTACATCTAAATCTTGGATGAAAGCATTGAAACTCCTTAAATGATCTTCAGCAGAGATTGCACTACTCCCTGTATATTTTGGAACAAGACTTCTCCAATTGCCATCCATTGGGTAAGGGTATAATTGAAATCCTACCAAGTCAAATTTTCTGATCATTATTGTATATTGGTGAGGGGGAGGGTTAGGTGGGTACTGGTATTGATACATTGGATTATTGTATTGCGTATTATGATGTGGCACATAATGCTGACCATGAGGTGGTTGTGTATTTGTATATTGTGTGGGAATATGAAGTGGATGATTTGGCTATCTGTATTGATTCCCTACTTGATGGTGAGGAACCCTTGGTAGATCAGAAGGCCCTGCCCCATGATTACCTTGCTTATGAGGTGGTACATACTTTGGGGGACAACCAGCTGCCTGAGTAATGTTCTGAGCTTTCTGCAATTCAAATTCTCTCATTGTTTGTATCATCTGGGCTTTTTCCTATTCTTCCCTCTCCTTTTTCTGAGATTCAAACAAATCTTTAACTTCTTCATAGGTTAAAGATTCATAATTTTCTTGAGGAGATTTATGATCGATAAGTTCATTCTGATTACCCTACATTTTTATATCATATTCTTGCTGATTTCTAATTCGTTCAGCCTCAAGTTCAGCTCTAAACTCAGCCTGTTTATGAGGATCCTAAAAAGGATTTCTTTGATCTTCTGGGGTACAAGGTTCTGTACTTAAATTATCTCTCCATGTATCATAACGGTCATATGATTCACCATGTGGTATTGATGATTTGTCTTTGTTTGTCATGCACATGTCCTCACTTATCCTTTTACCCTTATCAACCCTATCATCCTTGTGTGTCCACTTACTGCTGCCAGCAGGAGCTCCAATATGACCTCCCCTATATTGAGATCTTCTTCCATTCATGTTTGAACAAATATAATCCTTCTGTTAGAGTCGCCACTCACTTTCATTTGATATTTCTTATTCCCAGTAGATTCTATAAAAAGTTCTTGATTCTATGATTAAGGCTCTAATTCTGAATTGATTTGTCCCCAGTAGAGTTTCCAATTTGTTAGCTCTCAAAAATGGAGGCAAAAAGCCTCAAGAGGTTGCCAATCTCTTGGCACGTTTTACGGTAGCAGATAAGGTCAAAATACTTTAGACCTTCTACTCTTTAGGTGCTGCTAGACCTAGGAGTATGAGTGAGGCAGACTTGACTTGCTCGCTTCTCTTGAAATGTTTTTCCCACGGTGGCAAGTGAAAGTGGACAAATGAAATCAAATTTGGTATAAATTGTATACAATATTAAAACTAAAACCTAATATGTTCAATTAATAGATGTAAAGAAAATGAATGAATCCAAATGGTGAAAATGCAGAGACTAGTGCCTTATTGGGTATGCAGAGTCAAATGAAAAGAAATGAACAACTTATTTCTAGAGAACGATCAAATTGTTTGGCATATGTTTTGTATATAACTTGTATAAACATGCAAGATTATGATTACTAAGCTCTTCTTAATGATCCAGATGAATTTCCATGATTATTGTTATTAATCAAAAGGGTTTAATCTTTTCTTGAAAGAACCGATCAATCAACCACACAGATACAACAAATGTGCACTGATAAACTGAATATAAACTTGTTATATCAATTTAAACAACCTGAAAGCATCAATCTTGGAGACAACTTGGTAATACTTTCAATAAGCACAACAAACAATTAACACCAGAAATGAACCACCACATCAACTGATTTTCATTGATATCTCCATTTGAAATCATGCATCATAGTCTATGTTCTACAAATTTTATTCTAGTGTATCCATCTCTAATCTATCAATTGTATATCTCCTATGTAATATCTAATGTCCTCATTTACAATCGAAAATGGATATTTATATATCCACATCTGAAGAGACACATAGCTTTGCATTCCAATGCCATCCAATAGTATTCAAGCTTCAATTAATCATCTCTAAGACATTTTCCAAGACATCCCGTAGTCACACCGAAGGCTAATGTCTCGCCGATAGATATTCTTTCATCTTGCGTGTGTCACTGTAACATTCTATTGTCAGGGAGACATCTCATAGGTACCTTATGTCTCACTGAGAAATCTCCTTAAGTTCACATTTGATCGCCGTGACAATATCATTCTCACACCGATGCAACAAAATGTCAGCATGACAAAATGGGTTGGCAAGACTGTATAACTTCACACCAAAAACCCTCGATATAATTCCTTTACACTTTGTCGACGAGACTAGAGGCACTCGGTGAGACCTCACACTAATAGAATCTTTTTGTGTTTTATTGGCAAGACCCAATGCACTCGACAAGACCATACTCCATAGAAATAACTCTTGCCGAAGTACTTGTTCGTTTCGCACTAGTCAGTGAGACAATAAGAGTTTTTTGAGACTTCATCTAGAAGAAAAATCTCTCACCAACATGCTCCTTCTATCGCTGGTTAGTGAGACAATAAGATCTCACCAAAACCTTATGCTGAATACCATTCATTTGGTCGAAGTATGTCCACATGCACATGGTCGATGAAACCTGAGGCATTCGGTGAGACCACATACCGAAGACATAACTCATGCCGATATATGATTCTATGTGCTAGTCGTTGAGACATAATGCAATCGGTAAGACCTCACCTTGAAGTCTTTGTCTAGCATGCATGGGAAAAGGTGATTCTAGGAGGAATAAAATGTGAATTAAAAATTCACATGGGGAAGAGGGGAACCTAGGGTGAATAAAAAGGAATTAAAAATTCCTTGGGGGATGGGGAGAGTTGACCAAGGTACTAATTAGGTTTAACTAATTAGTAATTAGAGGATAATTAGGGGTTAATGACGATTAGAAGCCAACTTGCAAAAGTTGGAGGATGTGACACATCCTAATCAAGGATTAGGCATGTGCACATTCTTAATGAAGAGATTAGGAGATGGGTTTGGATTAGATGAAAATGACATGTGAGGAATTAAATAAATGTAATATTTATTTAATTCATTTGATAAAAAGGGGATTGAGGAGGGTAAGGTATTTAATTATTAATTAAATACCTTAGGGATTGTGAAGAATTAAGGATATGAATTAAATAATAGTAATATTACTTAATTAACTCAGATAAGAGGATGTTTAGATGAAAAGTGATAAATTTGGATAAATTAAGTGTCCAAATTTGGATGTCTACATTTTTCCCCTCTTTGAGATGATGTTACAAAGTAGCATCATTTCAAATAATATTAAAACATAAAACTCATAAGAAGATGGTTAGATTTGAAAAGATGCCCCCCAGTCATTCAAAGGAGTGACTAGGAAGGAAAAAATGAAAAAAAAGATGGGGGTGAAGATGAAGATTAGGGATTGAGGATTCCCCCTTGAGAGGACATGCAGGTTCAAGAGAACATGGGTGTGCTCTTGACATGGATGAGATGATGCAAGGGGAGATGAAGTTGATGCAAAGGGATGGATATGAAAGGATGAAAAGGCGACAGGAGGTTGGGAAGCACAAATGGATGCAAGGACAAAAATAATGTTGCCCCAGTCAAGCTACAAGTGAAAATGGGTGGATGAGGGATGGAGTGTCATTGATGAAGGAATGATATATCCTGAAACAACACTAGGATAGGGAAGGATACATCCCAATCAGTGGTATTGATGAGGGAAGGATACATCCCAAAACACCACTAAGGATAGGGAAGAATACCTCCCAATGATGATGGTGAAAGTGTTGTTGATGCAGGAAGGATACATCCCAAAAAAACACAAAGGGATATGGAAGAATACATCTGGATGATGAGGGTGATTGGATCAAGGCTTGTAATAAGACTGGGAACAAGACCAAGGATATGATTATATGATTTGTGCTAGATTGAATGGATGGGGATTGGATAGAGATGTGAGATAAGGATGAAGGATGAATGGATGGGTGGATTTTGATAGATGAGAGGATAGGGGATGCATGCAAGATGATAGAAAGGAAATGCAATCTTAATGCAATTTGCCATCTTCAGAGTACTAATTTTTGCTATAACATAAGACACCAAGTGCCAGGGTATGTGGAACCAAGGCAGATTAGTGTCTAATGCATAAAACACACACAACAAACAAGAAGGCTATCCCAACACCCCAAAGTCACGAAGATCATGGTCAGGCCAGGTATTAAGATAACCACAAGCACAAAAGGATGCCCCAGCATAACACAAGACCTCGGGGATCTTGGTGGGTACTAAGTGGGACAACCAGGAAGACAAACATAGAAATAAAAAGATGAAAATATGCCCCTATGTTGACCAATCAAAACACACCATAATATGATGGATCATGGCAGCCTTGACAAGTGATAATAGGGAGCTCAAATGATAAACAAAAGCCAAAAATATCAAAAGATCGCAATCAATTTCAAATGTCCTTTGCCATATGATCAAGGGGGTGGATGGGATGGATGAGGTCTGTTAGGAAAGATGCATCCTGTTGAGACCAGAGATGATGGATACTAAACTTAAAAGATCGTTATGATGCAGGATGTTCAAAATTGATTGGATCTCATGATACAAGTGGATCTTGTTTGTGAAGAACTGGCTAGATAAGGGCATAGCTTGATGACACGACACAAGACATGAGACTGACACACCCTAAAGACCTAGGGGCTCGAGGGCTGATCAAAGATTAGCCTTGCCTATGTGAAAGCGCAGAGCCCTCGTAGTTCGACAAAAGGCTATCTACTGACCATGGATAAAAGCATAAAGAGGATGATGAAGACTGATGGTGGATGACAAGGACCAGAGAGACAAAAGAAAAGACTGATGATAAACGATAAAGGAGTGGATGGACAGAGCAGAAAGACCGACGCTAGACGATAGAGGAGCCCCGGGGGTGGATCAAGTGATTGACCTTGCCTACGTGAAAGCATAGGGGCAACGTAGTTCAACCAAAGGCTGACGACTGACCAAGATGGAGACTTCGATAGATGATAAAGATACGATGGAGAAAAGAAGCAAAGCAGACAATGGTGATAGATGATAAAATAGCAGATGGGAAAAGTAGAAAGACTGACGCTAGATGATAAAGGAGCCCCGAGGGCGGATCAAGTGATTGACCTTGCCTACGTGAAAGCACAGGGGAAACATATTTTGACCAATGACCAATGAAAAATGATGGATAAAGGATGATAAGATGATAGGATAAGTGGATAAAAAGATGAGACCGATACAACAAGATAGGATAGACCTATTGGATTAGATAGGATGATGGTGACTACACGAAGCTCAAGGATGGGATAGTTATCCAAATCATCAAAAGATGAATTGGGAGGATGGTATGATGGGGAGATGAATGATGAGAAAGGATAAGAGATTGAAAAGATGTGTAAAAGAAGCAGAAGTGATGGTGATGAGATAAATGGCATTGGGTTGCATGGAGGGAGGCCTATAGCTAGATACCAATGATAAGGGATTGTGAGATGAGATGAGGATAAATATGAAAGAATGGATAGAGAGATAGGAATGGGGGATGGAAGGGATTATTTGAATGGATAGGAAGATAAGGATTGAGAGATGAAAGCGATGCTAGGATAGATGGATAGGAAGATAAGGATGGGGAGATGGAAGGGATGCTAGGATAGATGGATAGGAAGATAAGGATGGGAAGTTGGAAGGGATATCGTGACAGATGGATATGGAGATGAAGGGATGTTATGATAGATGATGTCTCCAAGGACTATGTTACAAAAGATGTAAATGCCCCCACTCTAGATATGTCATGTATGATGAGGCATGAGGGATGGAAGATGAGTGGATGGGAAGATAAAGGAGATAACTGGGGGAGGATAGGATGATTGACTAAGGAATATGATAGAGCATGGATAAAAGGAATGTATACCAAGAGTTGTCCAAAGCATGCATAGATAGGTGCCCTTGTTTTGAGCAAGACCACAAGAAAGATGGAGGGATGGGAGATAAATGGGATATGATGGTAGGATGCGAAAGATAGGTGTTGTAGGAAGACGGGTGCATAGCTGGAAGCATAGTGGATGGAGGGAATGCATATCAGGAAGCTTCCCCCAAGTGTAGATGGGAATTTGTGCATGACGCCTATTTTCTAGGTTTTCATCATGGTACTTATCCAAGGCGCTTGTTTGCCAAGTTTTCACCAATGGATGGATTATTTATCTTTACTATTTTTGGATTTTTCTTATTTTTTGGATTTTTTTGGATTTTTTTGACTTTTTAAGATTTTTAGATAGCAAGGGGATGAAAATGGATAAGGATAGGGATGTTGATAAGGGGATTTAGAAGACATGCGATAAGGATATGGATGAAGGACTCAAGCATCAAGTTCCATACGAGGTATTAAGAGCCCATGTTTGAAGCGACTGTTGGATGTTAGTACAACCTTATTAGGATAAATGGATTATGCAAGAGGATGAATTATTTGAGAGGGGAGATACATGGGATAATGGATGGGATGCTACAAAGGGTATGGATGGAATGATGGGGTGGATATGTGATGGGGAGATGTGTTCAGACCAACATTGGCACATGTGGTGGTGGATGTGAAAAGATAAGAGGATTAATGGATGGAGAATGTCTGGATAATGGAGGAGATGGGGTGGTGAACTTTGGAACATAAGGACCCAAAACAAACTTAGGAGATGAAAGGGGTGTATGACTAGCTTTTGGATTACCAACTTTGGATGTTCTTATAGATTTTTCATTTGATGGCATTGCATATTTTTTCTTTGGGATCCACATGGTTTTGATCTTTGCTTTGGTGGGCCTCTGTGGCCTACAGATTTGATTTAGATTTAGATTTTTCTTCTCTTCACCATGTCTTTTGGAGGGGACATGGGGAGCCTTATATTCATGTGGATGTTTGGATTTATGCATTTTTTCTTTAACATCCAAAGTGCTTTTAGTAGCAATGGGATGGGTGTGAGGAGATGGATGATGTGGAGTGATGGAGGTAGGAGTATGGGGATTATGTGTAGATGGAGGATGTTTAGGTATGTGCCTTTGTTGATCCTGATTATAGGATATGTGAGAGGGATGTTTATGATGGATGAGATGGCTAGGTGATGAATAGATGAAAGGACGAAGTGATTTTGGGGTATACAAACCCAAAGCAAATGGCATGGGTGGAGGGAAATAAGGACCCAAGATGGATGGAGCGGATGGAGGATGGGAGATGGGATGTAAGGACCAAAAATGGATGGAGTAGATGAAGGAGGAATATGGATGGTTATTTTGAGGCGATACGATAGAGGGGGAGGGATGGCAACATATGATCTGGCAGAGCGATGGGAAGAGCTAAAATTTCTTTTGGAAAAGGCTCATTGAGGATGTCTAGAGGTTGTACCAACATCTTTAGATTGTGAGTTTTGGGAAATAGGTCCCAAACCTTGCATGCAAATTTTTTCTTTGACTTCGATGGGCTCTAAAATACCTTGCTCATGAAGGCCTAGACCTTTTCCTTGATAGTTCATTTTCTTGAGCATGCGATCCATGATAGGATTTGTGTTATTTTCAAAACATGATGTGAGTCCATTATTAGGTGGAGGATGATGGTAGTATATACGTTGTGTTTTTCTTCTACGAGGAGGCCACCATGGAAGAATGTGAGAGCACCAAGGAGATATGAAAGCAGTGTAGGGATAGCAGTTTTAGGCAATGATGGGGAATCATGAGAGGGAGATGATGGGATAGCAACATTTGGATGGGTAGTATCAGGAGAGGGATTAGTGGATATGATAGGATTTGGACTTGTGGTAGTGGGCTCATGTGATGGAGATGGAGTGGTGGAATCTTGAATGACAAGGGGATCATGAGATGAAATGGATGGGGGACTGTGATCTTGAGGTGGACTAGATGGGATAGTAGGATCTTGATCTGGAGAAGGGGATATGTTGGCATGCTTTGGATCAGGCTCTTGGCATGACTCATCGTGTGCAGGAGGCATGATAATGGAGTCTTGGTGGGACTCTTTAGGTGGGGAAGATGGAGGGATGGAGGATTCAAAATATTCATGGGAATGGATTTTAGTGACAGTGGGAGAAGTGAATTGGATTTGGGTGTTGTCGATGGGTTCGACAACTCTCAGAGTAGGAGGTGGGTGTTCAATCGATTCAATAGATGTGATGGTAGGAGATGGTGGCTCACAGATTCATAGGATGCGATGGTTTTGATGGTTTGAGTGGTGCGAGGGGTTGTATCATCAATGATAGGTGTTGGGTGTAGAAGGACCTCATTACTAATGATTGTGGATGATGGGTTGGGATGGCATGATTCCATGACTTCAAGATGTGGAGTGGGAGATGTCTTCTTTGTTATAAGTCCTTGGAGAAATTCTGGAGTAAGGAACTTGCATACTCTAGGTTTGGATGGTGAAGTAGGAGTGGATGAAGGATTAGGGATTCGTAGGGGATTAGGGCTATGGATTGGTGGATTAGGATTAGATTGAGGAATGGGATTGGATGGAAGACTAGGAGTAGATGGAGGATTAGAATTGGATGAAGGATTGTAGTAAGGGTACTGGGATGGTGGATTAGGACACGAGGATGCGGGTGGTGGATTGTAGTAAGGGTATGGGGATGGTAGATTAGGATGGGAAGATTGAGGTGGTAGATTGAGATAGGGGAAAGCAGATGTCGGATTAGGATAAGTTGATGTGGACATTGGATTAGGATAGGAAGGTGTGAATGCAGGATTAGGGTGAGCAGATTATTATGGAAGATTAAGGTAGTGGGTATATGCGGATGAAGGGTTGAGATAGGAGGATGTGGATGGGGGATTAGGATAGGGGTATTGCAATGGCAGACTAGGATAACAGGATGATGTAGATGAAGGATATGATGGATATGATGGATATGATGGGTATGATGGGTATCCCTTGTCATAGGTAGCATAGGGAGTATGATTAGGCATGGATGAAGACATAACATGATAACTTGAAGGGATGATTAGATTTTGGAAAGCAGGTGGAGAAAACTTACTAGCAATGATAGTGTCAAAGGGATCTATGTCACATTCTTCTTGATCGACAAGACTTTCGTTATCGTTATTGATGTAATTAGGGTTTCCCTTGACCACTACTGATGGAGGATAAGAATTCATTATGATGAAAGGATAAAGAGGATGGATCAAAGATTTTGGATGGAAATGGACTAAAGCTCAAATTGGGATTTAGGTCAAGCTCAGATCAGGATTGGACTAAAGCTCATATTAGGATGATTAGATGATGTGATGGGATTGCTTCACATGATAGAATTTGATTACCAAAGGATGATTATGACACTGAGTAGATTGATTCTAAAGGTCGAAGGTGATTGGATAAGGATGTGATTGGATTGGATTGGATTGATCAATTGATTGATAAGATTGACTGACAGATTAGATAGGATGATGAGAGGGATTGTAAACCCTGTTCAAAGATTATCCTAGGTGGCTTAGGATGCTAATTGATCGGATTAAAGGATAAATGTATGATTGCGGCATCGAATCCACTTTGAGATTGAAAATGGATTGATTGGGCCTACGATAATGATTAACCTAGGATGGATGACAATCCTAAGAGGATGTTAATGATGATGACCAGATCAAACACTTAGGTCAATTTGGATAATAACCCGAGATGATGTTTAGGGGATTTGGATGGGGAAAAAGATGATTTGATTAGAGAAAAGGATGATAGAAATGGATGAACAAATACTCAAAATGAGTAAATGATTGATCATAATGGATGAACGACTACTCAGAATGAGTAAATGACTACTGACAATAGATGAATGATTCTCGAAATGAGAAGATGAAAGTTTGGAATAGATGAAAGATTACTCAGAACAAGTAGATGATTGATTAGGACTGTTGAATGAGAGTTCAAAATGATAGACGAAGGTGCAAAATCGATGAGTGTTTACTTGGAATGAGTAAACAGATGATCGAAATGATGAAAGGATGTGTTAAATGGATGAACATTTACTCAGAATGAGTAAACAGATGATTGGAATGATAGAACAAGAGTTCAAAATGATGAAAGGATGTGTTAAATGGATGAAAATTTACTCAGAACGAGTAAATGGATGATTGGAATGATAGAACGAGAGTTCGAAACGATGAAAGGATGTGTTAAATGGATGAACGTTTACTCAGAACAAGTAAACGGATTATTGGAATGATATAATGAGAGTTCAGAATAATGAAAGGATGTGTTAAATGGATGAACGTTTACTCAGAATGAGTAAACGGATGATTGGAATGATAGAACGAGAGTTCAAAATGATAGACGAAGATGTGAAATGGATGAATGTTTACTTAGAACGAGTAAACAGATGATCAGAATGATAGGACAAGAGTTTGGAATGATAGACAAAGGTGAAAAATGGATGAATGTTTACTTGGAATGAGTAAATAGATGATCAGAATGATAGAATGAGAGTTTAGAATGATGAAAGGATGTGTTAAATGGATGAAAATTTACTCAAAACCATTAAATCGATGATTGGAATGATAGAACGAGAATTTGGAATGATGAAAGGAAGTTTGAAATGGATGAATGTTTACTTGGAACGAGTAAACGAATGATTGGAACGATAGAATGAGAGTTTGGAATGATGAAAGGGGGTTTGGAATGGATGAAGGTTTACTCAGAATGAGTAAACAAATGATCAAAATGGTAGAATGAGAGTTCAAAATGATAGACGGAGGTGTGAAATGGATGAATGTTTACTCGAAA